>SRMA01027323.1:292615-410654 GCA_007224835.1 Danionella cerebrum
GTGTGTGTAAAGGTTAATTTTTATTTAAGAAAACTAAAGTATTTTAGCAAGTATCAACAAGACTGAGCTTACTCAAAGTTAGAGTGGGCGATGACATCACCACTCTAGGGGCCCCCATCGAGAAAAAATTTTAAGCTTTTTTGGGAGATTTACACGATTTTTAGGGAAACCGCTGGTCAAATCGGTCCGAAAAGACATAGCAACAAACTACATAACAGCTTTGAGGTGTGTGGAAAGTTTCGTGACTGTAGCTCGAACGGGCTAGGAGGAGTTGACGGTAATTTTTTTTTTTTAAGAAACGGAAGAAGAAGAAGAAGAAGAAGAAGAAGAAGAAGAATAATAAGTTTAAGTGAGATAACAATATGTTGGCTTTGCAAGCAAGCCAACATAATAAATCAAAATTAGTTTTATGTATTTGTAGTGAATTGCTCCCTAAAGATTTTCCAATTCATTTCTTCCACTCCATCTTCCTGTCAGAGATGATATTTTTGCAGCCCGGGTCGCTGGGTCAGAGGACCCCGGTGTCAAAGCACTGTTTTCTCAGTCAGTTCAGAGTTCTCAGATGAGCCGATTTTACCCAACGTGAGTGTTTTCATGAGCATTCTGCCAATGCTTGGTTATGACGAGCAATTTAATGAATCATGGAGAGAAAAGGGTGCCACGAGTCACTCAGGGTCGGTGTGGGATAAAAGCCTGGATGTACAAAAGCGACCAGCCACTCAAGAGGGACCTGTGGAAACCACATGAAAACACACGTCTAGTCCCAGACGTGATTCAGCAGTGAAATGAAATACGTGTAGCATTTCCTACAGGCAGCGGACCAAAGAAAGCCTCAATATCTCCGCTCATTTTGACTGGGGATGATGGGATGTCTTGAAACCACCTTTCCTCATTCACCAAAAATCTCCCCCTGACCTGGCTCAATCCCGTATGGTAATCTTTTCTCTTTCAAATCTGTTCTAACTCAAATTTTCAGTGTTTTCACTTGGATCCAGGGTTAGCATCATCTTCCTCGTCCTTTGCTTCATATTTGAATGGTTTGTTTTAAGTTATTTGTCGTTCTGTAATCTTTTCCTATTTCTTCTCCATCTCTCACTGCCTCTGCGAAGTGCTCTCTTGACCTAATGCATGTCTCCGGCCACACTGGCTTAAAGTGGCCCAAGGTATGGCATGACTAAAGTTTCCCCGTTCTTTTACAAAGAATGATTCGAGTTGTATGCTTTTAATCAGTTTCTCTGCATCTCAGTGACCCCTTTCCTCTCATTTAAATGTGGGTGTTCAACAATTGTGGCTTTTGGTCGTGATCCAAGACAAACGTTTCCGAATAGAAAGCTTAACCACTGGCGGAGTGTAATTTATTGACTGTTCCCCAAAGATGAGCTCTATCACATCATTATTGTGCATGGAAGGCCTCTTGTGCTTCCCCCTGCTTTATTTCCATTATATTGGGAAGTCACGCTCATTTGCGTCTGTCGATCACGATGAATTATGTTTTTGTTTTACTTTTATTTTGTCTCCCCGAACAGGAGACCTTCATTTTCCCCACTGCATGTAACTCTAACTGCATGTTGTATAAATATGTGGTCGATTGTTAGTTAAGATGTAGGTCACCCAAAATCAATGCGCTGTCGACATCTGCTCGCTCACATTTTCTTTCAAATCCATTTCTCATAAAGTTCACCACAATCCAAATGCATTGACATTATTTTCTGCAAAATCAAGCCGAAATGTTTGTCTTAAAAGTCTAAACAGCTTGTCAAAGCATATCTTTAGCTAAACTCAGATTTGGGCTCTTAATGGCATTGAGCTACTATTGGCCCTTGCTGATATAGCGATGAGTGGGTGTGGCTTAAAGTTTTCATTTTCTCAGTCCACTTCATTTTTCTCAAAAGCTCAAGCACAATTTGGATTAACATTTATATAAATCTCTTTGCAGAAGCTATATTCCAAAGCGACTTATAAATTGAGATGAAAACAAGCATTTAGCCACAAACACACTTACTAGAACACAGATTTTAGTTGTTTTAAAAAGTTAAAAGCCTCTACACAGCGATTCGATTAGAAATTCACGCAAATCTTCGAATATACATTACCGTTTAAAAGTTTGGGGTCACTCAGACAATTTAGTGTTTTCCATCATAAGTAATATTTTATTAACCACCCAAGCTGTAAAATGAATAGAAAGTTCTAATTAACATGTTTAGATATAATTTTTATTTGAAATAATAATACTTTTTTCCTTCAAACTTTGCATTCGTCAAAGAATCCTCCATCTGCAGCAATTACATCATTGCAGTCCTTTGGCTTCTAGCTGTTAATGTTTGGATGTAATCTGGAGAAATTCCTCCCCTCGCTTCTAGAAGCACCTCCAACAGGTTAGATTTTCTGGATGTGCACTTCTTGCGTACCATACGATCAAGCTGCTCCCGCAACAGCTCAATGGGGTTTAGATGTGACTGCGCTGGCCACTCCATTACAGATAGAAGACCAGCTGCTGCTTCTTCTTCGAATAGATCTTGCACATTTCCAAGGTGTGCTTTGGCTCCCACTTCTCTTTCTACTCTGGTTAGAGCCTGTTTGTGCTGTTCTCTGAAGGGAGTAGTACACACCGTTGTTGGAATCATTTTGGTCATTTACCACATTGATATTGTATAAAGTGTATTTCTGATTAGTTTAAAGTTATCTTTATGGAAAAAAAAGTTTTTCTTTCAAAAATATAGGAAATAAGTAAAATTTTTTGACAATATAAGCACTTGCGCCACATGAGGAAACAAGAAAGAAGAAGATTATTGAGCGGTTTGTACAAAAATGCGAAGAAAACAAAGGATTTGTGATGCGCCATTTCCTGTTTCCGGGGCGAAGTCGCTATGTAAATTTGGGATGAGCACCAAGTGACTCTTTCATCGGTCCTTCTCCTTGCGAAAAACAGATCAGATATGGCTCCGTGAAACTCATTGGCACCACTTGTTTGGTCAGATGTGTGATGTCCTGTTGGCGCCCAAGGATTTTGATTGAGGGACAATGTCGCTCGAAACTTCGGAACGAAAATTTGGATCAGTGTGTAGAGGCCTGAAGCCTTTTAAAATAATTCTCATAAATCAAAAGACCTCTGTACGAAGGGATCAAATCTTTAGCTGTACTTGAGATTTAATCCCTTCCTACAGAGGTCCTGTTACAGACCATCTCTACATCAATCTTTTGAACACGCGGTGGATCTGCCCTCCATTGTCAAATAGTCGATAAAAAGATTTGGACTAAGATAACGCAGCAAGTAGAAGAGATTTGTCTGGATCCCAAAATACAATGGCTGACATTAGACCAGTAGAAATCTGTTCTTTCAATTGAAGAGCCAGAATTTGTTTGCCGCTGTGTCTTTATGTGACGCATGAAATGTGAAGCATGGGGGGAGCATGCTTAATGGTTTGGGGGATGGTGCCCTTGTAAGAGACTGATTACAGATCAAAGTCCCACTGAAACTCTGCACAGCGTCCCATACGGTTGCGTTTAAACAGCATTGATTATACAGCGATATACTCTGCCTTAAGATGTTTTTTAGTTGAGAAATGAGTAGATTTAGGTTTACAGTCTGGCTGTAAAAGAAGTCATAATAATTTTATGCTGTTTTCTGTAGACAGATGTCTGTTTGGTGTATTGGAATAGCTATGATCAGTGGGTGCCGTACAGAATGAGATTGATTTGCACAAACATGCTTCATCAGCTTGTATATACCCGAGGCCGTCTCAAGCAAGACATTGGTTGTAACTGCAGATGGCAGTGTGATGGCACCCTGAGGTCTCCTAGCAGTCCAGGTCAAAAACATACATGGAAATTAGTCCAAGAAAAATAGCTCTTACAGCCCTCGCTGCTCTTTGTCAAGTTTGTATTCCAGCCATGGCTTAAAAAGGGGGCTGAAGTTTTATGATCAAACTTTAGGGGGAAATAAAACTTCCTCCTCTTTGCTAATATTCCCAACCAGCTGAGTTACCGACACAGGGCTCTGCATCCAAAAACACAGATCCAAAGAGAAGCTTGTTGAAATTGGCTTCATGCACTGAGACGAGATTTGGATGAAACGGATGAGAAGAAGAAGAAGAGCGAGGAGGAGAGAAACAGCCCGCTCCTATGAGGCAGTTTTTATTATTCTTGTTGCTGGTCTGAGCATCTGGGTTAGTCCGGATATCTCTCACCGGAGCTGATTAGAAGCTGGAGAGAAGTCCCCTGATCTGACACCCCACCAGGATCGCCTCAATACAAAGCGAGAGGAGATTTACACTCTTTTCTTTTGCTATATTTTCAAAACATTGAGCGCATTAATAATTTTCTATGTTTTGGGAGGCCTACAGAACTCATATGCTATAATTTAATTAGCAGAAATGTTGGTAAGTAGGGTTGGTTAAGGCAGTCTAGGTTAAAAAAAAAAGTTTTATTATTGAAATGACAAAAAATGCAATATAGAAAAGAAAAAAAATGTTCTAAAATTGCAATTTATAAGTTCCATATCAGATCATATATAATTTAATCATTAATGTTGTATCTTTTAGCGACACAAACTCAAATGTTGTCTGTAGTTAATACGTATTTGAACACCCTTGTGATGTTCTCCAACTTAGAAATCAAGGGGGGTGGGGAGGTCTAGAATTTCAGGGTTTTTTCAACTGTGAGGTATCATGATAATATATATATATATATATATATATATATATATATATATATATATATATATATATATATATATATTGATATAGATACATATATATATATATTGATATAGATACATAAAGTATTGATATAGATACATAAATCACATTGTATAACTGTTTAAGAATGTATTTGTTAATTACTGGGGCAAAACCAGATTTTTAAGTCATGAGGTCACGTGGCGCTTCTGGGGTCTTACGCCCATTTACAAACAATTGTAAGATTGAATCCTTATTGCATCAAAACCACTTTTAATCAGTTTTAAATCCAGCAGAACATTACGTACAGATTACCAATAATGTGCTATAGTAAAAGTCAGAGTCAAGGTGTCCGTTAAGTGGAAACTGCCGTTCTTTAAGAAAAGATGTTACCTGTATTACTTTTTGCTTTTACTTCCGAAAAGCAGTTTCCAGAGCCAGGACCCGGAAGCGCCGCGGATAAATATTTCATCACTTGCTTTTCAGCCAGGTTTCTGACCCTCAAAAACCATTTTTTTTATTTTATTTTGAGCACAAAAGATGCTAGAGTACAATTGTATTAAATGATCAAAATCTCGTACATTGTTTAGTTTCAGGCAGAGTTTGATTCTGAATCCAGCTCAAAATTTTCTTTCATCAAGGTCCAAAAATGGTATTTTATCAACAGATAAAGATAAATCCAGCGGTGGAGGTCTCGCATCTTTGTCACCTTTTTCATTTCTAATGAAGTTTGCATCCCTGTAATCTCCAGGACTCTGCTTCATTCTTCAGGCATTTGTTCCGGCCTCTCTGACCCTGATTCAGTGTTCTTTTTTTTATCACTCTTATCCTTGATCAAAGACAGATCCTCTTCCTACCCCCAAGGCTTGTTTCTGACACTGGTTTCAAGCAGCTTGGCCTTAAATTAAACCAAAAAGGAGAAAATCACTGTTATCAATTCCATAGAGGGTACGTCACAACTGATGTGAGCAATTACTTCAAGTCGTAAAAACACTTCCAGAAGTTGAAGCCGGACTGTGAAGATCCGTTCGTTGGGGCGTGTTTGTCCAACGCTTTGATCTTACTGGTTCTCATTCCCAGTGTGAGACAGGAAGTAGCGTTATCACCCAGTGAAGTACTCGATTTTTCACACCCGAGGTGTCATAATTCACCGCTGTGTTTTTTTTACAACTCGACTAACATCTGAGGATAGTTTGTCCTCCCCTGAGAAAACAAGCACTGCATGCCACCTTGCTCTTTAACACACACCATCCATTCCTCCATCTTTTTGAGATGATTCACCTTGACATTTCTTTTTTTTGTGTCCTTCGTTACTTCCTTCTTGTTTCTCAGTTAGTAAATCGACAGTTTGAGGTCAGCCACAGGCGGATTTTACGTGTTTTCCTGAGAACTCCGGTTTCCTTCCTATTATTGAAAGAATGCTTTGTCAATCTGGAGTCCACTAAAAGTTTAGGTGAAGGTGACCGGTCCAGGAAGATCCCAGACGCTGGCCCAATGTGAGCTAGCGAACCAGCAGAACCATGTTACCCTGAAGGGAGAAAAAAAAAGTGTAGCCTTTGGTATAGCCTCTCAGCCTTTAGTCAACACCTTGTGACAGTGTTGCCACTGTGTTATCGTTTTAACACCTGTAGACACCTTTGTTGATCTTCTTGACATTGAGTCGACGGTGACTAAATACATTGCAGAAGCCGTCCCAAGCTTTTCCGGAAACAGCGATCAGTTCATCATGCTGAACAATTGAGATATCATCGATAAGTTTCAGGTGACTGGTCAGGTGATTTGTTTTGTCCGTCTGGTGATTCCATTACTGACTGGTCAGTGTTTATTCTTTTTATTTTGAAAATGAATTATTTAAATCTTCTTTTTGATCCTTTAGGCAAAATAAGTGTTTTTGGAGAATTGCTCACATTTTTGCTCAAAATTGCTCAAAGGTTTTTTTTTTGTTCTTCATTCAACTATTATTTAGGGAAGGCTTTGAAGGGATGAAATGTGCGGTTGCTTGGCGCTAATACAGTATACTAATATGGTATGCAGCTGGATTTGAAAATAGCAACAATATGTTTCTATACCACAATAAAAAAAAAACTATGCATTTATATAGGATTAAATATGAAATATGTGTGGTCCTCTTAGCATCCAAGAGGAAGACAGGTGGAAAATTTTGTTTTTCAGGCCTATTCACGGGTGGCGAGAGAGGGAATGGCCCATTAAAAAGGAAAGATCCACAATGTTCAGAAATCCCACTACGTGCAGGACCCCAACCTTGGGTGAGCACAGCAGCCAGCCTCGCGGCTAATGCTGGCGAGTCAAATCCCACCTGGTTTCACTGGTCATGGGTGCTTAGACCACTGCCGAGCCAGCATTAAAGTCCGCCACCTCTCATGTCGACACGACCCACCTATGGTCGCAATCTGGTCCCGGTTTTGCCTCAAAAGGGGAGCTCCTCGTCCTCTCTGGTTGTGCACTGTAGGGGAAGCAACGTTCCTCCGCCATTGCTTAAAAGCCCCAGCCTTGAAGAGCACCACCTGGTAACGCACCCTGTCCCTGATTATACCGAGGTAAAATCGAAAGGAGGTTTGACTATCAAAATCAAACCATCCAAGCCGAGTGGTGTCTGACACAGGCCACTTGTCCCATTCCTCCCCATGCTCTCTCTCTCTCTCTCTCTCTCTCTCTCTATCTCTCTCTCTCTCTCATTTAATTTCCTACATCACTCTACTGTCTTCCAAAAAAAAGTTAAGGCGTTGGCCAACAAAAATACATCAGAAAAAAAATTGCAGTGACACCACTGCATTTTTATATTTCTTATTTATTTGTTTTATACAACTTTATTATTTTTGTGAGATATTGTAGCCTCAACAAGTTTTCCTGTGATTAAGCGTTCCATTAGCTTGCCAAGCCGTTAGTCAGACCCTTAAAATCTGTTAATTATCTCATAATGAGTGACTTAATTTACCGGCTTCACAAATTTGGCTTCAGGCGCATCTACTAAATACCTTTACTGTAAAACTTCCCGGGAAAGTCATTCAAACCCATCCGTTCCAGATGATGTTTGGTCACCGAAGATGGATCAAGTTCACATAGCACCCCTTTAGGCTCGGGGACACCTCTTACACATCCTGGACTGATTAGTTAGCTGCTGTTTGCATGTGTGGTTGCACAACAGCGGGAGGTTTGTAGAGATTTTTCTGACTAGAAACCAACCTTCATTCTCACGGTTCATTCCTCATTTCTCATTGGCTGCCGGGCAATGATGGACACCACCAGTACCCCGCCCTCACCACAGGGTTGCTAATGGCCAGGAAACCAATGCTGCTGGTTTTTAAATATTTTCTTCGGCTCATACTGAGGGGGGCCTAAAAGTCCTTCTCGATTTTCTCTCAAGAGAGAAGGTAGTCACGTAGGTTTTTTAGCGATATCTGTGGAAAATATTACAGTCTTTGATGTTCTCCCGATTTTATTCATCTAAGATGTGACCTGTGCTCAAGGGTTCTGGTCAAAAATGACTAATGATTTCCTCTTTCCGTTTTTAATAATAACAACACACATTGCATCTTATCATAAGCCATCACAAAGAGCTCCCACTTACCTGACCCTGTCCGATGGAATTTGCTGGTTGATTTTGATCTCGGGAGTCATCTTTTGGTTTTGGTTATACCCTGGTTTAGTTCCTGCAGGTTTGTCTCATTGTAAATTGTAGAACAAGAGCAATGGGATGCAGGAAGGAGACGGCTGTAGATTTGTTCACTAAGCTTGACTCGCTTATTGTACATTAGTCGATAACTTACGATGACAGCTGAGGGCTCTGCACTTCCTCCATCCACTAGGTGTCAGCATGTTTGCTCATACACATGTGTTTTTAAAACAATTTTTCCCAGCGAAATCCCACAGAAAATTCCTTTTTGCTTTTTTGGTGATTAACATCGCCAGTGTTCCAGTTCTGTAGTGGAAACCATCTGATTATATGTTTGGACATCCTTGGGTGGCAATGCTATGAAACTCCATCTCTGAAATTCTTGAGAATCAATTTGTTGAAGGAATGGTTTACTGTTGAATGGAAACTGCCAGCATTTAGACGCCCCCATGGCTTTGTGTATTTCAGATTGACCACCTTCTGTGTGGGAAGACTACAGTATTAATGTTGTCAGGTCAGCACAACAGAAAAAAAAATGTTTACATTGAATGTGTTTGATACATTGCAAGACTTGTGAAAAAATCAAAGTATTGTAATCCATCTGCTGGATTTCTCTGTGGTGTTTTTCTTGAAAGGTTTGTGAATGAGTCTGTTCAGTCAGTTACTTGGGATTGGTTTTGTCCACAGGATTCCAAGTAATGGATTCTGTGAATTGTATTTTTTAACTCTATGTGACTTTATAGAATCATGTCTGCTAAAGCATAGTTTTACATTTAAAACTCACATGAAATTAAAAGCGTTATATCCCAGACTTGACAACCTGATAAAGTGCCACAAAATACACTAAATATTTTTCATATTAAAATGTCCTAGCCATATCCCTCAAAGTTGGTTTTAGAGTTGTACTCCACCAGAAAACATAAGAAGAATAAGTTGTTTAGTTTTAATGAGTTTATGGACTATTTCATGTTTTCCTGTTTCAGAATTGCTGTAAAGACCCAGAGTTAGGTTATTGATGTTTTATGGATCTGTGAGACATGGTTTATAATGAATTCCTCTAGTTTCAGATGTCAAAATAATGATCGCTCTAATGCAGGGATGTAACTTGATACGATTATTTTGATAAACAATTTGTTGGGCAAGTATTTTTTATTTTTATTAATCAAATATAACCTAAACTCTTCTTTAATTTGATGGTTTATAGATACCTACATAAAATAATGAATCAGGGTATTATTTATAAAATGAATCTGCCTCAAATATAATGTTAACCCAGATATAGAAGAGCTGTCATAAGGGCTCTTTTTTTTCCTCAAAATTCCTGCACAAAAAAATAGAAAAAAAGTGCTTGGAACAGTGTATGCGGTTTAAGAAAAAATGTGATAAAATTTTCACCTTGTCAAGGTTTTTGGGGGATTCATGAATTTTTACTTTGTCTCAACACGTTAGACTTTCTCATAAAAAATTAAAACTGTTCGTTGTTAATCTTTTTTAGATTTTTGCAGTAAAAAAAGACTACATTTATTACTCGAAATTGTACTTCAGGTTTATTGTATTGAAAAAACATGTTGAAAAAAAAAGAAGATTGTGTTCTGAAAAAAAAATGTCAAACATTGACACAAAAAAACTGTGTTAAAGAGAATTTTTTCAAGCATTTTTGAAAGTATTTAAACATGTCCCAAAAGGCTGTGGACTCCTAAGGGCAAGCTAAAAAAAGTACCTAAGTTGGTTTCAGCAATTGCCATTTTACAAATAAAATATTTAATAATGATAAACTCCATTGCTGCCTTTATTGTTGCATCAATTCTTATCTGTGAATAGTTCCGGCATCTCCTGATTTCTTTCATGTATACATTCAGTGGATTGGAATATAAATTTCAATTTAAAGATTGATTAGAACCCAATTCCATTTCTCTTTTTTTATCACAGCCCCATTTTTAAATCCCTTTTGAATTCAATCTATGCAGAAGGGTCTCTTGTGTGAATGAAACAAAGCAATTAAATTCAGATGTAGTAGACTATACAGATCGCCACACGAGGCCTACGCAGGGACCCAGGGTGAACCGCAAGTGGTTGAGGAGGCTGTGAGAATTGCTCCGAGCCAAGTCACTAAACCTTGGCTTCCATGAAATGTATAAACCTGCCATGCAATTTGATTTATCTTCCTCATTCACTCGCTCCTGTTACTTGCAGTTATAAACATGGGCTGGAATGGGAGGGGGAGGAGGAAAGAAAAATCTCAATCAGAAATGGAGAACATCCACCTTTTCTAAAACAAAGCTGAACTTAATAACTCAAGGGATGTGATGGATGGCTCGCCTCATCACGAAGCTATGTGCTTACTATATCTGGAGGAATACAGAAGTGCACGTTTACACGCCTGGGTTCTGCTCTTGTGTTTCGTGTTCCTTCTCCACCTGCTTTATGAATCTTCTTCCTGATGTTTCCATTCTGAAATCAAGTTGAATATCAATTAAATGTTTCATGTACAGTTCCATTTGTGTCTTGGTGCGCTTCCTTGTTCCTCTTAATTTATATATATTTATCTATCTCTGTGTGTTATGCCCCCCCCCCCCTGCTTGTTTACTGTTGGGTTAATATTCATCTACACAAATGTGTTTGTCTCTGTGTGTTTGCTAAACAGATGGAGGAGCTGCTAGCTGCCATGGAAAAGGTGAAGCAGGAGCTGGAGTCCATGAAGGCCAAGCTGTCGTCCACGCAGCAGTCGCTGGCTGAGAAGGAGTCGCACCTGACCACTCTGAGGGCGGAGCGCAGGAAGCACCTGGAAGAGGTTCTGGAGATGAAGTAAGTCCTTCACCCCGGTGAGGAGCCATCGGGGATTGGGTGGCTAATGTAAAGTGAATCACCACAAAGAATCTGTTTTCTCATGTTAAATGCTTTCCAAAGCTATTTTTTTATTAAACACTCATGTTATTTAAATGTAAATGTTCTAAACCCTAAGCCATGTGTTGCATCATCGCGACAAATCTCTTTTTTCCCCCAAAAATCCATTAATCTCCATTAATCTTTATTTGGGTTCACATTCATCTTTGATGCACCTTTTTATTGCTTTTCTCCATTTTTTTAATTTACACTCCACATCTTTACTTATTCTTCTTCTTTTAGGATTTTAAGTTTTCATTATGTTATTTTAGTTTATGTTGCCATGGTAACATGGATATTTTGTCATTTAGGGAATTCTTAAACATATCAGAAGTAGCTATTTTCTATATTTAAGTTTTTTGATACTTATTTTGTCCGTTACATTTTTGTTGTTTAGTTTTGCACAGATTACACATTTACACTTTACAAGGTCAAATTTAAAATGCGATGGCATGGGAGCTGGGTCTGTACTGGAGCTGAAGTTCTTTGCCCATTTATGCTATGGGCTGTCTGAATACTGTATTGCTGGTGGGTGTTGATTCATTTCATATTCATCCGGCACAGGTTCCCCTGGTTCAGTTTGTTCACGGCTTTGGTTCAGAGCGAAACGGCAGCAGCAGACTTTTTCATGAATCACTGAACTGGGGTTACTGGATTATTTTAGTGTTTTCATAAACATTTATGGCTTTTTATTGTGGAAAATCCCACTTTCCCTAATGTTGGACTGAGTAACACAAAATCAGCCGCATCGGGTCACAGAAATTGCCGTGATTCTTACTTAAATAAAGTGAATTTTCCATCAGTTCAGGTAAATAATCTTGAACACGGAAACATTTTTCATGTTTATTTCTGAATGCCTTTTGGTTTTGAACTTGAACCATTTTAATCTAGATAATAAATAATAATAATCTACGTGCACCACTAATATAGAATTTTACACAACAGAAATTTAAATTATTTAAGTATGAAAATAAAAGAGAAATTCCATTTGAAATGTATTAATTCAAAATGTAATTAACAATTTTATTATTCCTAAGCTTGGTAAGCTATGCTCTTGGTTTAAATCGGCATGTAATTTCCCCTGGCTGCTCGTGAGGCTGTGGACGGAGCTCTTTTTAATTTGAGTCATTTTCTAATCCACTGCGGATTAACTGAATCCAGGGTCTCTATTTATTTTTTTCTCTCTCAACGTTCTATAAACTCTTTTGTCTTGTTAAGACACTCTCAAAGGGTCTCCTGCTCTTTCGCTTATTAGTTCCTGACGTCTTGGAGTGTTTTCTGAGCACTCTAGATGGAGATAAGGGAAGTATAGGAGGTTGAAGGTCTCCATCTCGAAGTTGAGCCAGAAATTAGTGAAGTTGGTTGTTCAAGCATCCTAGCATAGGAGGATGGGAACCCCTCTCACATTTTAAGTGATGTGGCTCCACTCACTATGGCTCTGGGCCATAGTGATAAGAGGTGTTTGCCTTAAAGAGTAGGAATATATCATATGTGTTGACCCTTCTAGTGAATTTTAAAGAGATACTTTATTCTAAGAGGATTGCGTAATGCTACATTCTAATGCTACTAATGCTTCACTCAATGATACATTTGTAGGAATCAACAGCAGATATAGTTGTCCTTCTACATGCTGAAATGAAGCCCTTTGTATCAGATGAATAGATACAACTACTAGAGTGAACTACGATTTTGAATGTGTCATATTTCTATTTTGGATTACATCATTCGAGTCCTCTCTCAAATATTTGTTCTTACTAAACTTGTATCATCATTAGTTGGTGTCAAGCAGGTTCCAAATGAATGATGCCTGTTTGCTGTGTATTCTAGCAGCAGCTTTTCTTAAGAACTGAGGGACAGGGATGTCTGTGTATCTATACTTATGTAAAATAAAATCAAAATAGTTTTTAGTGAATGTAAGGCTCCACTGGGCCTGGAGAGAGAGTGGTGGTCTTATACGTGTTTTGGCGATGTGGTCAGACCAGAGAAAGTACTCGTGCTGTTGTAGGGGCCCCTCCGGTTGGCAGCAGATGACCAACTGGACCACTCATTAAAATGTTGATGGAAAAACACAAAATAGCAGACGCAGAGGTCACAGACTTTTATTTATTTATTTCTTCAGCCTGAACTTCCGACCACAGCTGTTTGGAGACAATGACCCTCTGAGACGGTTTTCCACCCTCAGCATCTAAAAAAGGCATGTTTGCCACTGTTTCATAACCAAGTTTCACTCTGAAAAGGACATGAAAATAAAACAAAACAAACAATCCAAATTTAAATATGAGGGAAACGTCAGAATCCAATAAAGCTCACATAAATCATATTATTCAAGAGGCTTTTTTATTACCGATATCCCCTGTGACCAACCTTCATCCTGTGCTAATCAACCATGTCAGTAATACACGTTATGCCCCTACTCCTTCCTAAATTTTGCGAAATGTTGAACTCTGGTGAATTGTTCTGAATTTACTGGATTTGTAGAATTCTTGTAAGCAGCGTGGCAGCAGTTTTTTTTTTTGTTTAGCATTAAACATTGTAGCCCTGATTTCAGGATTTTGGTTTGGTTTTAGTGGATTTGTGATTTGAGCGTTTTGGCCATTTTTAGGGAAGGGTGCAAGCTGTGTAATATAGCACATCAGGAAAAAGTGCTATCTAAAAAAGCCAAAAGGGTCAAAACTAGAGATGTTCCGATACCATTTTTCCCCTCCCGATACCAAACCCGATACTTGGGCTCAGGGTATCGGCCGATACAGAGTACCAATCTGATACCTGGGTGTGTATCTGTATATACAGCTGTAGATACTACTAGCCCTGTATTAATTGACATTTTATAATTTATAATAAATTATTTTATGCTGTGCTTCAGATATACTCAATATGGCAATGACAATAATCAATATGAACATGAAAAAAAATTTATAGACATACACTATCTTTGAGATGTGGATACAAGAGAGTGGCAACTGCATACAAGGGCTTTTCCTCAATGGTTTCTTGACTCCCTCAAGAAGGGTGTTTTTCATTGTTTTTATAGCAGTGTCCTCCTGGCCTCCCGAGTAACTGAGGAGATCACTTCCGCTTTTTTCATGTTGCTTGCGTTTTCGCGCAAAATAACATTAACACGGGATTCAGAAATATTCCACTTCACAAGCATACCCTCGATTGATTCAGCTATAGATTTGCCAGTGTGCGAGCCGCGAAACTCGTTAGCCTGCAGCACTGCACTTTGAAGAGTAAAAGGTGACGGCGTCCAGCTCCAGATCGCGCGTCCTTTAGTTTACATGAAATGTGTTCACGCACTGTTCCATATAATTTACGGAGCACTGTTTCGGAGATATATTTGCTACCAGGCAAACTGTACCGAGGCTCCAAATGTTAATTAAGCAGTGAAAGCCCGTTATCGACCACTGACAGTGGCTGGTCATCCAGTACAATAAACTCGATAATCCTGTCGGTTATCTTTATTGCTCGTTGGCTGTATTGGGTAAACTTTTCTCTTTGTTTGATTGAAGCTTCAAATGTTTGTTGCGTCTGGCGCGGCTTGTCCTTCTCCCTGGTTGCTTGTGGCAACACGACACAACTTCCTGTGTTTACATTCTGAGCAGCGCCAGCGAAGAAGAATTGATTTCCGCTTTGCAGCGATAAGCAAAGCTAGCGGGCATAACTAAATTATGTTTATGAAAATGGTATTGGATCGGTACGTGGACTCAAATACTCGCCGATACCGATGCCGGATTTTTTTGTGGTATCGGGAGTATTTTCGATACTGGTATCAGAATCGGAACAACTCTAGTCAAAACTAATATAATGATCAAATGAATTCATTTTCTTAGCAGCCGGCTAAGATGTTTTTGTGTGTTTAGAATTTATTCGGATGTGTCTTTTTTCAGTTTCATTAGCATATACCCTAAAACAATTGTTTACTATTTAAAATCCAGCTTTTTTGAGTCCCACCCCTGCATTTTCCACGTTTTTTCAAGGGTACCTATAAACATTGTTACTAAAAGATGCTTGAAGGAATGTTAATAGTTCTTTCAGAATGTGAAGAGATGCATCAAAAAATAATCTTGGGCTTGTGCTCAAATTACACCTAGTTTCTCAATCACTGAAGGTCTCTAGATAATATTCATCCTGTGAGAATATGGTTAATTCCTCATTTTACGTGATAGTATTTCAGGCTGTCACACCTTCTGTTGAGGAAGCAGACAATGTTGGCTCAAAAGTGGTCTCTTCTGTCACCCGAGTTGAAGTCACCAGGGTAGTTGGGAAGCTCCTTGGTAGCAAGGGCTGGATGTTGTGGGTAGAGGTGGGACCAAGTCACTACTTTACAAGCCAAGTCAAGTCTCAAGTAGACAGGGGAAAAATTAATAAAAATGTTAATTTGTCACTCAAGTCATTTACAAAAAAACAAAGCAATGATCGATAGATTTCCTGTGGTTCGACATAAATGCAAATGTCATGTAATTGTATTTTAACCCTAAAATGGCAAAACAAACTAAGTATTACATCTCAAAAGAAATACTACAGAGATTTAAATGTGGATGTAAACGTAACGTCTGCTCTTAAAATCTGTTAAGCCAACAGCACTCAAGAAAAACAAATATCTTAAATGCAGAAACTTCCCTGAAACTTTGAACACGGTTTTGTTTCTTAAAGGGGAAAGTTCAGTCATGTGCACGTCATTGAAATGTAGTGACTACAGTGAAAGCCAATCACGCGTCAGCAACCAATACATGAACTTAGAATCAAAGTAGTTTGGGAGTTGTTTGGGAGAGTTGGACAATTTGGAATTCTGTCTTCAGAGCTGGATGTTGATTGAAGGTCTGATCTTGATGGAGAGGCCCTTCTCAGATGTTCACCCGAAGTCTTAAAGGCACTTGTTGATATTTTCGGCCTGAAAACAACGCTCATCACCTGCTTTGGTCTTTGTTTAGTTCTCATTGGGAATCAAAAGCTCTTGTATCTGTCTCTTATACACATCTTTTGCATTTTTGTAGCGGGTAGATAACTTTGACTTGGTCATTTTAAAAGTAGAACGCAAGCTGAAAAAGTGTGAGCACCCCTGCCGTAGAGTATGTGTTGTTTCAAAACACAAAAAGGTATAATAATGGTAAAAATAACATAAAAAACGCGAAAAAATATAGAGACTCCACAGGAGTGACAAGCTAACTAAGGCTGAAGCTAAAGCATGGGATAGAAAATGAAACCCAGACCATAAACGCACTGACAGCTTGTAACAATTCTCGCGAAGATGCAAAGAACTTGTCGTCACAAACAATCAAACTGTCTCAGATGTATATCAGGTTTTAATGAGACATCTGATTTCCATGCTGTTAACTATACCAACTAAAACTGAGAAAATGGCCTGAAAATGCTGTAGCTATGGGTAATTTCTCAAAATGGGACAAATGAGCTTTTGGTTAGAAGACCAAGGAGGTATTATGAAGCCCGTTTTCAGTCTGAACTAAAATATGAGGAAATGTAATTACTGCACTTTACCCTTGTACAACGGAACTCTGTGGCATGCATTGCAAGTAAAGATAAAACAAAGTTTAAAAAATGATAAGTGAGAAGACATCTGCCATCATTAGTCATTTACAAGGTTTCTCAAAAGCATCTTTCTAAGTGTTGTAAAAGAAAAATGGTTTGAATCTTATTGTTCTGAGATAGAACAGGAAGTTACATTACAAAGTGGAAGTTACATCACCGCTAGTCTCTATAAGTCAGGGTGCTGTAGATCCCTCTCACTTTTTTTTCTCTTTTGAAGCTTCACCCTCTCAGACCCCCCCTCCTCTTCTTAGTTCTCTGTTAGCGCTTTAGCATTCAAAGCTGTATTTTATATTCTACCTTCTTAAAACTTCTTCATAATAATGAATTATCGCAATATTTCGGTAATAATATGACAAAAAATTGTTTCATTTGTTGGGTATTATTAACCTTTACTTATTATAATAATATGAGGAACAACTTAAAGTTATGAATGTGTTTTAAAACCACTTTTTTGAATTTAAACAAATATTGTTTTAATTGTTTTTCACAGAATAGAGTGAGTCCCACTTCCTTTTCATTCATTCATTCATTTTCATTCCCGCTTATTCCCTTTCGGGGTCACGGGGTCTGCCGGTGCATATCTCCGGCACACATTGGGCGAGAGGCAGGGGTACACCCTGGACAGTTCGCCAGTCCATCACAGGGCAACATTCACACACACACATGCACACCTAAGGGGAATTTAGATTATTCAATTAACCTAACCGCATGTTTTTTGGGGATTGTGGGGGAAACCGGAGTACCCGGAGGAAACCCACGCAAGCACAGGGAGAACATGCAAACTCCGGAAGGTCACCGGCGAGCCTCGAACCGACAACCTTCTACCTGGAAGGCCACAGTGCTACCCACTGCCCCACTGTGCCGCCCTAAGGGCTCTTTTTTTTCCTCAAAATTCCTGCACAAAAAAAAAGAACAATAGAAAAAAAAGTGCTTGGAACAGTGTATGCGGTTTAAGAAAAAATGTGATAAAATTTTCACCTTGTCAAGGTTTTTGGGGGATTCATGAATTTTTACTTTGTCTCAACACGTTAGACTTTCTCATAAAAAATTAAAACTGTTCGTTGTTAATCTTTTTTAGATTTTTGCAGTAAAAAAAGACTACATTTATTACTCGAAATTGTACTTCAGGTTTATTGTATTGAAAAAACATGTTGAAAAAAAAAGAAGATTGTGTTCTGAAAAAAAAATGTCAAACATTGACACAAAAAAACTGTGTTAAAGAGAATTTTTTCAAGCATTTTTGAAAGTATTTAAACATGTCCCAAAAGGCTGTGGACTCCTAAGGGCAAGCTAAAAAAAGTACCTAAGTTGGTTTCAGCAATTGCCATTTTACAAATAAAATATTTAATAATGATAAACTCCATTGCTGCCTTTATTGTTGCATCAATTCTTATCTGTGAATAGTTCCGGCATCTCCTGATTTCTTTCATGTATACATTCAGTGGATTGGAATATAAATTTCAATTTAAAGATTGATTAGAACCCAATTCCATTTCTCTTTTTTTATCACAGGCCCATTTTTAAATCCCTTTTGAATTCAATCTATGCAGAAGGGTCTCTTGTGTGAATGAAACAAAGCAATTAAATTCAGATGTAGTAGACTATACAGATCGCCACACGAGGCCTACGCAGGGACCCAGGGTGAACCGCAAGTGGTTGAGGAGGCTGTGAGAATTGCTCCGAGCCAAGTCACTAAACCTTGGCTTCCATGAAATGTATAAACCTGCCATGCAATTTGATTTATCTTCCTCATTCACTCGCTCCTGTTACTTGCAGTTATAAACATGGGCTGGAATGGGAGGGGGAGGAGGAAAGAAAAATCTCAATCAGAAATGGAGAACATCCACCTTTTCTAAAACAAAGCTGAACTTAATAACTCAAGGGATGTGATGGATGGCTCGCCTCATCACGAAGCTATGTGCTTACTATATCTGGAGGAATACAGAAGTGCACGTTTACACGCCTGGGTTCTGCTCTTGTGTTTCGTGTTCCTTCTCCACCTGCTTTATGAATCTTCTTCCTGATGTTTCCATTCTGAAATCAAGTTGAATATCAATTAAATGTTTCATGTACAGTTCCATTTGTGTCTTGGTGCGCTTCCTTGTTCCTCTTAATTTATATATATTTATCTATCTCTGTGTGTTATGCCCCCCCCCTGCTTGTTTACTGTTGGGTTAATATTCATCTACACAAATGTGTTTGTCTCTGTGTGTTTGCTGAACAGATGGAGGAGCTGCTAGCTGCCATGGAAAAGGTGAAGCAGGAGCTGGAGTCCATGAAGGCCAAGCTGTCGTCCACGCAGCAGTCGCTGGCTGAGAAGGAGTCGCACCTGACCACTCTGAGGGCGGAGCGCAGGAAGCACCTGGAAGAGGTTCTGGAGATGAAGTAAGTCCTTCACCCCGGTGAGGAGCCATTGGGGATTGGGTGGCTAATGTAAAGTGAATCACCACAAAGAATCTGTTTTCTCATGTTAAATGCTTTCCAAAGCTATTTTTTTATTAAACACTCATGTTATTTAAATGTAAATGTTCTAAACCCTAAGCCATGTGTTGCATCATCGCGAAAAATCTCTTTTTTTCCCCCAAAAATCCATTAATCTCCATTAATCTTTATTTGGGTTCACATTCATCTTTGATGCACCTTTTTATTGCTTTTCTCCATTTTTTTAATTTACACTCCACATCTTTACTTATTCTTCTTCTTTTAGGATTTTAAGTTTTCATTATGTTATTTTAGTTTATGTTGCCATGGTAACATGGATATTTTGTCATTTAGGGAATTCTTAAACATATCAGAAGTAGCTATTTTCTATATTTAAGTTTTTTGATACTTATTTTGTCCGTTACATTTTTGTTGTTTAGTTTTGCACAGATTACACATTTACACTTTACAAGGTCAAATTTAAAATGCGATGGCATGGGAGCTGGGTCTGTACTGGAGCTGAAGTTCTTTGCCCATTTATGCTATGGGCTGTCTGAATACTGTATTGCTGGTGGGTGTTGATTCATTTCATATTCATCCGGCACAGGTTCCCCTGGTTCAGTTTGTTCACGGCTTTGGTTCAGAGCGAAACGGCAGCAGCAGACTTTTTCATGAATCACTGAACTGGGGTTACTGGATTATTTTAGTGTTTTCATAAACATTTATGGCTTTTTATTGTGGAAAATCCCACTTTCCCTAATGTTGGACTGAGTAACACAAAATCAGCCGCATCGGGTCACAGAAATTGCCGTGATTCTTACTTAAATAAAGTGAATTTTCCATCAGTTCAGGTAAATAATCTTGAACACGGAAACATTTTTCATGTTTATTTTCTGAATGCCTTTTGGTTTTGAACTTGAACCATTTTAATCTAGATAATAAATAATAATAATCTACGTGCACCACTAATATAGAATTTTACACAACAGAAATTTAAATTATTTAAGTATGAAAATAAAAGAGAAATTCCATTTGAAATGTATTAATTCAAAATGTAATTAACAATTTTATTATTCCTAAGCTTGGTAAGCTATGCTCTTGGTTTAAATCGGCATGTAATTTCCCCTGGCTGCTCGTGAGGCTGTGGACGGAGCTCTTTTTAATTTGAGTCATTTTCTAATCCACTGCGGATTAACTGAATCCAGGGTCTCTATTTATTTTTTTCTCTCTCAACGTTCTATAAACTCTTTTGTCTTGTTAAGACACTCTCAAAGGGTCTCCTGCTCTTTCGCTTATTAGTTCCTGACGTCTTGGAGTGTTTTCTGAGCACTCTAGATGGAGATAAGGGAAGTATAGGAGGTTGAAGGTCTCCATCTCGAAGTTGAGCCAGAAATTAGTGAAGTTGGTTGTTCAAGCATCCTAGCATAGGAGGATGGGAACCCCTCTCACATTTTAAGTGATGTGGCTCCACTCACTATGGCTCTGGGCCATAGTGATAAGAGGTGTTTGCCTTAAAGAGTAGGAATATATCATATGTGTTGACCCTTCTAGTGAATTTTAAAGAGATACTTTATTCTAAGAGGATTGCGTAATGCTACATTCTAATGCTACTAATGCTTCACTCAATGATACATTTGTAGGAATCAACAGCAGATAGAGTTGTCCTTCTACATGCTGAAATGAAGCCCTTTGTATCAGATGAATAGATACAACTACTAGAGTGAACTACGATTTTGAATGTGTCATATTTCTATTTTGGATTACATCATTCGAGTCCTCTCTCAAATATTTGTTCTTACTAAACTTGTATCATCATTAGTTGGTGTCAAGCAGGTTCCAAATGAATGATGCCTGTTTGCTGTGTATTCTAGCAGCAGCTTTTCTTAAGAACTGAGGGACAGGGATGTCTGTGTATCTATACTTATGTAAAATAAAATCAAAATAGTTTTTAGTGAATGTAAGGCTCCACTGGGCCTGGAGAGAGAGTGGTGGTCTTATACGTGTTTTGGCGATGTGGTCAGACCAGAGAAAGTACTCGTGCTGTTGTAGGGGCCCCTCCGGTTGGCAGCAGATGACCAACTGGACCACTCATTAAAATGTTGATGGAAAAACACAAAATAGCAGACGCAGAGGTCACAGACTTTTATTTATTTATTTCTTCAGCCTGAACTTCCGACCACAGCTGTTTGGAGACAATGACCCTCTGAGACGGTTTTCCACCCTCAGCATCTAAAAAAGGCATGTTTGCCACTGTTTCATAACCAAGTTTCACTCTGAAAAGGACATGAAAATAAAACAAAACAAACAATCCAAATTTAAATATGAGGGAAACGTCAGAATCCAATAAAGCTCACATAAATCATATTATTCAAGAGGCTTTTTTATTACCGATATCCCCTGTGACCAACCTTCATCCTGTGCTAATCAACCATGTCAGTAATACACGTTATGCCCCTACTCCTTCCTAAATTTTGCGAAATGTTGAACTCTGGTGAATTGTTCTGAATTTACTGGATTTGTAGAATTCTTGTAAGCAGCGTGGCAGCAGTTTTTTTTTTTGTTTAGCATTAAACATTGTAGCCCTGATTTCAGGATTTTGGTTTGGTTTTAGTGGATTTGTGATTTGAGCGTTTTGGCCATTTTTAGGGAAGAGTGCAAGCTGTGTAATATAGCACATCAGGAAAAAGTGCTATCTAAAAAAGCCAAAAGGGTCAAAACTAGAGATGTTCCGATACCATTTTTCCCCTCCCGATACCAAACCCGATACTTGGGCTCAGGGTATCGGCCGATACAGAGTACCAATCTGATACCTGGGTGTGTATCTGTATATACAGCTGTAGATACTACTAGCCCTGTATTAATTGACATTTTATAATTTATAATAAATTATTTTATGCTGTGCTTCAGATATACTCAATATGGCAATGACAATAATCAACATGAACATGAAAAAAAATTAATAGACATACACTATCTTTGAGATGTGGATACAAGAGAGTGGCAACTGCATACAAGGGCTTTTCCTCAATGGTTTCTTGACTCCCTCAAGAAGGGTGTTTTTCATTGTTTTTATAGCAGTGTCCTCCTGGCCTCCCGAGTAACTGAGGAGATCACTTCCGCTTTTTTCATGTTGCTTGCGTTTTCGCGCAAAATAACATTAACACGGTATTCAGAAATATTCCACTTCACAAGCACACCCTCGATTGATTCAGCTATAGACTTGCCAGTGTGCGAGCCGCGAAACTCGTTAGCCTGCAGCACTGCACTTTGAAGAGTAAAAGGTGACGGCGTCCAGCTCCAGATCGCGCGTCCTTTAGTTTACATGAAATGTGTTCACGCACTGTTCCATATAATTTACGGAGCACTGTTTCGGAGATATATTTGCTACCAGGCAAACTGTACCGAGGCTCCAAATGTTAATTAAGCAGTGAAAGCCCGTTATCGACCACTGACAGTGGCTGGTCATCCAGTACAATAAACTCGATAATCCTGTCGGTTATCTTTATTGCTCGTTGGCTGTCTTGGGTAAACTTTTCTCTTTGTTTGATTGAAGCTTCAAATGTTTGTTGCGTCTGGCGCGGCTTGTCCTTCTCCCTGGTTGCTTGTGGCAACACGACACAACTTCCTGTGTTTACATTCTGAGCAGCGCCAGCGAAGAAGAATTGATTTCCGCTTTGCAGCGATAAGCAAAGCTAGCGGGCATAACTAAATTATGTTTATGAAAATGGTATTGGATCGGTACGTGGACTCAAATACTCGCCGATACCGATGCCGGATTTTTTTGTGGTATCGGGAGTATTTTCGATACTGGTATCAGAATCGGAACAACTCTAGTCAAAACTAATATAATGATCAAATGAATTCATTTTCTTAGCAGCCGGCTAAGATGTTTTTGTGTGTTTAGAATTTATTCGGATGTGTCTTTTTTCAGTTTCATTAGCATATACCCTAAAACAATTGTTTACTATTTAAAATCCAGCTTTTTTGAGTCCCACCCCTGCATTTTCCACGTTTTTTCAAGGGTACCTATAAACATTGTTACTAAAAGATGCTTGAAGGAATATTAATAGTTCTTTCAGAATGTGAAGAGATGCATCAAAAAATAATCTTGGGCTTGTGCTCAAATTACACCTAGTTTCTCAATCAATGAAGGTCTCTAGATAATATTCATCCTGTGAGAATATGGTTAATTCCTCATTTTACGTGAAAGTATTTCAGGCTGTCACACCTTCTGTTGAGGAAGCAGACAATGTTGGCTCAAAAGTGGTCTCTTCTGTCACCCGAGTTGAAGTCACCAGGGTAGTTGGCAAGCTCCTTGGTAGCAAGGGCTGGATGTTGTGGGTAGAGGTGGGACCAAGTCACTACTTTACAAGCCAAGTCAAGTCTCAAGTAGACAGGGGAAAAATTAATAAAAATGTTAATTTCGTCACTCAAGTCATTTACAAAAAAACAAAGCAATGATCGATAGATTTCCTGTGGTTCGACATAAATGCAAATGTCATGTAATTGTATTTTAACCCTAAAATGGCAAAACAAACTAAGTATTACATCTCAAAAGAAATACTAAAGAGATTTAAATGTGGATGTAAACGTAACGTCTGCTCTTAAAATCTGTTAAGCCAACAGCACTCAAGAAAAACAAATATCTTAAATGCAGAAACTTCCCTGAAACTTTGAACACGGTTTTGTTTCTTAAATGGGAAAGTTCAGTCATGTGCACGTCATTGAAATGTAGTGACTACAGTGAAAGCCAATCACGCGTCAGCAACCAATACATGAACTTAGAATCAAAGTAGTTTGGGAGTTGTTTGGGAGAGTTGGACAATTTGGAATTCTGTCTTCAGAGCTGGATGTTGATTGAAGGTCTGATCTTGATGGAGAGGCCCTTCTCAGATGTTCACCCGAAGTCTTAAAGGCACTTGTTGATATTTTCGGCCTGAAAACAACGCTCATCACCTGCTTTGGTCTTTGTTTAGTTCTCATTGGGAATCAAAAGCTCTTGTATAATTCTGAAAATGTGAGCATAGATTATGACTCATTTGCTTAGGTGTTTTCCTTTATTTTAAATGCAAAATGGTGTTTTTATGCATAATCGAAATCATCGTCAAGGTTTTGTTGCTCATGAACAACATTCATTTTCATTGATTTACAATGACATCACTCCCATTTGAACTCTTTTGCTAACAATCGATAGCGAGACTAAAGTTGGTCAAAGATGGTTTATGAGGATGGTAACAACACCAATGACAACGCAGCATTTTGTTTGACGTTCCTTTTTTAGCAGGCTTTATAAACATTATTCGTTTAATTATAATTTAAGATAAATAAAATATAACTTCTGTGAAATCAAACAATGACAGAGAACGTCATGTAAGTAAACCAACCAATTACACAAATGTAATAGGAAAATACCAGGAAATCATCAGGCTGGTTTTTAAAGGAATTCGACACACAATGGCATGGCAACGCAAACCCTTGAGGCCAAGGTTGCTTGAAAGGGCTGTGGAGGCTTCAGCCAGGCAGCAGCAGAGGACTGAATTGTATGTGTTGGAGTGCGCATTACAAGATGGTCTGTCGGATAAGATGGAGTGAGACACTCCAGAGCCAACTTAAAAGCAGCATCGCTTGTATTTCTGCATTGCTCTATGGCGAACCAAGGCAATTACATGCAGGGGTAGAAGGTCTATTAGGTGGGCTAAGCATGACAGCCCCTGCCTCAGAGTTTTCATCCCAATAAAGTGCCTTGCAGTACTCCAAATGACTAGTCACTAATTCATGCTTGAGAGTTGCTGCTGCCACACTAGAAGGAGATGGTTGTTACTGAAGTTTATGTGAAAGAAAGAGGAATGGACAGCGTAGGCGAGTGTTTGATCACATATGACACACACAATCTTCACCTCTTTGGATATTTTCATCTGCACCCCAGTTGAGTCACTAGAAATAAAGGCCTTTACACACTGATTTGAATTTTTGCTGTAAAGGAAGTTTTGTGTGCGAACACGCCTCGATCACAAATCTTTCAGAACGATTCCTCTCTTTTTCTCCACATTTTTGTCAAACAGCTCCCTGAGATCAGCCACCAACAGTATAAACTCCCCTACATCCATGATGATTTTTTTCTTGTATTTCTTCTCTGTCATTGTCTTATTCTTTCCTGTTTGTGGATCTGTTTTATCGCAAACCCTATCTTCAGGTAGGCACCGTCATTGCATCAAAATATCCTCTCTCCAGAGCAAGAGGACCCTGCTGTGAGTCTATCAGAAGATTCATGTGAATCTCAAATCGGATCGGTGTTTAGAGGCCTTCAGTTGTGCCTGAAGATCTGAGATACTGGCACTCACACACATATGATCTAAAGACTAAATAAATATTGACAATTAACGCAAACTACATTCGTCCTGATTTGCACAAGACCCTAAAACTCTAAAGGAAAATTGCTTTTAGACCCGCTGTGTTTTACCACTTGCCTTGCGGTAGAAGATCAATATCAGTTTAGACAAATTCCCTGCGCATGACCCCGCGAAAGCATTTCATCTTCAGTAGGAGCCCAATTACAAGGTTTGAGAACCATGTATGCGAGGAGTGTGAATTTGAAGGTGTTTAAATTGACAGGAGATGACAGGAGAGGTATCTGCTCGCCACAAATTCTATTTTTGAAGGGTGGCTGCTGCAGCTAATTGCCCCTGTTAGCACCCGGCCTTCATGACAGGTTTGCTCGTTACGTGTAGAAAACAAACCTGCATGAAAACAACGATTCGGGGAAGCTTTTTGTGCTCACGCAACTGCGTGTCCGTGTATCGCAGCTGATATGAGAGATTGTGAAACGTCCATACCACATTTAGGTATGCAATATAACTCTCATCAGAATCCAAAAAGCAGTGCTAGCCATTGGATTATGATGCTAATCATGAAGTTCAAAGTTTCCTTTGTAGATTAGTAAATTGGGTGAACACTACTATCTTGTGGTGAATGACTCTTTTGTTAAAGTGGAAAATGGCAGGTTCACTGGGTGGCGTGATTTAGTCGCCATAATGGGCTTAATAACGTTGCAGATTTAATGTTCCCATGCAAGCCACTCTTGGCAGGCTTGATGTAGCGCTCTTTGGGGTGCTGAAGTGGATTTGTCCAAGGTCTCTGGGTGCCAGGAGAGAGAGTGAGAATCTGACATGATCTCGGCTAAGACGGCTGAAGCAGTCAGGGGCCATGAGACTCTGGCCCGGAGATCTTAGCAAGCATGTGAACACGGATTATTACAGCATGGAGCCAATGAGGCTGGACGTGTGTGAGAGGCCAAGCGGGGCCTGCAGCGATTAGACTATAAACAACATATAATGGCTTCGGCACTCCAAGCCACGACCCCGTCGCTCTTGTACCCCAGAGCCATAATCCAGTCAAATGATGGGAAAACGTAACGTCCTTGTAAATGTCAAGGGTGCTTAAGGATAACAATGTGTCGGTGGAACACATCAGAGTTTGTTCCCCACGCAGGTCTCTTCTGTAGAACCAGTAGTTTTTGATCACATGAAATGGTTTAAGCTTTCACTGTTTCATCTGGATTGACCTCCAGTTCAAGAAATTACACCTCAACAGCTGTGATGCTGCTTGGATCTATTAAAAGTTCTATTATGATGTAGTGATGCACATATAAAGGGTACGCAAATGATACTACTCAAATGCTGAATATTGGAAAAAGCTGGTGTGCGATTACCACCTATCTTTATGCACATTTTGGAATATTGTGTAAAAAAAACATGGACGGAAACACCAAGATTAATTTTTTAAATGCACATAAATAAATGAGGCATATAACTGAGTAACTTTTTATCCAATAAGAAAAAAATGTGCATAAACTACGATGGAAACACATTTACAGAATAAATCCCAATGCAATCGCTATGCGTTTTTCTCTTGAAACTGGGCCGAAATGGGGCAGCTCTAATGAACTATCCAATGTACCGATTTATTGCAAAACATCTGATATATTCCAGAACTGTCTTGACTGACTGCCAAAAGCAAGATGACCTGACTGCACATATTGCGTTTCGTCTACATGTTCATAGTGGCAAGTAAGTTATTATATACAAAAGTTATGAAAAACGCAGAAGTTTGTCGCACGGTCTTGCTGAGGCATCATTTCGAATTTGACCTTTCACAAACGTGTGGTGATAAATGTACTTGTTACTATACCTCTCTTGTTGCTACCAAATAATGTGAAAAACTTGATGAGCTAACCCTCAGACCAAATTCTCATGCTCATGTGATGATACACTCATAGCGCCACCTGCTGACTGTATGAACTGAAAGGGAAATCAATGTATTTGTGGCTGCATCTCTTACATACTTCATTCACTGTGCAAGGATTATAGCGCCAGCTTGTGGCTTTATGATTTGTGTGTTGGTGTACTTTTATGGTCTGTACAAAATAGCTATTGGTAATAAGAGGAAAAAAAGGCCAGGGGGCGTCAGCATTGGCTACTACGGACAAACCAATCTGACAAATGTTCAATGCATGTAAATCTCTGAAAATCCACAAAAATCAAATATAAATGGACAAAAACCAAACACTACCGTTAGTCCACTATAGCTTGTAACACATAGGAAATGTGACTATTTACCCTTGTGACCAAAACTACTCTTTGTACCGCAAGTCACTGTTTTTTTACAAGCATAACGTCGGCTGCATCAGACAAACTCGATTCTGTTTTCTACCTTTTTATCATTAACAGTAAAAGACAAAATTACAAATGAAATAATATTTCTTTCTAAACCATTGCTGGCAGTTTTTTTTCATGTTCTCACTGCCTGTTTTTCAATAAATTATGTTCATTAAATGTATGCAAATAAGGGAGGATGCAGAGTTGGGTGTTTTGCTTTTGTATGTGCACTCATTTTCACATTGGTTTGGAATCTACAAAGTGGGAAACATCAGATTTTTTTTTTTTTTAATGCTCAAGTACATTTCCAGCTTACACAAGGCCTCTTTCTTATATGTGTAAGGAAATGTCACACTTTCTTTTCTTTTAAATAAAATATTTTAGCACTGATCCCATTATTTTTCTTTGTGTGAAAGAACCAATCTAGCACGACCTGGCTTCTTTAAACATCAAGATCTGAGAAAATCTTTAAGAGTTGTTTTGCCCTTAAGGAGCATTTTCAGCATCATAAACCTTTTGATTTACCACTTCGTTCCGAGCCTTCAGAAACAGGCATTCTTAAAAAGAAAGCTTCTTTTACCTCTAAAGGACTTTTGTTATTTTGTTGTTAACAATGACTCAAATTGCATTCAACAGTTTCCCAAAAAGTGGAGTCCTTTTCCAGGTTAAAGTCTATGACGTTGTTAATTCTTTTATTCACTATTTGCTTCGTTTTCAAAGCACACAATGTGGTCTTTAGTCTTCAGTTTTTGGTATTTCTTACGCCTGGGCCATTCTCCTTCTTTATGTTTGTGGCCGGGTTTAGGGTTGTATGGTTTTATGTTGAGTTTGAGGTTGATTCATGCAGAAACAAACAGCATGTGCTCCTACAGTGTCGCTCACAAGATCTCAGAAGGCTCTTGTACCTTAAATCACAGTTTGGTTTGGCTGGAATAAATCAAGTTGCACTCTGCAGGGAGCTGCTGCTGTCTGATTCAGAACCGAGGCTGCACTTTAATCCCCAGCATCCCTTTTCTAACAGCCAGTGCTGATTCCCCAGCGCAGCGGGTACTTTGTGGATGATTTTTGCATTGTGTACAACTTAAGACATTTTTGGAGGCACACATTTACACCTCTGTCAGTGTAGGGCTGCCGTTTATTTAATCCACTTCTGTAGAGCAACACACACTGATTTTGCATATGCAGGTTCTCTCGGGATGATCTGTAATGGATTAGCGATGGTTTATGTGAACTCCTGTGTCTGAGCGTTCAAGGACTTCAACTCCTCTAAGTGTTTGGCTTTTCCATCCTTACCCTGTCAAGACTATAATGTTCCTCCACAAATCATACTTCTAAAGTGAAAGTCTGAACTGGAAAACTACAACTTTTAAGGAGAGGAGAGAATCTGAGGTTGAATGCAGAAACTGATGCTGCAGAAAAGCAACTTTTATCATTGAAAGTGAACCTGATGAATGATTTTCTCTAATGCAAGCGTTCACAACTCCTCCGCTTGTCCTGCTTGGGAATGCTCAAGGTTGGGACCGTGAGAGTTGGGACTTATCAGTGCTGAGGTGAAGCGAGAAACTTCTGCTGGCAGCTCCTGTCCATGAGTAAATCTTATCAAGCGGGCACCAGTCGAACCCCTCCGCAGTTTTCCAGCTCTCTTACTAAATCACTGTCATCTATAATCACCTCCATCATAAAATGCAAGTATTGTAAGTGTTTAGTTGGTCCCAAAAATATGTGAGTAATAGTATGGCCTTTATATACAGATTTTTCACCACATGTAACTGCATCCACTATATACTCAAGCCACAAATTAACCAATTACCCGTTCAGTTCTTGATGCCTACATCTGCCCTTCTTCGCCTTGAGGAACTTTGATGTGGAGATGGACGTATGTGATAGAGTACCATCCTTTTGCAATATTTGACCTCATTTATGGTTGGGAATATAAGAGTAGCTAAGATTTCTTAGTATTTTAGACTGTTTACATCCTGAAGATTTCTCATACACCCCCATACTGGATGTAACCCCAGACCATAATTTTTCCGCCACCAAACTTCACTGTTTTCTGGGTGAATCTTGGATCCATGCGGGCTCCAGTACACCTCCTGCTAATATATGTGGTGACTGTGGTGCAATTGATAAGAAGATTCACTTTTCCGGTTTTCATTTTTTAGCAGGCTGTGGGCACATGTTTTTTAAATTGTCTTTAGTGCTGGTGTCTGGGCACTGATTTGACCTTGGAGACCATTTCGTGACGGAATCTGACAAACTGTTCTGGTTGATACAGAGACTACAGGTCACCAGGTCTCGTATAGCTCTGTTGCAATGGAAAACGGGCTGGCTATGGGCTTTTGAGCCAACAAACACTCCTCTCGAGCAGTTGTCTTGCCGGGTCTGCCTTACCTGGGGTTCTCAAAATCATCTCTAGTCTCTTCCAATATTTTTTTTTCTCTGCACTTGATGCTGAGACACATTGACGGTGTCTGCCACATATACACTGGATCTGTTCTTCAGCCTCTTGATAATCATCACTTTAGTCTCAGGGTGACTAAATATACACTTTCAGTTGCACAGTTTGTTGAGATGAATCGACCCTTGGTTCCATGATGGGAATCTCTTAAAAAAATTTCACCGTTTGCTCTGGAATCTACTCGTCAGCCTGCCACATTATCTGTTGGTGTGTAGGACAGGAGGTTATGCACATTTCAAGAGAGGATGGGGGCATCATCGGTTTTAGTTTTAGCTACTTGGATCTTGCTTTATTGAACTCTTTTCTTGTCTATATGCCCACGGTACTTGTTTTAACGCGCTAGTTCTTGTGTTCACAATGCTACTTTGTGGCAAGTAGGCGGTGTCATTAAAATTAACTTGTTCCTAAAGTGTAGCTTAAATAAAAATACTTACAGTTTTTGTGCTGTCGTACGTACATAACTGTCGTACATACATAACTGTAACAGAAATAAGAAAAGAAGTCAGTACTCAATCCATCTGAGCTTACTAATTGGGGCTTGTTAACATCATTTGACATAAATGTGCCCCGACCTCTTCTCCAAAGTTTTGAATTCCATCAGGATTGGTCATGCCAATTATCTCTTTATTAACCAGTTGATAGTTTTGTGCAGATCAATAGTTTTAATCATTTCTTGTGTTCAATATAAAGACTTGTCGAATGTTGTCAGTGCCAAATATGCTTTGGCAAGAGTATAACAGGCGGAACTTAAGGAGTATGAATGCCATATATCATTTTTACCAGCTTTAATCTGCGCTCCGGCAGCCTGAAGTGATGAGTCAAATCTATTTTTATCCTAGAGCATAATAATTCTAGGCATGTGCTGCACTTCCCCCGCTGATAATTTGGCAAAACAATTGCTACACGATACAAGACTTGCTTCTTCTGGACCTGGTGCATAGTCAGCCATTTCTTGTTCAAGAATCTATTTATTGAGAAAAACTTAGTAGCCATGTCTGTTGTGGGATGTGTGATCCTGAGGCGTTGGCATCGTCATTTGCAGGCACGGGCCCAAGGGGGACGCTGATCAAGGTGACTGGTTTAGACAGCATTATTAAACAATCGGAAATGGGAGCAAAGAGATGCTATGAGGAGCCAGGGAATGAAGCGAGGAGTTGAAGGCAGGTGCTTGATGAGATGAAAAGAGGATACAAATTTAGCAGACTAGCCAAATTCTGCAGAAACTGCCAAGCATAACACAGGGAAATGGATGGCAGCCAAAAGACCTCCGTGCACACGTTGTGAATTGATGTCTGAACCACACGCTTGCTATCTCGGTACCTCTCATTTTTGTTGGGGTCCGCGGTCAGAGCAGTTTCTTTGCATTAATATATTAGCTGCCGAGGCTATGGCTTTATCCACCGTTCTGTACACATCCTGTCATTCTGCCATTCAACAGATGAATGAAGTGTGGAGTGAGTGGTTGTTTGGCAACCCAGTTCGTACATTATAGGTTCTCTGTGTCTTTCTTTCTCTGTATACATTGGATAAGAATTGTGGATGGAACAGGAGAAGACATTCAACATTCTCAGTCAACCCATTTCTGCTTTCCCCTTGTGAACCCTTCTGAGTTCAAATCATCAAACTGGAACTGCTTTAGCAGATGAGTGACTGAATTGTTATTTCGGGGAAACTTCAGTATTGAATGCTGTGTTCTCTACATCTGAGGAATTGCACAGCAGAACATTTCAAGTTCCTGGTTTATGCTAATGGTACACAGATTTACATCCACACAAGTCTTGAGCTGAGTTAGCCAGAACATTTTTTGTGGTTAAAATGTGATTCTTTAAACTGAAAAACACCTCTCAGAATTGACTAGCCAGCTCTCTGTGTGTTAATAAGTCAGGGACAGTCAGGGAGTTATTTCTTATTTTGTGCTGTACATATTGCAATGTTTACATCTAATGTTTAAAACGTTACATCAAAAGTTTAATAGTTTTGAAGACAGTTGTACTTTTCAAATATGTTTACTGCTAGGTTTCTCTGTACAGTCAGTCTGAGTAATCTTTCCTTTGGCTCATCACTAGAACATTGTGCGAGCATAGAACCAGTGCGAGCAAGAACTGTGTTCACTGTATAAATGTTAAAGTACCTTACGAAGATTTGCTGAGTCATGGGCATGATAAAAAGGTTATACAAAGTATATAGCATACATTCATAGTAGGGATGCCAGAATACTCCCCCTAGGTTTGGGGTGTAATGGAGGCTTAAGGAAAAGTATGTTCTAGGGTGGCATGGTGGCATTGTGGTGTTGCAAGACTTGTCCAGTATTGCTGTCGACAGGTAATGATCTCTAGCTTGCATTGAGTAGCCATTCTGTATCTGGGTGTGGTCCTCGAGTCAGGCACTGGGGTCTGGTAGTAGCTGCCCTCTTTGACTAAAAATGTCCTGGGAACACAGCCTTCACTCCTTAATACTGGGAGACTCTGGTGGTTTTCTGTTATCAGCTGGTTTGGGTCAAAGAGGCTGGAGAGGGATGATCTTTCTTTATGGCTGTGTTGCTCTCTTGAACCCCTCTCCATGTTAGCTTTTATCCCCAAACCTCATTGAAACCAGCTGTCCATCTGCTTATCCAATAAGGTGGCCACACGTCACAAAGAGGAGAAATGAAAATAAAACGTTGATGCGATTCATTTTCAGTTGGAAGCATGTCAAAGTTAAAGGGTTTTCGATATAAAGCAGATGCACTCTATCCCAAAGTCTCAATCATCCACTAATCCTTAGATATGCTCCAGTCAATCCCTCCTTTAATTCAAGTGTACGGACATTTCTCCCCGTTTTACTACAAATCATGATTGTGATTGTTTGAGTTTGTATACCTTTTTATCCAGCTGCAAGATTTGGGTATTTTTTAATTTTCATTGTGTAAACAGTGTGTTGTAGTGGTCACAGTCAAAGCTTAAAATGTGTGGTTGTGGAGCCCCTTTTTGGCTTATGAAATTCAACCGTCTTTTTCCACTTTAAAGACTCTTGGTCTTGAATGTGATGTGGACAGTGGGAATGAAGCAGGGCCTTCTGTCGATCGACAGGCCTGTGAATGGAGACAAAGAATCTGCACCCTCCACGATCCCCATGTGCTCCACTTACGCTTTGCACAGGAAAGAGAGCGGAATACATATCATCTGTTTTATCATCTGAAGCTAGAGACAAGAGCCCTCTGGATTTCTCTGCAATGTCTTGATTTACGAAAGGGAAAATTGATTTCACAAACGAGCTGATGGGTTTACCCTCCCCCACCCCCCCTACAGTGTTTCCATTCCACTCGGTTCGATGTCCAGGACACAGCTGAAGTGTGTGTTATTCTGTTCCTCATTTACGATTATTGTGCTTGATCTGAATACAGCAAAATAAATCTCTCAGCAGGATCATGTTAACAAATCTCCATGGTGGATTTTGTAAGTTTTGTCGCTTTGAAACCAAAGGATCATTTTCCTTTCACAGCAGTTTTTCAGGTCTGGGTTGTTTTTGATGGAAAACTTAGCGCCTGCTGTGATCTCAAATCAATCGAAGGGTGGTGGCCAATTAATCTGCATCTTGAACTCTTGGAGACTCATCATTTTAACTGTAGAACACGATTTAATTCTCACCCATGTTTTCGGACGTTTATCGAGGCCTGTCATACCTGCGTAAAACGATGCTCTGTTAGCATGAATTCTGTTGGTAGTTTGGAAGCAGTTTTGTGTAAGTTAGGAAAGTCCCTGTACCATAGCAACCATTTTGGCAAAAATCTATCTCAGCTTAAGAAGATTATAGAGACATGGAGCTTGGTTTATTTAACTTAAATTGACCCGAAAAATAGGTTGTAGTGTCACTGACCACTCTATAGCAACCAGACTGTTTACCATAGCAACCGATTTGGCATATTTCTTTCTCAGGAAAGAAAAAATATATGAAATAATTTTTAATATGAACATTATAACATGAGGAACAGTGTTTTATGTCGCTGATCTCTCTATAGCAACCAGTGTTTACCATAGCAACCAATTTGACATATCTCTATCTCAGCTTAAGGAAATCATAGAGACATTGGAGTTTGTTTATTTTACTCATGTTGTCACGGTGAACATTATTTATTTTTTAAAGGCTTTAATGTTTTTTTTTATTGTTGCTCAAAATGATAAAGCTATTATTATTGTTTGGCTTTACTCTGTAGTAAACTGTCAGGATTTACTAAACTATTTTGTTAGACATAATCGGTTAATTTATGTCATTTGTCTTGTAACTAACAAATGAACCCTTACAGCGATTCCCTCACACAACCATTAAGGACCAGTCACGCCCCAATCCCTTCTGTTCATATGCATTCATCGGTAGAGGGGCATTTGAGATCATGGATTTTTATGGGGGTATGGATTTTGGCTGCAACTTTTCCAGTTCTGGCTCGATTTGTCCAGAGAGTTCTGATTCGAATTGAACTGTGTCTTTGTCGCTTCAGCAACAGTGAGAGAGCAGAATGTGTTGTGTATATAATAAAAGACTTGAGAGATTCATCCCTTGCATTCCATACACGGATTATGAGGGCTTTCAGAGTCACCTCAGACAGTTGTGCACTCCAGTGCAGCTTATTTATGAATTCCCTGATGTCAGACCCCCACACAGCGTCCTAAATCTGCTCCTGCCATCTCAAGGTGAAAACTGAAAAAAACCTTCTTCTCTCCTCAAACTCGCATCCCTGAAGATTTTTCGTGTGTTTTATGGCTTTCTTTGTCTCGGATGCTGGTGAGGGTCATAGAGAAGGGGGACACACCAGTGGGGATTGTCTTGTCTTGATGAGATTTGGCTTGTTGAATAATGTCTTGTGTTTTAAGGTTGCACATGGAATGAATTGGCCCTAGATTGAAGCTTGGCAACCCTTTGATAAATCACAAGCCATTTTTTTGACCCTTTAAAATTCCTTTAGTGCATTGCCTTTGTAATGTCAAGTGAGTCTGTATTGTGTCAGATTTTAGTGCATGCTTGCAAGATTCCCTCTTGAGCTTCTTTTTCACACAGTTTTCTAAGATCAGCATTCATCTTCCTCTCTGTTTGATGCATTTTTCAAAAACAGGGCAGCTTTGGGTTGATTTGATGGAAGTTTGAGATGAAAAAGAGCATCACTCCACAACATGAAACTTCAGAAGTCCCAAAAAGAAAAGTCATCTTCTCTCATGAGTTTCTTCGACAATCAGATGCAGAGGAATTTTTTGTACTGCCATTAGCAGACCGTGTGTCTTTGTCTCAGAGGAAAACTATGGAGTTGAAAGTATGCAGTATTATGTTACTGTAATGTTGCTGTTGTTTTTTTGCAGACCGAATGGTGTTTTTGATGCACTGAACAGTTTTTGAACAATCGCTTCAGCAGTACTGCCTGCGACGATCACAACACACCACGGGCTGTAAATCACAGAAAGTTTAAGTTAGACTAGTGTTAATTTCTTTGCTCTGGATGGAGTCGATGAATAAATGTGCAATGTTTGCCTCTTGTAAAGAACTCAAGTAGGTTCCATTTGGATCAAGTGTTTCATGAAGCTTTGTTCACCTAAAAAATAACACGTTAGCATTTATTTACTTATCCCAAAACCTATTCTTCTGGGAGTAATTTGCAACAATGTGATTGATCCGTGTTGGATTAGTTACAGGATGTAGCCCCTGGTCCACTTTTGTTTCAAGTGCTGGTGTGGTACTGCAAGAAGAAACTGGGAATAAGATTTGCTCAGTCCTGGTGGGCCAGTGTTTTGAAAAGTTTAGCTCTAACCCTAATCAAACACGCCTGAAGCAGCTAGTTAGGGTCACATTGGGTATACTACAAACCTGCAGCTATGTGTGTTGAGGCAAGTTGGAGTTAAACTCTGCAGGACACTGGCCCTCCAGGACCAAATTTGGTGAGCCTTGTACTAGAGTGTGTAACGATACACACAATACGATTCACAATAGTACGTCCATGATACAATATTAATCACAATTTGATTATTAAAAATGGTCGTTAGAAAATAAAAGTTTAAAGCTAAAATCCCAAAGCTAAGAACGCTAAGGTCAAGTTTAATGTGCATCATCCAGGCCTCTAGGGGGCAGGACAAAGTTTGTAAATTCAGAGAATGAAACAGTAAAGAGGAAGACGTCTCTCATACGCTGAGTTTTCCCATAATTTTATGAGGTTCCTCTTGTTTCTTATAAGTTTATCACCTTGTGAAGCTCTTAGACGTTATCTCCCAGTAGCTCCATGAGCATGAAATATTGTGCCATGATGTACTTGTGTACATACATATACTGTATATGTAGTGTGTGTGAAATGTGATAAATCTCAGCAAATGTTTTCTGTAAAACTTCATGCTAAATACAGCGTTTGGCTGCCAGTATTTTACTGTTGATTTGCATTTGTGTGTGCTTCCAGCTATGATTGCAGTGATTGTAGGACCAAATACTTCTGGACTTTTATAAAGTTCCCACAGTGAATGGGATTCGAGTCCCTGAGATCAAAATAGAATAATGTTCAGAAAAACAACTCTGAAAGATCTCATCAAAATGTCATGTTTTTAAAACCGCAAGCACCTTTATGCTCATTTGAAATACTAAATCTATTAGGAGGGATGTTGAAATGGCCTATATTAATGATGGGGATCATACGTTTTGAAACCGGAATAATCCTTGAGCAGATCGGCTCGGGATGCTTCTTTCTTGGCATTGCTGAGCGTCTCGCTTTAGGCCAATTAAACGTGGAGCCGTCTGAGGCCCTTGATTCTCAACATATTCTAATCAAACCCCAGCACTGGCAAGAGCAGAAGGCAGAAGGAACAGATCTGAAGCTAATTGGGCTAACAGCGCTGGCTTGGTGTCAGTCCCTTCTGCCCCACTGGCTAACAGGACTCCTGATAGCCGGACTCCAGGGACCATTCTCAGCTGCACTTCTAAAGAGCTCATTTCCCTAATAGCTCAGCCATTTTCTTCTCTTCCCTTATCTCCATCCTTCTTTTCATCTATTGCCTTTATTCCCGCACTTTGGTGGGCTCCTGCGTCAGGTATTTGGACCACATACACATGGCAGCGCTCAAGGAAAGTGAAGGCTGATTAAAAGAACCCCCCCACCACCATCAGCCCCTTATACGTTATATTCTGCATGTTTGTGTTTGAATAATGAGGGATCTGTAAGCCCACTTCAAACTGCTTTTGAGTAATTTGTTTGCTGAGAAAGTGTGGCATCTGTGCAGGATATGTTTGTTTTGGCTAGAGGCCATTTTGAAGCTCTTGTTAGCGCATGCTAATAAAAAAAATATCTAGTTTCTGCGCCAGCTCAAGCTACGGTGTATTTATATATCTGTTTCCTTGCTAATAGCTAAGTCATAGTCTCCCTAGGCTGTGATCACATGCAGGGCAATGGGCTTGACTTCCACAGGGGGGCATCCTCCGCCCCGATCTATCCTACATCAAAGCATCCTCATCTGGTAATCAAGGCCAGTGAGCCCCCACCCCTCTTTCCGGCACTGCGAACCGCTGGGATGAGAGGAGCGATTGACTTGTGAAGGACTTCATTAAAGCCAGAGGAGACATTCCCAGTCCTTCATCTGTCTGTTTTCCTCCCGCATTGCCTCCCTCCATTTGTCTCTGTATTCCACATCCTCTTTTCCTTACAGATTTTTCCTCACAGGCTTAGTGATCACAGTAATGTGGAGAATACACACAAGTTCTTGTCTGGTGGGCTATTTTTTCTTCATTCTAATGGTTAGGAATTGTCGAATAGATGTTAGGCCCAATAAAGAACCTTTTTTTTCATTTAATATATTCTAGACCAGAGTCTATTTAATATCACTATGTTTTGTATCAATTGAATGTGTCTGACTGCACAGGAAATGAAGCATTACAGAAGTCGAGTCTTGATATGACGAGTCTTGAAGTTGAATTGAATGCTACGTAAGGAGGTGGCTGATGTTTAACGGAGGAAATCTGCATGATGTAGTGGTTTCAGCGATGTGCTCCTCGGATGTTCTCATCGAGGTTTCATACAGAGGTGGAGAACGATTTTCTGTGACTAGCTTTATGGTGAAGTCATGCTGGACAGTGGGGTTGTCAGGGGTTACCATGAGTTCAGTCTTTGACATGTTGAGCTATATTGGCTGTAGATGATGGGCCTACGAATTGACGTTCAGAAAGTCGGGTTGTAACAGTAGAGTCCTTATGATGGATTTGCAGGTGGAGTTGAGTGTCGTCGGCATAACTATGAGAGGAGAAGGGATGTCTGTGGATAATGCAACCCAGTGAGGTTCTGTAAGTTGAGAAGAGCAGAGGACCAAGATCTGAACCCTGTGGAACTCCTGTGAGCAGGCAAACTTGAGCCAAATCCAAAAAGCAGAAATCCTTAAATCCAAAGCTATTCGTCAGCAAGTTCTGAGGATGTTCTGTTTTGAATTTAGTGTCCGGGTAGACAGAAGGTTCAGTCAGCTATGGTAAAATCAGTGTTTATGCTCTTTGCTAGACCCAGGAAATCAGGCAAGACAGGGGATAAAGGGTGTTTGAAAGTAGTAAAAAGCTTGCAATTTTAGCTGTGGGAAGCCGGTTCACCACAAGGTGGGACTTAAAAAATCTTGAGTCGATTAAGAGCATGAAGCCAACTATATACGGCTGAAAATACAGTGATTGCTTACGTTAATCAAAATAGCCGGAATTGTTTGATTCCACTTAATGCTCAGAACTTGTTTAGACAGTTGAGAATTTTTTGATTTATAGATGAATGGCTTGGAAGTCACTCAGACCACTAGGGGACACTGCAACAGACCTCTCCATGCAACCTCTGATCTTGGTTGTTACAACATACTCCAAGTTTATTCTCAATATGAAATAGTTTGCAAGCCAAATCGAGACTTATCAACTTAAATTCCATTTTTAGTTTTTCAGTTTAGTAACTTTTCATTTCCAGTTTTAGTTGCCATAGTTAGAGCATGATCTGGATCAAAGTAGTTCTTTGACACTTATTTAGCGTGCCCATAGACATGTATTTCAACTCTTAAACTAAAAATTCATTCCAATTTAAATGTGATATATACATATCTTCGGTGGAAGAGACAATACAAAAAATACAACATTTACTCTTTTATTTTATTTATTTATAAATTGGATTTAGGTTCATTTGGGTCTTTGATGATGAAGACAGAAACAAACATTTTTTGTTAAGTATAAATGTGTAATAATGAAATGAAATTTTAAAGGTATAGTCTGTCCCTATGGCTTTAGGGTCATGTTGTTGTCATCTCTTTTTTTCCTGTCGTTTCCTGATAGAACAAGCTTTGATCTGGAGCTTTGTCCTCCATAATTCCTCTCTGTCTCCTCTGAGCAGCTTCAGTTCTGTTGAGGTTTTGCTCCTGTCGCTCATCCCCCTCGGTTTCTCAATCCTAGAGCTGGGAAAACCTGTGAAGATTAGTGTCTGGCCTGGAAAAAGGGTCTCAGGCTGGTTTAGTCTGGAGGAGATTGAGAAGGAGAGGTGCAGGTGGGTGGCCTGCTGTCAAAACCTTGTAATGTGATGCTCAAAGTGTCAACTCTGATTCATTAAAGCAACGTGTCGTTTATAGAAAAAAAGTATAAATTCCTTTTTGACGAACATTGGGAACTATTCCTGGGTGAATTTCCCATTCAACGCTGTTTAAGATTGAATTCTATTCCATTTTCTCAATCCGTTATCTTACTACTTTCTTTCAACACTAGTTGGCAGGTTCTCAATGTCTCCACACCATTCACCCCCTCGTCACAATGGCTGAGTACTGTGTGAATCTAAGCACATGAATACTTAAAGATCCCATTTTCCGCTGCTTTTCTCTGAGGTATGTTCGGCATGTCCAGCTCTCTGATCCCCAGCAATGTTAACACATGTCTGCAACAAAGAGGAGACACGGAGCCCCTCCACCTCTCCAGAGCTTTCATCTGCAAACCCCACCATTCTGTCTGATAAACCCACCACCTTTGATTCTGGGTCTGTGTGTGTGGGCTTTGTTAAACTGAGAAGAATTGCTCTCTGCTCGTCTTAAGTGTGAATGAATCTCAGACATGATCCGTCTCTGAAAGGTTGCGGATTCTACACTTGTTCAGCATTTGGGAGATTTTTGACCTAAAAACCAATGGATAACACACTGAAAATTTAACTGTTTATCTGCTAAATTTGGTACGATTATGCTTCCCCTTCGAGCCCTCACACATCATTCGCAGGTGATACGCAAAAACCATAAAAGCATCCACGTTTCTTGAACATATACCTCCAAAAAAAGTGTCATCCGTTCGTCTTCTCCATAAACACGGGGAAGAAATACGTGGACAACATGCAAAATCGACTTAGAGCCAAGAGGTAGTAGTGCAAATCCAAGTACTATCCAAACGTTTTAGGCATTTGTGGGGGAAAAAGGCTGTAAACAAAAATTCCTTCCAGAAATCTAAATAATGATTGGTTTGTAAATTTACAAAATTCAAAGTGAGCCAATAAATTAAAAATCTAAATCAAAATATGATGTTTTTAACTTTTAACTTCAAACCATTAATTCATTTAAGGACACTTCCAGAAAAACAGGGATTTTGTTGGAATGTAGTCAGATATATGATCAACAAACCATGAACTTTGAAGGAGGCAGATTCTTGTCATGGAAAGATTGAGCACAACAAAAAGACACAAGGTAGCTATACTGCGTCAACTGGGTCTTTCCTAAACCAAAATTTCAAAGCAAAGGGGTATGAAGTCGAAGTCTTCAGACATGAAGCGTCATCGCATCAATATTTCCTTGACCCAGACAAAGAGCACCCTACTGAGAAGCCATCCAAAGATTTGTGCGATTCTCAATTCTGGCCCTAAGTTACATTCATGTACTGTCTAGAGAAATCTGGTCTTCAAGGAAGAGTTGCATCCATAAATGTGTGACTAATAAGCCAAGTGGCACCAGTTTGCACAAAAACATCCGAGGAGCAGGTGCTTTGGACTGATCACTCGAAATATGAAACATTTGACTGTAGTAGAAAACGGTTTGTTCTTCCAGGCCTGCAGCGTGAAACAATAATTCAAGCCCACTGGGAGAATAACCCTTGCTCCTTGAATTTATTCAAGGGTTAAACGGGCATTTAGTCAGATAAAATCGAATGACTCTAAACCAGTTCACACTTTCAAATGACTGCATTGTTTGTTTGTGTTTTGTGCCTGTTTTTGCTGTTCTTGTGTTTGTAAAGTGTAGCTAATGGGCCATGGTTGTGTTGGATTCACTTAAGCATGATGAATGAGAGCAACACCCCAAAAAACTCTCAGAAACCCTAGTCAGACTGTCCAAAATTGTATGAAGTGTTGCCGTCAACACGAGACTGAACCCTACAGGCGATAAAGTGCCTGCCAAACAGGGCACCCTCAAAATAACCGCTCCACTCTGTCTGGGCTCAATGTCACTCCACACATATAGTTATGCGCCGATCTGCCTTCTTTTGCGGTGTTTCTGACAGCATTTTATGTCTACAAGATCGTTACTGAATGACATAGATCATAATGATTACCGGCGATTATAGGCTTTTGATGGATGGGAATATTTAGGGTCCATTTAGAGGTGTGGATTGATCCAGGTTGGTTTCAAGTAAAGTGGTATAGTGTGATGTAGCATAAAGGTTATTTCTTTAAAGATATTTTCAACAGGGAGCTTGTTACTTGACGTCTCTCACTTTTTTCTTTCCTCTGTCTCCTACTCAGGTTTTGGGATATTACATAAACGCAGCTTCTCTACAATTACAATATATGTGCTCTTTCTGGGAAATTGTGTGTATACTGTTGAAAATCTTTGAGCTAGGCATGTTGGCATCTATTCCAAGGCACTGCAAAATTCAGATTTTATTATTTCTCAGTAAAAAGATAAAGATCAAAATCAAGAAAAGGATAAAAAGCTACCATGCCTTTTCGTTTAAATGCCATATTGTTGTTTTTGTTTTTTACTATAATTGCTCTTTTGCCATTTTCCCCCCCAAGTTACAATCCATGCTTAACAAACTAATGGCCAAGGCCCAAGGAACAAGCATTTACAGTTAATTATACATCTCATTTTCAAGCGATTATCCTCCTTAAAAACCTATTGAATACAAAGGAAAGGAAAAGAAACCGATTGAAATTCAAAGACAACAGGAACAGGGCTGTGGCTGGCCAAATGGATGCCCTAAGCAGAGATGGACTATCGGTCCCCAAAAATGTGCCCTAGCAACAATCTCCCTGAATGAGTTTTATGCCAAGTTCAGCATGGAATAAAAAAGTAAAAGTAAAATATGTTTACATTCTGTATTCTGAGAGCTAATAATACTTACTAATGGTGTAGAGAGTTTTTGATCACATCCATAAAATGATGCACAATTATCAGGTCAACTAAATCTTTTATCTAAATACAGTGGATGTTTCATTTTAGAATGTTTTTTTTTTTTTTTTTAATTAATGGCTGTTTGTGATGAGTGCAGTGCTGTTTGACGGAGAGTTCAACTAGAGAGTTCTGCAGAACTCACTGCCAGTTCTGCTCGGGTATGGGACCTCGTCAACCAGCGTACCAAAGAAAAGCTGAATGCTCGCAAAGCAGGTGGAACAGTACAAACATCTCCATCATTTCTGGCCCCGTTAGTTTCTCTCCTCCAACCGAATCTTTTACATGGTGCCGTCAGATACCTGACCCACTTCTTGTCTTGACTCTGTACCCATCGTCTCAGCTTCTCAATCTCTGGAACTTTCTGCAATTCTATCTCTCTAAAAGCTTTTAACAAGCGACGGATAATTCTCAGATTTGCACTTCTAGTCTTAAGCTGTTGGCCTTTCTGTGTTTCTGTGTTGGTTACTTGGCTAAACTCTTAAGTTCATCAAAGTTCACAAATAGAGAAAAGCACTATGTTTGATTTGAAGCTCAAAAAGTATGATACCCTGACTGGGTAGAACAGACATGAGGGTTTAATGTTGGGAGAATTACTACTCTCTATCAATCTATCAGTGTAGTGATTTTGGCAGAGCTGCTTCGGCTAGCTTTAAGGAGATTTTTCTCTGATGCACTGTGGTTATTTCTCTCTTTTCCATCCAAAACAGTCTCTTGCACTTCATTACATTGTGCAAATGCAAATTCCTCTCCAGAAATGTTGAGCTGTGTCTGTTTTAACAGATCGCTAACTGTGAAACTTCGATGCATGTGCTTTTCCCTATATTCTCATATTTATTAACACAAATGTCTGTATAACCCCAGAATCTATTTCAATGGAGCATGCTGAGTGGTATTTGACAATTACAAAGATGCGTTTAGTACGTGCTTTTCATTTCTTACCCAAACCACCTTTTTATTTTGGTTTCAAATATTATTTATAGATGTCAAAAGGTTACAAGTTTTTATATTTTTGATAAACAAACTTTACACATGATTTGCGAGATCTAGAAACTAGAATGTGGGAAAATGCTCAAACGTCTTTCAAAATCGATGCTATTGGTGCCCTCTAGTGGTGAAAAGAAGGGATGACCCTTGGAAGTACAATACCTGTGATGTGGCTTTTTTTTTACAAAGTTCTGGCAAAGTTCTTGGAACACTATATAAGGTTTAGGAAAGATTTGCCTGTTTTTATTTACAATTTTTAGATTGTTTAAACCTTTATTTATATTATACATTTGTATTTTGTCTCAACACTTTATTTTTTTTTGTAAAGCACAAAAAAACTTTTACAGTAAAAAAATAACAAAATTTAATACTTTTTTTGTAGTATTTAGGATTTATGTGGAATCATTGTGAAATGTAATGAATAAATATTTGTAAAAAAAAAAAAACCTGGGGGTAAAACGAAAGCAAACATTGCCACAAAAATTTACATAAATGTAATTTGTACACTTATAATTTGTATGAATATAAATGTAACTTATTAAAGCAAGTTTACTGTGAAACCTCGATACATAAGTAAAAAAGCATATTTATTAACAAAAATATTATTGTATGAGTTCATTTTTAGTTTTTTTTTTGTTTGTTTTTTTCCCTCATTTGATTAGTGTGTGGCTGACTTTTTATTTTAAACACCATCGACATGTTTAGCAATTAGCAATACGGCTTATTAAATGTACACTTTCTATTCAAACTACACAAAGGAAATGGTAACGTTTAAGATCATGTTTATGTTTTTCTGTGATTGCTTAGAATATTATAGTGACCCCCATTTCTGCTAAATACTTTTCTGGACCCTGCCAAAATGTGAAGCTCAGCAGCTTTTCCTTAAAAAGTCCTCTGCTAAAACATGGCCAGGTAAGCTTAGAATGCAGTAGTGAGCAAGGTTTGCGAGGGGGAGAGGGAATGATTGACAGGCCAGTCATGGCAGCATGCCGATTCCATCTGAGGTTGTCCATACTTTCGACAGGAAATGGCTCTCGCAATATCAGATGCTTGAATCTTGCTCGTTAAAATACTGCGGGAAAAATCCCTTTCTCTCAGCCCAGACTTTCTCTCATTCACCCTGTGTTTTTGTGGCAAACTTTTGCCAGTTTGATTGACAGGTGAGCCATGGTTACAGTGCAAGCCTCCTGTCACAAGTCACTCTATAGCTGTCGCCATCCCGGGCTCTGTCAAAGACACTCAGTTCCTTCAGCAGATTAACATCGCTGACATGGAGAGCGGGAAGCAGAAAAAAAGATTGAGTGGGGAATGTGGAAAAGATTACCCGGGATGGTTAGAGGGGGGAAGGCTGATAGGAACGCTCTGTCTTGTCATCTGTTTCAGCTGCAGTGGAGTGAAGGAGCTGTCTTGTCTTTTCTCCGTCTCTCAATCCCTCTTTCTTTTCTCTTGTGTGGTCCAAAGCCTGAGTCTTTTTTTCCCCGGCAGCAGCTCACCGTCTTAAAGTTCCTCTGAGTGGCTCTAAAGATGAAGCTTGTGATAGTGCACATCAGCAGGAAACGAGTGAAGGGACTTACCTCAGCTCGGCTTTTGTTCTGCCTCTGGAAAAAAAAGAGCTACTTATGGGACTTTCTTGAACATCTTGAATGCTTCAGAGCTTGACTTTGAAACCTCACACGCCCAGGTGTGTCAAAGTCTGACTTTGAAAGCTGAATCGATCACTTTACCTTTGTCTCAAATTGTTTTTTTTTTTCCACCCTGGTTTTATTTTAACTTCAAAGTGGGCCTGTGGGCCGATGGTGTGCTGTAATCGCCAGGCTCGTGGAGGCCCTGGAGCAGCGTCTGTAGTGCTGCTCCAAGATGAGATCCAGACCCTCGTTCTCCAACGTAAATCGCTCCATGTCTGGTACACCCTGCTGGGGCCAGAAATATGGCCCTCGGGGGCCCTGCCTCAGCAACAGTTCTCCATACCTTGTAGAATCTAACTCTTAAATGTGTGTGCTGTTATGTGCTTGGTGTTTGTGCGGCATTGTGGAATTTCTCCTGCAGTACATGATAGCGTTCCATCATTCAATTACAAACTATGGTGATTATTCCTACCTTTTAAGCATTTTTATTAGATGCCATCTATCATGCTTCACCCTTTTGCCAACCGTCATGGACGATGCTAGTGGGGGACAATATCCACTGGATAATGTGTTACTGCATACATAAAGATAGATATATATGAGTTTTATTAGATTAGCATGTTTTCAGAGTCTGCTCTAAAACACGTCATCTTACAGTCGAGCGACTGCAGGTGACAATATCCAGGATCAGCACTGTTCATGTAGACTACTAAAGGTATAAGATATTAGCAGAGTTGGGACCAAGTCACTACTTTACAAGTAAAATTTTAATTTAGTAGTTTACCAAAAAATAAAAAGATAATAATTAAAGCTGTATTTAATGGCTTTCCTGTGGTTCGTTTGCCAACTGCATAAATGTAATTGTAATGTAAATGTTTTTACCCCTAAAATGCCAAACCTAAGCATTAAATGAAAAAAATATATATACTAACACAGAGACTTAAATGTTATTGTAAATTAAACATCTGCTGTTCAATTCTGTTTAGCCAACAAGACTTAAGAAAAGCAGTTAACTTCATTCATAAAGAAGTTCAGTAAGGTCACTCAAATAGATTGACGGCGGGGACAGCCAATCATGCGTCATTCTCAAGTCGGCCTTAAGTCACCAAATGAATGACTTGATTCCAAGTCATATGGCTCAAGTCCACACCTCTGCAAATAGCTCCCTAATTTAAGCATATTGTGCTAGCTTTGTGGACTCATAGCACCACTCCCTACACACAGGGTATGCATTCTTTATAGGGCACCAACTGCTAGAGGGGCTTCCATTATCCCATTTGCTCAAAAAGAAAAAAAAAATTAATAATAAAAAAAATACTTGTCTATCAATAATATAATTGTTGTTTAATGCATATTTCTACGTTTATATTATGTTATGTTTACATTACATATAGAGCTATATAAACGAGCTGAACCCAGATTCTCATTGACTCTTCCCTGTCCACCTTAAAAAGACGCTTCTGGGATATATTTACTCTGTCATCTTCATGCTACCGAAGGAGATCGGTGTAGTTTCTGTCTCAGGTTAATTGTTTAATATTAATGTGTTTGGAGTTTCTCTGTGTGGTTTCATATTCAACGCAGGTTCACCGTTTCTTTTTCAATCTTTGAACAGTGCTGTTAGGAACTCTCTCTCCCTCTCTTTCATTTAAATAGTTGTGACATAAATATATGTTTTATATTTTGTGGTTTGTTCTCAGTCTTTTTTACTTCATATCAGTTGATAAACGTCAAATATTTAATTGTGGTTTAATTATGGAATCTATTAACCCCACAATGTTTAGATGACCAGTTACTTTGGCTTTAAAGTTCCATGTCTCGTTTATTTTTTTCCTTATGGATGTGTTGAAAAACTCTTTATATATTTTTTTTTATGTATTATTGACTGTTGGAATCCAAAATGTAAGAATATTTTACTGTGGCATTTTTGGGTTATTCCATCCTGAACTTGGTTTTTTTGGAGGAAAAAATGCATTTAGTGGAATTTTGTGTTGGGCACCATAGAACACATAAAATTTTGTGCCGCGCCATAGATCCTTTCTTGCTTAGGCTGGTAAAAGAATAAAACAAGAAAAGCATAAGTGTTGCTTGAACGTTCTGGTAGAGCTCTAGAGGGAACCACTGCAGTAGATATAAACTCACAATGTTAAAGATGATTAACATTGGCTAATATATATTGCTTGCACCACAAAATATAAATAGACAATTTAACTTTGATCGATAAAGTTGCCCCAGCTGTATGTACGTTGTTTATGAGCCTTGGTTGTTGACAGTTTAACTTACATTAATAATAAATAACTGATGAATGTATAAAATGTAAACATCTTTGACTTAAAAGAACACACAAAAATTTTGGTAAAAAGTCTGCGTGTTTGAGTCATGATTTAAATCTGATTGGCTGTTCTGTCTTTGTGGCTAAGCAACAGGTCATTTTGCGTAGCGTTTGCGGCATAGCCCTAGGCCGATGACACACACACACACCATTCTTTTATAGACGACTAAATAGATACGTGTTCCCTTTTACTTAATTGTTGGATTGCTTGAGTCAATCGATTGTTTTTTTTAAAGCAAATCTCATGTAAACAGATACTTTATACCAGATTCTTCAAAGCTTGATTAGTTGTTCCATCAAACATGTGAAATATCGTTTTGCCTCTTTTTTTCGTTCAAATCAATGCCTTAAAATCAAGGCTAGCTGTAGTGGAGGTCCTCTCTTTCAGTCTAATTTCAGCACTTCACTCGAGCGTCCTTGCGTTATTGACCCCTGGATGACAGTGTCACGCCGGCTATCCCAGGGGGACGTCTGCTGACAGGAATGTACTTAAGACTGTCTCAGGACGTCCTGCGTGTGACATTGATTGACGAGTAGCTGTTCTGCTTCACTCTTTGCCGCCAGCGCCTCTGATTTCTCTCTGCATCTCATCAATCGCTCTGTTTGTTTCATTCTCTGGTCCAGTTAGCAACTAAACACTGAACGAGAACAACAATTGGTGAACACTTTTTTTTATTTATCATATATTTGCATAAAGGTCCCCCGTGTTTCTCGTGTTAGGCCACATATGTGCAAGAGAATTGAACATAGCAGCAGGCTCCATCTATCAGGCAGATGTGCTGCGGTGCCCTCGGTCGTCTCAACAATAGGAGCTGACACGCAGGTGATTAGCAGGTATTATGCTTTGCTAGAGGGCCAGAGGTGGGAGATTCAAGGGGGGTTTGGGCCCTCATTAATCTCTGTCTGTCACGGGTGCCCCCACACCAACTACCCTCCACACCCAGGTTGTCCATCACACACCGCTCTGGCCTCTTTCTCTGTTTTTCTTTGGATAGTTAAAGAATTACATGGTCACACACAAAGTGCACCACACCTATGTGGGGTCCTCACATATCATCTGTCTCTGGGGGCAATCGGGGATGTTTGCAGCCTGCGTTTCCTCTAGTGTCTTATCGGGACAGAACATGACAGGGACTGGTGTGGATTTTTCCTTCCTTAAAGAGGATAGTGGTTGATAATTTAGTATTAGTCCAGTTGGGCTTTGGCTTAAACTTTTTTAATGCTTTTTTTGTGAATGTACTCAAAAGCTGGTTATATTAGGCACTGTATTTGTATGTGTTGGAGGTGCAGCCATTAAAAACGATTTTAAAAGACAACGAAAGATTAAAAAAGGTGAAATTTTCTAGCAGTGAATGGGATACTTAACAAAACCAATCAATAATAACCTTTTTCAAATAAAAAAACAAACATAAAATAAAATAAAACACTGAAAGTGCTGTATATCTATGCATTTAAACTTTTGGGAAATCTGTTCAAACCCATCATTGCAATGTTTTCTTGGGATACTTAAAATATCTGGCATTGTGACGCACGTTCGAGTCCCGAGCCTGTCGTCTCTCCCATCCCACCCCATTCTCTCTCCGCCTTTCTTCCTGTCTCTCTCTACTGTCCTGTCTGTTGAAATGAAAAATCAATAAAGGCTGTGGCTGAAAAAATTATATAAAAAAAATATATCTGGCCAATTGAAACTCTTTCAAGTGTTCGTTGTGTTGAAGTTAAAACAAGGTGCATTAAAAGAATGTTGCAAACCAGTAACCAGTAGACATTTTATGTTTAAATGTTAATTATTTGTGTTTTTCTCTGTCATTTACATTTCACATTAAAATATCAATTTATGGGAACCAAAGTTATTTTATTTTATTAGTATCTATATTATATATTAATAACATCTTTAACGAACAGTAGAAGTATTGGGGTCACACAGTGGGAAGGTTGCTGGTTCGAGGCTCGCCAGTGACCCACCTGGAAGGAGTTTCCCTGTTCCTGCTAAACCGGATCCCAAAAACATGCGTCGGGTATATTAGATTCTGAATAATCTAAATCGAAGAATTTAAACTGAATTGTGTTCTTGTGATTGAATGTGTGTGTTACCCTGTGATGGACTGGCGAACTGTCCAGGGTGTACCTCCGCCTCTCCTCCCTAGTGAGCTGGAGATAGTTACCAGTAAACCCCCATGACCCTGTAAGAAGATGATTGAATAAGTAGAAGTACTTCTGAAAATAGGTCTCCATATTTCTCATCATTGAAACACCATTAATTCTGATCAAGTCTCCAACTCCGTTTGCAAAGATGCAGCACCAAAAGTTCAAGGAGGTCACCATGTTTCACTTTTGCCTGCAATAGCTCATTATGTATCTCACTCCAGCCTTCTTCTACCTCACTAACCCCCTTCTTCTACAACCACATTTTTTACCTACTGCCATTTTTCTGCACCCCAGTGGCCTTGCTCCCACATTGGAGGTATAGCTTTTTGTCTGCGACGTTTCCATGGATAAAAGAGGAGCGCACATGGGACCCACTGGTTTCTGCTAGTCCAGAGCTCAGGGCACTGCTGGACACCTTCTAATTTCTCACTATAATTCTACAAAATTCTGTAATTGTGCAAGATCACCTGGAGGAATTGATTCTGGTTGAAAGTTAACGGCAATTCTTTTAGAAGCACATCATTCACTCATCCACAAAGAATGAGTCTGAATCCAAAGCGTCAGTAGGGGAGAAACATCCAGAAGGTACTTCTGTTGATAATTTGAAGTCTGGCCACCATCTAAACTCTAAGACCACATGAGGCAAACCTGAGAAATTCTTAGTAGGACCTGATATAAAGGTGGAAGCACTATACTCCTGCTGGACAAAAATTACTTATAGATTGAAATTGTAGTATCTATTACCTGGTAAATGTAGCTAGAGATGGATTCTCATATTAAAAAGCTCTACATTTCCCTGTACAGCATGTCCTGTGGAACCCAGAAATTCTGGAGGGAATGGCCCTGGCCCCTTCCTGTTGAGAACAGAAACTTGATTCTCCGAGAAATATACCCAACAGCCTGCCCATCTCGTTCCCGCAACCCAGGGCATGCTAGGTAGACACAGAGCAGCTAACTTAGCTTGTCAGCACTGGGGAGAGTAAAAGGCAGCAGCCGGAGATGGATGTAGGGAAAGAACAAGATTTTTTTTCCTCTCCCCAACACAGACACAAAGTATGTTTTACACAGTGGCTTTTGCATCCATTAAATGTGAGTGCGTGTGCTTGTCTGTGTGTACATTTGAGCGAGTGTGGAAGAGTGTGTTTTGTCAGCTCTTACAGGAACAGCTGGGACTTGTTAGGGGCCCAGGAAACTGAGGTTTGTGAAGCAGGAGAAATAGCAAGGGCTAAAGGAGGGGTTGGGCGGAGGGGGTCTCAGGAATTGAGCAGCTCCTCCATACTGTGCAACCAATTCTTAATGGATACGTACAAGAGACCTCCACGGTCAGAGTCACAACACATTATCTGCCCGGCCGCTGAAGGCTTGTGATGTCTACTTATTTCTCCTTTCGTAGAGGAGGGTCAACAATCTCTTACCCCCCGTTGGCCCATCGACAGATCATAGCTGGTTAGGAAAGATACCTCTCTGCACCCCAGCTGTCAGCTTGTCTAAAAACACAGAAGCTTGAGGACTCAAGGGACATTGAACATTAGACTAAAAACCCTTTTAGTAATCTGTATTGGTGGCCCGTTTGATCACTGCAACAAATTTGAGGCTTTTTTGGAAAGTAAAAGCTGATAAGTGAACAGAAGCCGGGTTTGTAAGGAGTGCTTTTAATAATTAGCAAACATCCTAATAATTTACCCAAATTGGCCAAACAAGTTAATGTTGTCATGTCTTATGTGTTAGCACTCCAGAGTTTGCCTGAAACATGGTGATTTAAAATGCTGTATGACACGGCTATTGTTCCACTAAAGATATTTGCTGTCACTGGTTAGCCAGCTCTTCTGATTTAAATATTGCTTTTCACTCTCCACATGATGATGAAAATTGAATCTGGTACTTTTGCACCAAAAATGTGTTTAAAGCACCCTGGGGCCAGTGGCTTCCTGCTTATTAGGGTTCAAGCACCAAAGGTGCATAGAACCTTATTATACTTCGGTGTAAAGATCCATGTCGCCGCAGCCAATCACCAGCATTTGATCGGGGCACGTTAAGGATGCCACACGTTTTCTAGCTCATAAGATTATACCCTTAGGTATTGAAATTTGGTATTGAACGAAAATGATTTTTTCGATACTCTGTAGTATCGAGACGATTCAGTCGGTGCTTAAAAAAGTACCGAACTCGATACCCAGCCCTAGTTGTCTAAGAAGATTTCTAACTCAAACGTCGTTGGGAAAACGTGTCCCGTCCGAGTAGAGCTTGGAGGTCGTCCTTTTAAATAAAGGGATTGCAAATGCAGCTGGTTCTGCGCATGTCTTAAAAGAAAATTGGCAGAAAGTGAGCCATGGTTTGAGACATGGTTTATCTTGTTGGATTTGGTTGCATAAGCCATGTCAGTGAAATGAATATTAACAACCCGTTGATTATTAAAACATTACATTGTTTATTGTTACTTTTGTTACTATGTTCTTTGCTCAGTGTGTCCTGTGTGAAAGCCACGCTTTCTAATAACCCCGGGCTGTAAGCGGGATCAGATTATTAAAAACAGTCAGTAAAATGTACTTGTCGTGCGCAGGCTGAAATCCTTAAGGTGTGGCCCTGAAAATGATTAGGCCTGATTGAAGCTCTTTGTTTCCAAGAGGAAAGTCTAAATTACAAAGCAGCCAACGCCAGTGGATTGTTGAGGGTCATCTTTCTTTAGTTTCGTTTTCTTTGGCCACTTTTGGGAGTGTAAATAGACTTTAAGTGAATGTTAACTTTGGCTATAAATATCCTTAGAATTTTTGGCCATGTAGCTTCATAGCAGCGAATGTTTATTTGTAATACCTTTGCAATCTTTGACTGAAGAAAAGAGAGAATATGTTACATTTCTAGACTGAAAACCAGATAATTTGAGACCTCCTAACTCCTTTTCTCTACTGCTCAGAGTAAAGTGTCTATTAATCAATTTGTAAAAGAGGTCTGGCCTTCTGAGGTGATATCAGAAGGCACAAACCAGTCACTATTTCTGTTTTTGCCCTTCTGCAGGTTTATAATGTTCAGTGATTTAAGGTATTTCTTGTCCTCTGACATGTTTTAAATGTGAGCGAGTGAGTAGCTGTGATTTCTCAGCGCTAACACAAGTGCTGTGGGACATGTTAAAACCTCAGCTTTCCAGAGTTAAGCCTTTAGATTGAAACCCAGACCTAATTAAAGGAATAAAATAAACAGCAGAAAAGCAAATAATAACATTGTAAAGTAATGTTACAAGAGCTGGCATAGATCACATTGGTTCTGTCCAGGTTCAACCTTTTAAAATTGGGCAGGCGACGGTGGGCAAGCGCGCCGGGGTTTATTGGCATCTGTAATGTGGTTCACCAAGCTGGTGCCAACAGCTATGTCTCCATCCTGTACCACCCTCAGTGGCCATGGTTGCTAAGCTTGATTGTACGCTTCTGGGAGTGAACTTACTGGAACTCTGCTGTCTTCCGAAGCCTGTAAGTAGTCACGTCTGATCCAGTTGTAGGCCTCACCGACTTTTACCATGTGGAGAAACTGAGAAATTCTTCATACCAACCAAGAGATGAAAGTAAGAAATGCAGGGTGGGAAAGACTTGAAGAAGATTAAATGATGACAGAACTTTCATTTTCTTTTGATTTGTCTCTTTAGACACAATGAAACTTGGGCAAAAATAAGACACAATAAACCAAAGGGGAAAAAAACTGAGATTTAATTACATATTATGTTGATTTCTAGGCTTTTTTATTACATTTTGATTTAAGAACTCACAATGAATCAGGGTGCGAGGGCCGTTGTGTTTTTCGAGGGGGCGGATTCAGACACTTCAAAGCATCAGCAGAGGCGTCAAAGCAGCTCCAGACACAGCAGGCTACCGTACCTTTTGGAAAATTGGCCCAAATCAAACATTTTGACAAACATTGATCCTCATGGTAGTGATTTACGGAGAAGATATAGAAAGTATTTTGGAAGGCTGCCCCAGAGCCTCAGCAGTCGTCTTAGAAGTCGGTTGCTATCTGATTAGTATCTCTGAGAAAGCACACTCTGGTGTTTGCCTTTGACTGTGAGCCATTAGATGTATCAGAGCAGCCATCACTAGAGCAGATAAAGCAAAGGCAGGGAAAGTGGGCTGTTATGATTTAGAGGGCCTTTTTTTCCCCGTTGTAAAGCAGAGCGCAGGCTGCTACAGGTCCTGTTTTAGGGGATCAAGGGGATTCAAAAGCTGGGGTGATAAAGGGCTTTTAAGTGTTTTTTGAAGCTGCTGGGCTCAGAGGTGGCTTGGCCCTGTTTATCAGGGCTGCTGAGCAGAGCTGCCACAGGTCGCTCAAACTGAGCGTGCTCCAAACCATCTGTTCATCCTCACTCTGAGTCGCCACATGGGTGACATCATGACATGCGGTCTTAAGGGCGGAAAAATTCCTCCCATCCAAAGCTGTATAGACCGGACAGATGTAGCCCCCTCAAAGCTCAGGGTGGGGAAAGAAAACAAGTGGAAGAGGGAGAGAAAAGAAGCCATCAACAAGGGTCTGGCAGGTGTGGTGGTTTGGCTCCGTCATCACAGCCTTGGCTGTTTGAACTTTGATGGCTGGGATCTGGAGGGGATTTGGACTTTGACTCTGAGGTTAAGCTCTCGCCAATGCCAGATTATCTTGATATTTTGCATTGCCTATGCCTTTAAAATCAGATTCTTTTCACTCTGCACCATCAAAAAAAGTGTGGCAGATATTATTGCTCAGATGTCTGACAAAGACTTAATTGAGATTAGCACAAATCTTCAGATGGCTTTCGGCAGGGTGCTCTTCATTTGGGTCGAGGAAATATTGCTGTGATGACGCTCTCTGCCTGAAGATGGCGCTTGCGGTACAACAAATGCACTCCGTGATACGGGGAAACAGGAAAGAAGAAGACAACGGAGAAGAAATCAAAGAAAACAGACAAAATCCTGGATGTCAAGAAGGGGGGGGTTGTTTGGCAAAGGCAGCTCTCCAAAATGTGGAGAGTAGAGAGGATTTGTGCTGTGCTCATGATAAAGAAGAGGAAGAAACCATATTTATAGAGGTCATCATCCATCAATCCATTCATTTATAAGCATTTTGGACCTCAGCCAGTCAGCATTGCTCTACACCAGACCCCGAGCATGTTTAGTTGAAGACCCCTGTGTTAAATGAATAAAGGAATGTAAGTGCCCGGTCATGACAGCCAGGTTAACGAGGGTTAGAAGATGGGAGCATGGTGGTCCTGAACCGAGAGAGACCAATTACACCCACAGATGCGTTAAACTCACCAGGGCCCCGTTGAGAGGGAAGCATCTGAAAGATGGACATCTCCAATGAAACAACCAACCCAGATGCGTTGTTCCACAGGCACAAGGTCTGACACAAACCCCCACAGACCCACTTTATCCATTTTGTCTTTCCACAGTTGTCAAATTTAGTAGCTTGAGTAGAAATAATAGTGGAGTTGGTTCTTATTTTGGGAGATGGCTAAAAGTCAAGAAGAGTCTGTTCAAAACGATGCCATATTTGGAATAGCTTCGGCCAGCCAAGTGTAAGTCAGTGTAAAATTAATAAATCCTCTTAAATATTGCCTCATTGTTGGACATTATTTTTGTCATTTTGACCTGAACACAAACTCCAGATGTCGAATACTGCTTTTGTTTTTCTTCTGCTGTTCTAATACTCATTTGTTTCAAATATCATGGCAATAATTCTGAGATTTTTTTGTTCCTTTGTTTTTATTCTATGTTCGTTGGGTTTTCCCCAAATGTGGCTGTCCAATCAGTTTGTCGTGATTCTTTTTCTCCGACAATGTACTCTGGGGTCCTTATGGCTAGTGAGTTTTCCGGTTTCGTAGTGTCTTTGGTTTTGTGCGATGTGAACAATTGAAAAGTTAATTGAATAATCTAAATTCCCCCGTTATGTGTGAGAGTATGTTGCCCTGTTATGGACTGGGGACCTGTCCAGGGTATACCCCCGCCTCTCACCCAATATGTGCTGGAGATAGGCACTGTCAGACCCCCGTGACCCCGAAAGGGAATAAGCGGGTTTGAAAATGAATGAATGAATGAAATTCCCCATAGGTGTGAATGTGTGTGTGATTCTTGCCCTGCGATTTACTGGCATCCTGTACAGGGTGTACTGCCACCTCTCGCCCAATGTGTGCTGGAGACCCCTGTGACACTGTGAATAAGCGGGTTGGAAAGTGAATGAATGGAGGAATAAAAAAAATTGATTGATGGATCATTTGCCGTCAATTTATTAGGGTTCAGTCCTCCCACTTTCAAACCTCACAGCTTGTGCTAGGTAACACATAACCATTCAAAAAATGGCGGTCTTTTCTTTTTTCTTTTCTTGGGGGTTCCGCCATCTTTTTGTTTTCTTTCCTTTCTCTGTGATGTTTGTAATTGTCGTGGGGTTTGGGTTTTCTCATTTTGATTTCTCATTAGCTGTGTTTCCATCCACCTATTTGTATGTGCATTTTGAAATATTGCATAAACACCCTGGATAGAAACGGCAAGAATTTAGAAAATGCACATGAAAAAATTCTGCCCTCGAATGAGTAGGATGAACTTTTTACCCGATAAGAGAAAATGTGCATAAACTACGATGGAAATGCATTTACCGAAGAAATCCCAACGCAATGGCAAAGCTTTTTTTTCTCAGAACTCCGCCGTGATATGGTGCCGTTTATGGACTAACCAATGGACTAGTTTCAAAAAGACCTTCTCCTAACGCTGTGACTTCCATTTTTGGTTTGATATTTGGCGCCTGTTTATCGATAAGTGACCATTCTGTGATCAATTTTGTTCTCTTGGAACCCTTGAATGCAAATGGTGCTTTATTCACAAATTTAATTTGCATCTCTCGATTGAAACTATTACTGTCTATATTCATCCTGTCTGTCTGTTCCCTGACCCATGTATGAAACAAGTTTTTCTATGTTCCTCTAACTGCATCCTTCAACTAGTTCCTCAAAATTTTTTGGCTTGATGGGTTATTAAAATGTTTGAGCATGATTGACAGAAAATTTTCTCTTTTTTTCATTGACACAAACTGGGATCATATATTGTATTGTTGTATACATAGGGTAGTTTAAGACACAAGAAGCTGCACAGAGACTTCTGGGTATGGAAGTCTTGCACAGCAATGTTACTTTTAATGTTTATTATATTAATGCGTGTAAAATACTGGAACCCTCCACTAGCTTATTCTGCTCTTGCTCCTCAAGTTTCAGGCCTGATTTATACTCATCTACTCATGGAATGTCCTAAATGCTGATACAGGTCATACCCATCATCTGAAGGGATATATCTGAAAGCTCTCACCAAACAGCACAGCGCTCATAATTCACCAGCGTTGTCATGGTCGCATTCGTCACAACGAAAAAGCATGAACTGTCCAGAAGCTGCAGAACATATCTGGATTATCCACTCTTGCACTTTAAAACCATCTTGGTTGTAGACATGCCCCACAAGGGAATTTGGAATACACTTCAAGTTTCACGGACATGGATGCAGCAGAGAAAGAGAGGGAGAAAGAGCTCAGCTTTGGGGCTGTATGTCACATTGACAGCTCAAATCCCTGGTCTGGTGCCCATGTTCCTGAATCTTTCTCTGTTGAATCTGAGCACCTCTTCTTTACGATTCCATCTGTTTTAATAATGGTTTGCACAGGTGCAGCGAAATGCAGATATTCTCAGTTGACGCTGTACTCAAAATTGACGTGTTTGAAATAATAACAATCGAAGCTGTTCAATTTGAACAATTCTAGAAATTAACGTACAGCACGTTTGGCTATCTCTGAGGTCCTGTTTGATAAATACTGCAAGCAACACGGTTGTGCTGCTTGTCTGAGATTTTTCTCCAGGTAACAGGTTTTTGAGTGAACTGGGGAAGCTCTGTGTTTTCCTGGTCATGCTCTGTGTAGCGTGTCTGAAGTGGTCAGGGCTTGAGCAGCTTTTCCCATCTTCTACCAGCTGTCTGTCGAGTCCACTGCACCATCACTGTGTGTTTCTGTCTGCCCAAGATATCTGCTCATGTCTGTTAGATGGTTTTCCTGGCAGAAGTGTTGTGTTTATAAAGTTTGCTGAAATTCGATTACAGGATGCGCTGCTGGACGTTTACCTGCATGTTTTTAGTTTTCCCAAATCAAAGAGTCAGAAGTGGCCAGTCAAAAAATACAGATTAAAGCTAGAAAGTCTTTGTATATCTTTGTTTATCTTTTTGAGATGTTATTTTTTTATTTCTTATTTGTAGTATTTTTTCCTAAATTCTTTTATAAAGTCACTATTCAGACAAATGTAACCCCATCACATGTGTGAGTACATTAAAGCTGCCATTCATCACTTTTCTGTTTTTAATCAGAAAAATAATACATTTATACCGTTGACTAAAGAAAAGCCACTTTAACTATTGGAAGTCTGCAGGCACTGGTCCTTTAGCCAATCACAGTGTCTGTTTTGAATTACGTAGGAATGACGCAACCCAGTTATTGTTACATTTTGATTTCAAATGTAACGTGTAGGTTTTAAAAAAAAGTTCTCACTCTTACAAAATTTATGGCACATAATTCACAAGGGAGTTGAAATTAGAAAATGATAAAGTTAACAATTATTTCATTTTACAGACCAGATCAGTGCCATCGAGTGGTCAAAAGAAGGGACAACCCTTGGAAGTACAAGACCTGTGATTGTGGCTTGAGTTTTTCAAAGTACTGGCACAAAAAAGCACAATGGAACAATAAGTACTTGGAACCGTGAATATGGTTTAGGAGAGGTTCAACAATTTTCCATACAGTTTTGACCTTGTCTGTTATTTGTGGGATTTATGGATTTTTATTTTGTCAACACTTTTGATTTTTGTTATAAAACATAAAAACTTTTCGTTGTTAATGTTAGCTGTAAAAGTGACGAAATTTACTTTCGGAATTGTACTTTTTGTAAACTTACCACAAGGTTTGTCGTGGAATTATTGTGTGATGTAATGGAAAAAAAAAGAAGCTTGGGTTGTACTAAAGAAAATGGTTTTAAAGATAATTTCATTCATTCATTTACTCATTCATTTTCCATCCTGCTTATTCCCTTTAGGGGTCACAGGGTTCTGCTGGTGCCTATCTCCAGTGCACATTGGGCGAGAGGCAGGGTTTGACTTGATTTTCATTGAAACAGAAAAAGAAAAAAGGATTTCTAAAGCTTCTATTTTTTTCTGATATTTAGGAATAATTTAGGTCTAAATTTAGAAGTTTTTTCTAGGAAAAAAAGCTTTTGAGCGATGCCACATTCATTCTAAATGTGTGTTTTGTGGTGTATAAAAAAACAAAAGAAAAAATGCTAAAAATCATAAAGTGAGGTCAGCTTGAACACACCAGAAAGAGCTCAGAAACAACGGCCAGATACGAAACAGTACTTAGCGCTCCTCTGATTGCATGCAATCTTATAGAGAATGTTTATGAAATCTGAAATTTATAGACCACAATGGTGAATTCCATAAAGTCAACATCAACCCCGCGCAGAGTTCAGCAAGAGTTGTGTTCTGGATATTGGGCTAATGCAATCCAGATGGCCGGCTGCTGTCAGTGTGTGTGTGTGCATGTGTGTGCGTTTGTTTGCGCGTGTGTGCGTGTACGTGTGTGTGTGTGTGTGTGTGTGTGTGCGTGTGTGTGTGCGCGTGTGCGCATGCGTGCGCCTGTGTGTGCATATTCCCTGGGGTGCAGCACTGTTTGTGTTTGCTGCAGAGATGTGCTGGCCACCCTTCAGTAGGCTGCTATCAGCTCTCATTAAGCTCGACCTGTCAGCCCATAGAACTGCTGATAAGAGCTGGAGTGCTGTGGACTTCTCTTTTCCACATCTTCTATTCTTTCTCTGTGAAGCTGAACAGTTGTTTTTGTGTTTATTGAATGATTCAATCGCAGCTCATTGATCAGGTGAAAAGGATGCTCTTAGTCGATTCTTCTGTTCCTTTTTATGCTATTTTTTCTATTTCTTTTTCTGCATTTTTTGTTTCTTCTTCTTCCGTTTCTGCTCCCTTTTCCATTTCTTCCATTTTTGCTTCTTTTTCCATTTCTTCTTCTTCTTCTGCTCATGCTTTTTCTTCTGCTTCATCTTCTTCTTCTTCTTCTTCGTCTTCTGCTTTTTTTGGTTCTGCTTCTTCTTCATCTGCTTCTTCTTATTCTGCTTCTTATTTTTAAGTTTCTGCATTTTTTTCCACATCTTCTTAATTTACTTCTACTTATTGTACACTGCTGCTTTTTCAAATTTTCTATACTTCATCTCCTTCTGCTCATGTCTTTTTGTGCTCTGGTCTTCTCTTCCTTCATTCTTATTATATCTCTTTCCTCATGTGCGTCTTTTAACCCACCTTCATGATATTTAATAACATTTATGCATTTATTGCCTATTACTATCTAGTTATTTGTTTTTTTATTTGCTTGTGCCAAAGGCAACTAAAATTAAAAGGAAATCTAGGACACCCTCATATCAGATTTGATCCATTTCTACTAGCATTATTTTAATAAACAAGATTAATTAAACTGTTAAAATCATCCTTAACCATAATTTTCAAGCAACTAACTTCTAGTTTTTAAACTTTTGCTGATTCAATGGTATTTTAAAAGGTTTGAGGGTTTAGATTTAATTGTGTACATCCAAAGAGTATTTTCAGGGTAGAAGCCCTGAAGGTCCCCTGAACCCTGGAGCAATAAAACCTCACCAAACTTGTTACAAACATGTGTAATGAACACAGAGCTATGGTTACACCACGCAAAAGTTTAAAAATATAGATAAAATGCTCATTTAAATTGTAATTTATTTTAGTTGAATCGTTCACAGATTATTTAACTTTCAGATTCTGCTCACTAATAGCAGGTGCTCATCACTATTGTTCAATCGGTGCGTAATGAATCACTTTATATAAACTAATGATTGTAGCTGAAAGTGCCTCAGGGTTGGCGAGGGAGCAAATATTATCAGAGTTAATTTTCCTCTGAGGATTTTCCTATGAATGTTCAGACTGGCTCTGGGCCAGGAAATGATGGAGAGTTGGAGGTTATTTTTATTTTTTGAATGTGTTGGGGCTCCTCCAACACTCAGTTTGTTTAACGCGTCTGGCCTCTGTTTTATTTTTATGTCTGAGATCAGGCAGTATCAGGTAGGACTTAGTGCTGATGGATTGGGCTGATAGCATTCTCTGAACTCTTCCCTCCTTGCTAATAGCGTCCTAACAGAGAAATGGACGACTAATGCACACGACATTCATCTTTATTAATGTCTATTTGCATTTTTGAACTTTATGTAAACATCAGAAAAATGTTTAGCTATGGCCCCTGACACAAAGAAGCGGGGATGGAGCAGGTGGTCTTTAACAGGTGAATGTTTGCCCTGAGCTAATGTGTGCTTTACTTCTGACCAAGACTTCAGGCGCAAATGGATTTAGCTACTATAGCACACTGACCTATTGTAAATAAGGATATCTGTCCATGAAAACTCTAAAATAATCCCATAATCCTAGTTCTGCAAATATGCCTCTGCGGTTATATGACTTTAACCAACACCCGCCACCAATCAGAATCCAGTACAGAATCAGACAGACAATGGCATAATTTCTCTTTTGCTCTTGTGTCCATTATCACGTCTTTCGCGGCATGGCCGTGCACCGCAGAGCCCGACTAGAGTCAATGTAGTATTACGGGTTCGAGCAAAGATCTTCAGCTCTACGTACAACCCCTACAGTCCGGACGCCCCCTGCAGGAGAGTGACTTCATAAACGGGATTTCCATGTTTGCTTGGATTAAGCTTCTGTGTTCTATCTTAAAATGGTAGCTTTATCAAAAAATATAGCACTCCATTCCTCAATAAGGTGCTTGATTTAATGTGCGTCTGACCTTTATATGCATCAATGCATTATATGCAGAGGTCGACAATTTATCTCTGATAGTTTAAAAATGGCTTTATTGATTAATGTATATCTATTTTTTCTATTATCTCTATTATTTAACCCGTTGCATCGGTTAACTGATTAATAGATTAACTTTGTCTATTCATCCCTTCCTCCATTTAATAATCATTCTATTTACTTTCATCTCTCATGATTTTATCCATCCTTAGATCATATTATCAATTCATATCCATATTTCTTTTTTTCACATTTTTATGCGTCATCCATCTATCTTTTCATCCATTCATCCAAGCGTTTATTTCTCCATCAATTGATGTCTCTATCAATCCTTTTTTTTCTCTTTGTAAATCTCACTCTCCATTCATTGCAGTGTCTTGGCATCCGCTGATCTCTCCGTTGCATCTGTTTGTCATTTTGAAATCGATTTTCCACCCTTCCATCTGTCTGTCCTAACAATATATTGTTCTACCTTTTCTTTCCAATAAGCTTATCTCTCTTTCAGAGTGGTCCCAGTTAAGGCAACCATTAAAAATGTCAAACATGACCTCAGATCTGCATTCATTTAACATTCCTCCCCCCTTTTGCCATCATTTACGTTAGCCTGTCATCATAGAGTAGGAATGGTAGTGATAAGTCATGCTAAGGACCCACCACTTCAGTCATTCTTGGAGTTCTGTGCTGTGTTCCTCCCCTCTGGTGACTTAACCGGCACAGTGCGTCCCCATCACAGACTTCCATAAATCTCTCTCCCGCTCCACTATCCATTATCTCTCCAGCGTCCAGCAAACACACCCATAGAAAGGCTGAACTGATAGGGACTCAAGGGAGGGGCTATATTTTAGGACTCGTGAGAAAAAAGCAATGGGAATGCAGGGCACAAGTGAGGAAATCTGTTGATTGATGGGTTGCTTCCACTGTGTCGGATTGGCTCAATCATGGGAAGAGGAGATCGGCCACTTGACCTCTGAGTAATCAATATAGACTCTTCCCTATCTTACTTTGAACAATTGTGAGGGGCCATTGTGTTTCTGGATTATGTGATAAGAGGCTTTGTATTTTTTACTACAGCTGAGCCTGGCTGTCTGTTGCCTTTGGAATGTTGTCTACTGAGGATGTGTCCCAAACCAAAAGCAAGGCTTCACTGGATATAATTCATTTATTAGTTTTCAGACCAGCCCGTGATCTACGCCTGATGTGTTGCAGTTTGTGTTTGTCATCAAAACCCCCTTTAACTCATTGTAACTTTTGTTCATCATTTTTTTTTTTTTTTTGAATTTTGATCATAACTTACTAATTGACCACCATAACAATTTTTTTTCTAATAACTTTGAAAATGGCTGAATATGACTTGGTTAAAGTGAGAGAGGTGTCTGTTCTTCATATACAAAGTACCGTATTTTTTGCCATACAAGACGCACCGGCATATAAGATGCACCCAATTTTAAATGAGGAAGATCTAGAAAAAAGATTCGGAACCAAATACTTTGGTAAAATATTTTATATCAACTGTGTAAAAGTTAACAGCAGTTTAAGAACAATTATATGCCAAACATGTAACATGAACAGTCAGTAAAGTCAGTAAACAGTTAAAGTAACAAAAAAAGGCAGTAATGTTTCATACCTGCTCCTTACGATCCGCGCTATGGTAGGATCGACGAGCAGAGATGGGCGATGACGTCAGCACGCACCAACGGCTCCCGAGTGTGATGGAAATTTTCCTATATAATACTACCATCTAGTGGTCATTTAGAGAAATGTAATTTGAGAAACTTTTAAGAAAAGTTCACATCATACTTCAGTCCCGCCCTTCTTCCGGTGCTTACTTTGAGAGGCTCGAGGTTCTTTTCCAATGCGGATAACACGTGTGTAGGAAATGCGTTGAGACTGCTAAATCTTTACAATAAATAGCCGCATTTGCTGTGTTCTCTCTCAAACGGTCTCCAGTGTTTATTATCAATTGAGAAGGTATATTTTTTACCATAACAGGAGCTAGGCTGAAGTTGCGGCCTCTCTCACGCCTCTCCTACGGCCGTGACCACCCTCCGCTCCGCGGCGCTCTGCATTCGCTGTATAAGACGCACCAACTTTTCCCCCTCAGTTTTGGGGAAGAAAAGGTGCGTCTTATACGGTGAAAAAATACGGTACTTTATATTTAATTAAATTCTAATTATGTTAAACGTAAATCATTATTCTAAACTCAAGACAAAGAAACAATCTAACTTCAAAGTCTGATTATTATTTTTTTTTTAGCTTAACATAGATTTTCTCATGTAAAAGACACATACCCCAAAATAAATGTTGGCTTGAAAGCTATATTTATTTTAGTTTATTGATCACAAAATCACGTAATATACTTCACTATATCACTAATCCATATTATTTATCATTTAAGTAACCCCCTAGAATTTACTTATCATTTTTCCCCAGTTTTTATTTAGCTTTTCTTGCAATTGGTTCATATTTTCAGAGCATTATTTTTTCCCTCCACATACACACACTGGTGGTGACGGAACGTGGCTGCCATTTCGCACCTGCGGGCTTCTGCCCACTGCCAAACACACCCCATCAGTCACACACATCCATTCAGGGCAATTCGGGTGTAGTAGTTAGTCCAAGGCCATAATGGCAGAATGGATGGGGCGGGGATCGAACTGTCAACCTTCTTTTTCTAGGACAACCAACACCACCAATTTGGCACTTTCCACCGTTCTTTCTCAATTTAGTGGATTTTTGCAGTGAAAAAATGACAAAATGTAATACATGAAATTGTATTTTTTTTTTTTACAATTTCTGCATTGCTGTGGAATTATTGTGTAATGTAATAAAAAAAATATTTGTAAAAAAAAAAAAGAAGCTGGGGTTGAACAAAAATAATTCCATCAAAAATTGCCACAAAAAAACTGTTTCAAAAGTACTTCACTAAAGCAAATTGTAAAGTATTAAAAACAACTGCAGACTTCTAAGGGTTGAAGCGAATTGATTGTGTTTAGCTTGCAAAATTTGTGTCCCATTTGAGAAGCTTATCCATGCTGAGAAAAGGTTAATATCTCTAGAAGAAAACCTCCCCCAACCCCAAAGTTTGCCAATATTTACTATATTTTTACTTTAAAAAATGAGGTTGAGTTAGTGGATTTCAACAGTTATAATCTCCTCATGGGCCACCCATGGCATCCACACTCTCAGAGTGCAGGAAAGATTAAATTAGAGAACAAAAGCACCATTAAAAGATTAATCCGATGAGACGTGTGCAGTGGGAAACTTTGGGAGGCTTGGAAGAACTATGCCTTTGCCTTTCTAGTGTGTTATCATAACCAGAACATCATTTGTGTTCAGATGGAAGTGTGAACAATCGCATCCATCTTTTCATTATATCGGCCACATCTGTCCACTTCCTGTTGTTAGCCTATCCATGAGCCTCCTCTTTTATTTTTGCTAGTTCTTTTGGCATATTATTGGCAGATCTGAATCAGCCGGGCTCATTGGGACAGGCGTGGAGGTTATGGAGCCGAAGAGGAAGTGCTGCTACTTTTGCCCAAAGTAAACTGACTCACCTCGTGGGCTGCTGCTGCTTGCGGTTTGATCTTAACCATAATGAGTACAGCTAGTCAGGAGGTCAGTGTATTAAATGGCCTTTCTGAAGGTTCCTGGAACATCACCAGCTTTCATTTTATTAGTTTGTGCCAGGACAGTGTGGTTTTTTTTTTATTGACCATGGGTGGGCCGTGTGCGCATGTGTTTGTGGGATACATCATGTCTCTGTTGCTTTTGATGGTGGAAATGACAGAATTAAGAGTTGTAGAGCTGCCCGCGGGAATGTCTGAATGGGTTTCTGTCAGGTACATAGGCTTCGTTCTGGAGCTGTGATGTCAGCCTTGATAGAATCGAGTCATACTGATCCTTAAGAGCCAATGAGGGAACGGTGAAGAAGACGGAAAGAAAAAAAACGTGATTTGGTGACTGTCACACAGAGACTGCTTCAAGCAATAGTTAAAGAAACTCGTGTTGTACATTTTTCGAGATGAAAGGTATGTATTAGATAGAGAGTGGTGTTTAAACACACACACACACGAGCATACGTGATTAGCTGTAACCTCAAATATTACAAATATATAAATGATTAAATGTTCAGAAATGTTTTAACTTTTTGGCTGTATTATCAAGTGAGATAACAAAACATTTTATTATTTATGATTAAGTAAAGCTTAAAAAGGAGATCCCTGATGGGGTCCAGCAGGCACTGAGAACAAGTACGACATCGTTCACAATGCGATCAAAGCTCCTACTCTGATCATACCAGGACTGGGAAGCCCTTAATAGAGGAGCCCTAACTCCATACTTGCATTGTACCCCTTTCAGTAACCCACTTGGGACATATACTTTTAAAACTTGTTGAACTCCCATAATCCAAGCAGCACCCTGTAGAGGGTTTAAAGGTGGTCTGATGTTCCACGACCAGGTCAAAAACCAAAATGGATCAAGGTTCATCTATTGGCCGGATTCTTCTCTCCAGGAGCCAGTTGTAGAGTTTCCCTGGAAGACTAAGAAGTGTGATTCCTCACACTTCCTCTGGTCCCCCTTCTTGATAAGAGGGACCAGCACCTGGTCTTGGAGTCCTGAGACACTGTCCCCACTGCCACGAGATGTTGCCATCCAAGGCAGCCCCACAATATCCACGGACCTGAGGAATTCAGGGTCTCCACAACATCTGGTGCCTTGCCATCAAGTAGCTTCGTAAACAACCCTGGTGACTTAAGCTTTGGTGATAGAAAATAGAATACCCCGAGATACGAATGCCTTGAGTTACGAAATGTTCGAGATACGAAAGGTCTCCCGGGAAATTTTTCGCTTCGAGATACAAAGAAGAATTTGAGATACGAACAATAACAAACATTTTTGCTCTATTTTCCACTTGTTTGTTTGACGTCGTGCCACGCATCCGCATACTTGCGCTCCTTTCTCCCTTTGAAGAAAGTGTGCTTTTAGGGGCTGATTACAACACCTTAAATGTCGGATTAGGTGTTTTACATGTAAAACTTGCTTCAAGATCCGAAATGTTCAAGGTCCGAACGTCACCCGCATTACTTTAGTATCTGTAGTTTTATATTAACATATTAAAAACAATTATTGGCACAAGTTATAGCCAAATAATCAACTAACAAGATGAAGGATATAATATAACATTTCTGTGGTATTTGCCACTCGTTCTGATTTAGACATCTCTGCTTTGACTTCAGCTTTTTCTTTTTGATACAGCTGTGGCACACACGTCAATAAAATACTGCCGTCTTGGTGTGTTGTAATGGGGTCCTTTTCTTTTCTACCACATTCTCCACGACAGAGTATGTTCTCAAGTCTTTAATAATAAACCAGGTTATTGATGCCATTATTACCTTGGCTCTAGCTGAGTTGTGGCTGAGCTTCGGCTGGAGGAGTCTTTTATGTTTTTGTCCTTTCGTGTCTGTGCTTTCCTCCTCGGGAAAAACCAAAAATTGTAAACAAATGACCTTTGTGTTCTTTCACATAATAAAAGCGCTGTGATTCACATTCACAACTGACAAAATATCTGATTGGTTGCTGAAATCTTTTCTTTTATTCTAACCATCATTTGCTCTAGTTGGAGTTCTAAAGACTTGCCATCCACCGATGTTTGGTACTAAGGTTTCATTTTCTGCTCCAAACAGGCAGGAGGCGCTGCTGGCAGCCATTAGTGAGAAGGATGCCAACATAGCTCTTCTAGAGCTATCATCCTCAAAGAAGAAGAAGACTCAAGATGAAGTGGCTCTGCTCAAGAGGGAAAAGGACAGACTAGTGCATCAACTCAAACAGCAGGTGAGGAAAAAAAACCAAGCTACAGCATCCACAGACCGAGGCACGAGGCAAAACCCGAGCTTTAAATGAACACAGACCTCAGTCCTCCTAGATCTTCAACCTCACCCACAGGAATTCCACTGGTCAAGCCTAACCAGACATTCGTCAGTCTTTAAAAAAATCAGCCCACCTCAAAGGGGCAGTTTAGATTTTATATCTCAAGTAACAAGCTTTTTCGTTTTGCTGACGAATTGTGTTTGACCCCAAATTGGAGCTTTGATTTCTGCTTTTAAAAATGCTCTTTTCTTCCAGGCTCCGATTTAGTTTTCCTCTAAAAACACATTGTATTTGTTTTAACAGTTAAAACGACATGTATAATTGAAAACATGTCATGGATGCTGTCTGTAGATGTTAAGTTGACGATGAACTGAGATCCTTGCTTAGAGTCATTGCGCAGGATCAGCTGACCTGCTAAAGGCTTTCTGGTTAGCAGTTCAAGGAGAGGGTTAAACCAAGACTTGTAGTGAGCAAGGTCCCAGAGTTCAGGGATCCAAAACAAGCCACAGATGCCCAGCCACAAACCCATCAAGAGGTCAGTTTGGGATTATTTTACTCCTTCTACAGTATCCAACAATCAAGCTGAGTATGTGTATGTGAACGCAGCTATGCTTAAAGCCAAAATGTGCATTTTTTCCAACCTATTTTTGGAAGGACTTGTCTTAATAATAGATTTATATTTTATATTGTCTGTTTGTTGGTGGATTTGTATGATTTTGAATTAAATTCCGAGTTCACTAAAGATGTAAAGTAAATCCGTCCGGCACACTTTTTGGTGTCTTCTTACTGCTTTCTATCCTAAGCACAACTCTGCTGTGTGATCGACTGCTCAAATCTTCAGACCTCAGGGACTCTATTTTACAGACTTCTGAAATGTTGCTCTCTTCTTAGATATAAATAAGAGCATTTATAAAATATCTCATTTAAATTTCAATTGAACCGATGAACTGCGGTTGACAACTCTGGCACCTGTGTTGCTTGCCCCCATGCACCACATGTAGGTTTTGGTTCCCATTAGATGTAGCAGCCCTCACTATCATTTATTCTATGTTTTCCATGAAATCACATATTTGGGGACATGCGCACAACCGGTCTGCAGTGTCATCGAGGACACCCGTCCATTTAATATTATTAATAAAAAATGTACACATTGTTTTTGTGTTTCAATTTAATTTAAAACAATAACATTTTTATATTTGAATAATTTTATTATTAACAAAGTTATAGTGTGTTTTGAACATTTTCTTTGTTATCTGCAAATTGATTTTAAATAAGAGTGATTTTTTTTTTTTTTTTTTTTTTTGTGAAAATAATCTGGGATTTTTTTGGGCCCTATGGCCGAGCTCTATTTTCTGCCATTGATGAGAATCTGCTGTGTTCACTATCATTTTGGATCTGATGGCATGGTGGTTTGAGGCTCGCAGGTAACCTTCCTGGAAGGAGTTTACATGTTTTCCCCATATGCTCCATTTCCTCTGTGTACTCCGGTGTCCTCCACAATCCCAAAATACATGTTAATTGAATAATCTAAATTCCCCCCTGTTGTGAGTGATTGTGTGTGTTGCCCTGCGATGGACTGGTGACCTGTCCAGGGTGTGCCCCCACCTCTCGCCCCAAGGTTACCTGGAGATAGGCACCAGTGGAACCCTGTGATCCCGAAAGGGAATAAGCGGGTTGGAAAAAGAATGAATGAATCAGTGTCTGTAGAGGTCTTCATCACTGTGATGCCCCTGAGAAATCCTGCAAAGTAAGAGCGGGCATCAAGGGTTTAAAACAGCTTCAAAACTTGTGTATTTTAAGGTGTTTAAATCAGGAATGTTTAAGTACCAGCATATCTAATTTCTGTCCAAATCTCAGTATATTCACAAACTTAAACATGTAATGATCACAACTCGCTGTTTGACACTAGTAAACTATTAAACAGAGCCATTTTACATTTTTTTTGCCACTCCGTCTCAGCGAATGGGGCATAACCAGGTGGGAAAGCAATGGCAAGCCGTTGTAAAAGGAAGAGACACATGATCATCCCCATTTTACCTCTAAACCCAAGCGCACACATTCTAAATGACACACTCTGCGCTCTACAGAGCCACTGCATTCCACAGGAAATGGGTGTCAGTTGTGCCGATAGCTGAGGGTCTCTGCTCTCACCCACAGGCCTGAGATCAGGTGGACAGAGCACTGCCGTCCCACTTCCTGTCAATCACAGTAAGGGGGGATTCTGGTTAAGGGCTGGTCAGAAGCCAGTTGCTCTCTTGACATTCTAATGGTTGAGGTCAGCCATTAAGGTTAAATGTTGGTGTCTTAAATCAGGCTTTTTAACAGTTTTACTTCAGGGTCAAATTTAGGAGCAAACACAAGGAAGGTTAAGGATCCTTCAGTTTGCAGTTTCACAGCTGAAAGGCACATTACTACCAACCGTTTGGCATTGATAGTTGTTTATAATCATTAGGATCTCTGGAGAGCTGAGGGTGGATGGATGGTGGCTTTGGCCCAGGGGAAGAGCATGAGGATCAGGGTCGACAGGTTTGATTGACGGGGAATGAGTGGGACATAGTGGTTTTGAAATGGAGTGTTTTTCTTCCTCTTTTTAGAGACAGATGTGCGTAAAGATGTTGTACTGATAATGGCTGCAAGGGGAAAAATTCCTGGTGGTGCTTGTCAAGTCTTGTAAAGAGAAGTGTCAGAAGTATGGCTGTAACCAAAAGATAGCTCCTTTCCCCATCTCTGGGTTTGTGAAGGTTTTGGAAAATATTCTAGAGAAATAAATGAACAATTAAACAAACATTAAAACAAAAGCACAGAGCAATTTGAGAACTATAGTAAAATCAATACACAGCGTAAGTATTTGCATTAACTTAAATATTGCAACTTAAATTTTGCCTGTATTTGAGTAAGAATTTTGGACAAGTACACTGCAATGTTACAATTAAAATTAAACATTAGCATTATAATATTACAATAAAACAATCCCCACTCTTAGCCATTGTGTTAAATTAAACAGTCGAATTATCATTATGTAATTGTCTTTCATTATAGCTCTTAATTTTGTGAGACTTTTATATTGTACTTGGTGTGTGCAATAATTAGATTTAAGATTTAAACAAAATTAAGTATGCATATAAATTCGGGTACATAATATTCAATACCTTTAGCACCAATTATTAGAACTCAAAGTTGTTTTGGTAACCCCAGTGACCCTTGACCTTGGGTGAATCCAATCATGAGAAAGTATTTATTGTTTATTGGTCTATTGTTTCTCCTCTATGCACCTTCTCTAAAGAGTGGCAACATGAGAGCCTCAAAAGGACTCTGATTACCTGAAAACATTGATTGTCGGGCATTATGGTTTAAGGCAGTGGTTTTTGAACTTCCAACCCTTGCTCAGAGAGACCAAACAGCCTAAAGGACCTTACGAGCTGTGACAGGTGTGTTTAGTTGAGGTTGGAGCTAAACTGTGCAGGGCTGTTGTCCTCCAGCAACTGAGTTTGACACCCATGGTTTAAGGGTTTCCACTGACAAGGGAATTGTGAGGAATTGGAAGACCAGAGGCATAGTTCTAGTGAAGGCCTTAGTGGTAGACCAAAAAAATCTCAGATAAGCAGAGAGAATAGTCACAGTCAACCCACAGACCAGCTCCAAAGATCATCTTGCGGCAGGTGGCGTCACTGTGCGTCGTTCAACTTTTCAGCACACTTTACACAAGGAGATTCTGCGTGGACGAGGAAAAAAGCCTTTTCTCTGTACACAGTGTCACTTGAGTGATTTGATGAAACTAAAATAGTTATTTGGGTAAAAAAAAGACACAATCTAGCCACAGGGGTTGCAAGCCAGTGACTTCTGTGCCGGTCCCAAGCCCGGATAAATAGAGAGGGTTGCGTCAGGAAGGGTATCCGGCGTAAAAAATGCCAAAAACCAAATATGCGAGTCACCAAATCGATTTCCATACCGGATCGGTCGAGGCCCGGGTTAACAACTACCGCCTCCGGTGCTGTTGACTTACAGGGTGCCGGTGGAAATTGGACTACTGTTTGTCGAAGAAGGAGAGGAGGGAGAAGGATTCATCGACAGAAAGAGAAGAGGAAAGGCAGGAGTATAGATCTGAGAATAGGACTCTTAACGTTGGTACAATGACAGGGAAGGGTAGGGAGCTGGCGGACATGATGGAGAGAAGGAAGGTAGATATTCTGTGTGTGCAGGAGACCAGGTGGAAGGGTAGCAAAGCGCGTAGTATTGGAGGGGGATACAAACTGTTTTACTATGGTGTGGATAGGAAGAGAAATGGGGTGGGAGTGATCCTGAAGGAGGGGTTTGTGAGGAATGTTTTAGAGGTGAAAAGAGTGTCAGACAGGGTGATCAGTTTGAAGTTAGAGATTGAAGGGGTGATGTTGAATGTAGTGAGTGGTTATGCTCCACAAGTAGGCTGTAAGTTGGAAGAGAAGGAGAGATTTTGGAGTGAGTTAGATGAGGTGATTGAGAGTGTTCCCAGAGGAGAGAGAGTAGTAGTGGGGGCAGATTTCAATGGGCATGTTGGCGAGGGCAACAGAGGTGATGAGGAGGTGATGGGCAGGTTGGGTGTGAAGGAAAGGAACCTAGAAGGACAGATGGTGGTGGACTTTGCCAAGAGGATGGAAATGGCTGTAGTTAATACCATTTCCAGAAGAGGGAGGAACATAGAGTTACCTACAAGAGTGGAGGTAGGAGTACGCAGGTAGACTACATCCTTTGTAGACGAGCCAATCTGAGAGAGGTCAGAGACTGTAAAGTAGTGGTAGGAGAGTGTAGCCAGACAGCATCGGATGGTGATGTGTAGGATGTTTCTGGTGGTCAGGAAGAAGAGAAGACGAAAGATTGAAAAGAAGACCAAGTGGTGGAAGTTGAAAAAGGAAGAAGATTGTGAAGAATTCAGACAGAAGCTGAGACAGGCTTTGGGTGGTCAGGAAGAGCTTCCAGATGACTGGGAAACTACAGCAGAGTTGATCAGGGAGACAGGGAGAACGGTGCTAGGTGTGTCGGCTGGAAGGAGGAAAGAAGATAAGGAAACATGGTGGTGGAATGAGGAAGTACAGGACATCATCCAGAGGAAGAGGCTAGCTAAAAGAAGTGGGACATTGAAAGGACTGAAGAAAGTAGACAGGACTACAAGGAATCACAGCGCAGAGTGAAGAGGGAGGGGGCAAAGGCCAAACAGAAAGCATATGATGAGTTGTATACCAGGTTAGACACGAGGGAAGGCGAGAAGGAATTGTATAGATTAGCGAGACAGAGAGACAGAGATGGGAAGGATGTGCAACAGATAAGGGTGATTTAACCTCTTAAGCCCGAGAGTCCCCGGTGCCGGGGACTTGCCCCCTTGTGCGTTACATTTTCACTCATAGCTCACGAACCCTGAGAATAACCCACACATATTAAATACTGTTGTGTTCAGCGGAAACTCCTCTAAAAACGTATCTAATTCAATTTCATATCCGTTAACCACAGCTCGAACGCCATGCAAATAAACAACAACATGTCCGGAGTATAATTCATGACCACGTTTTTGTTTATGTGCGATATGTATCCACAATATAAGCGGAAACACCCGAACCATTACATTAAATGAAAGCTAACAACCCGCTGAATCCAGTGATATGCAACTCATTAACATTGCATGAGGTATTTCAGAGCAGGGAGCGAAAGTTCCACGAAAAAACGCCAGCGAAAACCAAGCAAGCATGTAAATCTTGTCTTACCTTTGCCGTTTTTTTCAACAAAAAGTTATTTCCATAGCGATAAAAGTCCGTTTGTTGTTATGTCCGGTCGATAGCTTCGTGCAAACACCATTTTGGATTGTTTCTTTGGCTTTGTGGCGTCATTACGTCACCAAATATGGAATGACTCCCCGTGCGTAAGAGCACGTCTCTCCACGCTGCGCGTCGTGTGATTCGTCGGCGATCCCGTCAGTCTCAAAATGGTTGAGCTGATTGGTTTCCATAGAATCAGAGCTTTCCGTCGATATATAGATCTTCTGGATTGGACAGATGGTGGGGGGGTAGGGACAAGCAGAAGCTTGATGTCAAAGCGTTTGTGAGTGAAACGTTCCCAAAAGCGCAGCAAGATGGCGTAAATGAGCTTCTACCCCCCTTTTACAGCGTTTCTTTAGGAGTTTTTTTTGCTGAAATCATGTCCCATAAGCAACAAAAGAAGACTATTAACGAAGCTGAAGCTTTGGACAAGATTTTTTCCATATTTCAATTATTGTGCCAAATTGTGCCAAACTGTGCCAACATGGATTACGCCTGAACTTTGTTCAATCAAAACCTTTACAGAATATTAGTTTCTTGTAGTATGAACACCAAACTTGCTACAGATGTTCTTGACATGTAGTGGTTACAATTGATTGTGTTTATTTGCTTCGTTATAAGTAAAATAAGGAGATATTGGAGGAAACATGTGTTTTTTTTTTAGGCGGAGTTCATTTTTTGGCCATTCCAACATCAATTACTCTTACCCTGTGTTCTTGACTGTCAAATTAACTCATCCACACCACTCCCCAAGAACCTATCTTCATTTTGATACCAAGATTTGCAGTTTAGGCCTTGTAAAAGCTGAGAAATGCCTTAAAAAGTAAAAGTATAGGATTTTCGGAAAATAGGCCTCAGGGCTTAAGAGGTTAATGAACGAATAAATTAACTTTTGTTAATAATCGAATGAATTAATTTGTATCAGTAAATGACCAAATTAATAGCATAAATAAATGAACAAATGAATATATAGGTCAAAATAAATGAAATTAGTTTAATGAAAGAATGATTTGACCTAAATAAACAAATATACGTGAACTACAGCATAGTTCGAGGGTGTGCTTGGTTTTTAATCGAAGGGTAATTGCACAGGTTTCTTTGGGTGAACACTGCTTACGAATATCTATGTTGGCCATTTCTTTGTGCTTTTAAAAAGGATTTAAACAGCACACCTTGTCTGCTTTTACATCTTTAGGAGAGACCTTGTTGAACCAGTAGTACCTTGTGTCCTGTTGCACTTATGTTCTGAAACTCGTCTTGTATTACTATTGTTTTACAGACCCAAGGTGATGTATCGACCATGGTTTACAGATTGCATCTGGTACATTAGGTTTTCAAGTAGCACCAGGGTAATCTCAGGTTACCCAATCCTACAGAAAAGGTCAGTAATTCAACTTTTTTTTCACATCCCTTCACCCACCTCCTCTTTCAACTGCACATATTGAAATTCTCAAATGTGTTTAAAAAAATCCTTTTACTTTCAGCAAATGGAGCTTCATAACAACCAACAAAGCGAGAGCATTCTATGAAAAAAACCTGAAAGCAAAGAGAAGAATGTAAAAGAAGCATGCTCCTCACCCGGCTCTCTCTGCCACTGTACAGTCTCTCTGAGAAGCGCGACTGAGTATCCTTCAACAGAGAGAGAGAGAGAGAGAGAGAGAGAGAGAGAGAGAGAGAGAGAGAGAGAGACAGAGAGAGAGAGAGAGATTTAAGCTGAGTGCACCGTTTAAAGTTTCATATTATAGACATACAGTTTCTGCTGACATGAATGAAATGAATAACTCTTTAGAATTTACCTGATTTAGCTGATACAGAAAATAAATTCAGTGCTTCAGAGGTTTTTTTTTACACATGTATCAAAACATGTAAAATATGTAACTAATGAGTTAGTTTTAACAGTAACTAATTACTTTTAAGTGAACGTAACTAACAAAGTCACAGAGTTACTTTTTGAATGAAGTAACTAGTATCTGTAACTAGTATCAGCACAAGTTATACATGCCAGCCTTGTGTCATATTGAAGGAGATCTGGATGGTTTCTTGTTAACGCCAGAGTTTTTGTTCAATATTCATGTGTTTGGAGTTGATTTGAGTGGTTTCTAATTCGTGCTTTAATTTTAAGCTTTGATTTTTAACTGTGGGTGCTACTTTTTACTTATAGACTTATTATATACATGTTAAGCACAGTTGGCTTTAATTCTTTTTATTTCAATGTTGCAATTATTTGTTCCTTCATGGACACATGGTTATGGGGGTCACCAGTGTCTGGGCTATGTTGCATGTCTTTCATCACGATGCTGGAATTGGAGAATGGCCGTGCTAATCCCTGGGACTATTTTATCCCATCAGTGCATATGAGGTTTTAGTGAGAGCCGGTACATTCACAGACCGAGTGCAGTTCGCTCGCTCAGAATTTTCTCCCTGGTTTAACCCGTCCCTGCTCTTCTTCACAAAGCCACTTTATGTGCACTTGAACTAAAGCAGTGGCTGTAATGACAAATGCACAGACATGCAACCAGGCTTTGAGCGGCTGATACCTGAGCTCCCATGTGATACGGTGGCTGATCTCCATTCATTGGTGGCACCCCTAAGAAACAGTCAGCTGAACCCGACAGTGAGAATGACCCAGAGCCTAGAAAATAGGAAAGTTTCAGAGTAAATAAAGCCAGTTGTGTACAAACACATTTCATATTACACCTCCCTGGGCAAAAAAAAAAAAAACTACCGCCTAGATTTAACCAAGCAAACAGGTCTGAGACTCCTACTGGATAATTACTGCATGGGGGATTATCTTTCAGCTGGAAACACGTTATTTAACCCCAACCGCTGCAATACGTTTCTTCTCATTTGTGAACTATACTAACTGTAGATCCAGTATACAAAGGCTACAAAACATTGTGTAGTAGTGTCTGATTAAACAGAAGTTCATTCCATTCTATTTGCATAAAAGGTGTTGTGTTTTTCTATGAAAAGTTACTTCTGACAGACAAATGCTTCACAGTTACACTGCAATGTTTGCATTTCCAATAAACTTCAATTGAACAATACTCTGGAATTGAACAAACCGGTTGAGTTTGGGGTGTGGGGTGAATCCTCGCTCTGTGTAGCTCCTAAGGCTGTCTTCATGGCATACAGATTGGCCTCTTCCTGGTACTTTCCAATGTTCTTCTTATAGCGAATCCTCTTGTTGCCAAACCAGTTGGACACCTGTCATGGTTTCGGAGCCAAAATGAAACGGATCTGTCTGTGACGACTGCAGTTCAACACAGCTGCACAGAGGGAACAAGTTTTATAATCTCGTACCTGAGAGACTGTTATACTGCATTGCTTCGCCAGCTCCTCTTTGGCTTCCTCACTGGGGTAAGGGTTCGAGAGATGTGAATAGAAATACTCGTTCAACACCTCTGTGGCCTGTTTACTGAAATTGCGCCGTTTACGCCTGGCAAAACAAGACAAAGAGTGGACAGAATTTAAAACCGGCTTCTGTAAAAATCACCATGCTTCAGAGTGATCAATGATGCTAGATTGATCGCGATACCATGAGCGATAGAAATCAACCCCCATGTCTTTATGAGTTCCCAAATCTGAGCTATGGTTCTGCCAAATTGGTTGCTAGGATAAACAGTATGGTTGCTATTGATGGTTCAGTAACATAATTGTTACTATTTGCCTTTGTTGCCTGTGTCACTTTAGTTTATACAAAACAACATCCTACCATTTACCAAAGTTAAGATAGAGTTGAGAAAATGTGGTTGCTAGGGCAAAACATTTGGTTGCTATGGAGCTTTTAGTGAGTTACAGTTTTAAAAAATTGTTGTTGCTTTGATTAACATTTCTCTATGAAGTTTTATGTGGATATTTAACCCCTCAGATACTTTTGCACAATGCTTGATATGTTCACGCACAGACTGACCTCTACATGTGTGGTCAGTTTGAAGTTTCTGTGAGGTTCTCAGGTCTCTGAGTTACAGTTTTACAAAGTTTGACCCCAAGTTAAGTCAATGGAAGCTTTACCAGCATCCTCAGTGCTTTCCCAGAAGTGTCACCAGTCAGAAAAGATATAGTAAGTCAGGTATTAATTTTATTTTGTCACATACATTGTTGCATCAGGTGTAATTGAACCCCTGTGGCCACAAAAATAGACAAAGTGGGTAGACAGGCCATTGTTGAGAGGTAGGATTTAACCTCTTAAGCCAGAAGGCCTATTTTCCGAAAATCCTATACCTTCACTTTATAAGGCATTTCTCAGCTTTTACAAGGTCTGCAAATCTTGGTATCAAAATGAAGATGGGTTCTTGTGGGGTGGGAGGTGGGGGGGTGTGGATGGCCATTTCTGGGTAACACTGGGTAAGAGTAAATGATGTTGAATTGGCCAAAAAATGAACTCTGCCCAAAAAAACCTCAAATATCTCCTTATTTTACTTGTAAACAAGCAAATAAACACAATCAATTGTAACCACTTCATGTGAAGGACATCTGTAGTAAGTTTGGTGTCCATACTACAAGAAACTAATATTCTGTAAAGGTTTTGATTGAACAAAGTTCAGGCGTAATCCATGTTGGCACAGTTTGGCACAATTTGGCACAATAATTGAAATATGGAAAAAATCTTGTCCAAAGCTTCCGCTACGCTCATGGTCTTCTTTTCTTGCTTACAAGACATGATTTCAGCAAAAAAAACTCCTAAAGAAATGCTGTAAAAGGGGGGTGGAAGCCTCTTAAGGCTGTCTCCGTGCGCTTTGCGTAACGTCCCATTCATAGCGCTTCCAACCTTGGAACTTCCGCGTGTGCCCACCCCTCGACCGTCTGTCCAATCCGGGAGCTCTATATCTCGTTGGAAAGCTTTGAATCTGTAGAATCCAATGATATCCACCGTTTTGAGACGGACAGGATCCCTGACAAATCACAGGACACGGAGCGTGGAGAGGACTGCTTTTTATGCACGGGGAGTGTTTCTATATTTGGTCATGTTATTGCGAGCACAGAGCTACAGAAAAGAGCCAAAATGGAGTTTTCGCGAAGCTATCGACCGGATATAACAACAAACTGACTTTTATCGCTATGGAAATAACTTTTGTTGAAAAAACGGCAAAGACAAGATTTACATGCTTGCTTTGTTTTTGCTGGCGTTTTTTTCAGGGAACTTTTGCTCCCTGCTCTGAAATACTTTGCGCCATGTAAATGAGTTGCATATCGCTGGATTCTGCTGCTTGTTACCTTTCATTTGATGCCATGGTTTTGGTGTTTCCATTTATATTGTGGATACATATCGCACATAAACAAAAACTTGGTCATAAATTATACTGCGAACATGTTTTTGTTTATTTGCCTGGCGTTAGAGCTATGGTTAATGGATATGACAAATTGAATTAGATACGTTTTTAGAGGAGTTTCCGCTGAGCACAATGGTATTTAATATGTGTGGGTTACTCTCAGGGTTAGTGAGCAATGAGCGAAAATGTAACGCACAAGAGAAAGACAGAGAAATGGGTTTACAGTGGATAAAGTGCCTCAAAAAAAGAGCCTATTGTAAAAAAAGCTATTGAAACCAAGCACATATAGACATAATACAGGAAAAACATTGCAGGAGGGGGTAGGGTCAGGGAAAGTAGGTTGGACCACTGCAGTCAACAGCCAACTGTTTCCTGTTTCATGGCTTAGCCACTTGAGTCAGACCAGCTTGGCTGTCTTGGCAAAGTTTGGCTGAATCAATTCACTATTTTTTAAGATTCAAGAGTGCGGTAATTTGAATTTCTTACAGGGTCATTAACTGAGAAAGCAAAACGTGCTCCATCTTTTCACACAAGAGCAGATGAAACAACAAATTTCAAGAACTGCTTTTATTATAGGCAACGACGAAGGAACCCGTGTTATAGATCTAGGTCACTTACAGACAGCTGCTCTAGTAATGTAGTAATGAGCTATAGACTAGAACCACGCAGTTAAGAATGCAATTCAACACCCAACATTATCTTGATCAAGCATGAATTAGACATACAGAAACACTCAGTGATCACTAAGTGGCAGTTTTAGGCCAAAGACTGGTCAACCAATGAAAGACTGACTAGCAAGCCCGCCCCTAGCATCTCCAGAAACCAGATTGGCTGAGCTGAAGAACAAACCCTTGAATCTAAACATTTTTTTCTCTGCTGTAGATCAAACTTAACGATACTAGACAGCCATCTCTCTTTTTATCATTTAAATCCACCTGACACATAGAAATATTAATTTACACATGAAGCGTATCAAACAAGAACTGAATAGAACACTGATTGAGCCAAAACATTCTTGTCGTTTCCAAGATTTTGATAAATGTTGAATACTTTTTTCTACAATCAATCTAAAAGTGTTTTGACTGATTCTGAAATTTCAACAGGTCTCATTGTTTTCTTAAAGGAAAGTATTTATTCTGAAGACCTATAATTACAGATTTCATAAAAACTATGGAAATCCCAGCACCAGAGAGATGAGAAGAGAGATGGCTGGCACCAGTAACACATGACACAATCATGGATTACACTCACGACATCTCTCTATTCTTCGTTGACATCAAAAGCGTCAATGGCTTATTAGCTCTACGGTATTAGGAAAATCTAATCAGCTGCAACAGTATTAGTTCTGCTAAAAGATTACTTATATCAGATATAAGATATATCACTACTGATGTAACGTTTAATAAGCTTCCGAATCAATGTCTTACGCTCACTTCAAGTGTTCTATTATTTTACTATAGAAGTATCCATATCTCCCAAGCTTTACTCACCGGGCATCCAGGAAGCGTGAGCGGAGAATCATGACAGCTTCACAGGTGCTCTGTTTAAGCTGAGTCTGGATGGAACTGAACTTGCGGTGGATGATGGCGACCATGCGCTCGATCTCTCGTGGAGACACTGGACGGGTGCGAGACTGCTCTCTCAGCAGATTCATTACATGGGTGGTGAACTCACTGCAGGCCTGTGAGAAGAAACGTCATCAGAAATCAGATTCTTTTGTTGTAGAAGACTCTTGGCTGTCAATGAGTTTTAAATGAATCCCATAGTGCAAGTGCTTCATTTTCACCTTCCCACTGCCCTTTTGGATAGAAATAAATGAAAAACAGATATGTTTTGCTTTATTTAGCTGAATAACATTGAAATATGAACATGGACATGAATGAGGAGCTTTTCCAAAACATAGTGAAACTAAATATTTCTTTCAGTCTGTGTCTTGATTACGCAGAACGGATCATTTACGCATCGCCTCCATTTTTTTGATGGACTGCACAAATGTGCTATTTTAGCCAAATACACTCAAATTAAAAATAAAATGTACTGTTTGAAATGGCCAGACAGAAAGTTTAAGGCAGCTAAAATATTTGCTGTTCCACATTCAGAACAGTTGTTTTAGGTGTATTCAGAGAAGAGGTGAAATGCATGTTCCGCTGATAGAGGAACAGATCAACACTCGCCTCATTGTAGAAGTTTAACAGCATTCGGTTATTTAAGCTCCTCAAAATACTTTATAAAGAGCTGTATGTCAAGGACAATGCTTGGAATCAAGCCACGGGGTCCGTTGGCACTGAAGGCAAGTACTCTTTGTTTTTTTTATCTGTTAAAGACAACGAGAAGTAACTCAAAGAACAAAAATTGCACATTTATTAGTTTGAGATTGCTGAATACAGTTCGTTTCAATGATATAGATAACCATGGCAAATGTAAGGCAATAGAGGATTTACACTGTTGTAAATGTCTGCTGTGTGAAAGCAAATTGGCTGTGTGCGAGATAAGTGTTTGTTTTTAGTAAAATATTATGGATAAAATGAAAACCTTTTTTGGGAGTCCCACTGTTATAGCTGTGCTCACTTTGCTCTGGTGTAACCAATGATGGGTGGACTTGGCCTTGTGTTTTGGATGGTTGTCGTGTTGGAAATAAACTTATGAGACATCTTACCATCTGCGCTCACATCTAATCATCAAATTTTGTTCTGTCCCACACTCGGATCAGGTCTCTACTCTATAGCATCTGAACACATCTCATTCCAATGCCACGTGAGCTTTTAATGAAGCCATTACTCAGAAGTTAATATAGAGCATTTAATCCAGAAACATGTTCATTAATATACAAATACTCATACTATAATTTACCTATTTTTAGAACAATGTAATAAAAAGTTAGTTACTTCATTATGGTGATACAATCTTCTACATCTGACTCAAATATGAACAAGGTTTGCAATGTTGTTTCACAACATAACTTTAAAATAAAGAATAACTAAATTCTGAAAAGGGAGCCAAGACCTATAGTGATCTGTCTATACGGGCTGTTTTAACCAATGAGATTTCCTGGCCGTGTGGCCATGACTACAGGGACATGTACCTGCTCATATTTTTCCAGCTCTGTGTGGTAAATGTTCCGAATTTGGCTCAACTTGCTTTTGTAGTCGGAGTGCTCCAATGAACTGTCAGGTGACATCCCACCAGAGCTGGTTGCTGCAGAAACAGCTGCAGCGGCTCCGCCCCCTTTCTCTGGACCAGCCACACCTTCAGCTAGAAGCATGTTATCCAATCGCACCAACTGTGGATCTGGAGGCTCCTCCTCCTGAACGTTTCTCATGGAGAGGCCTGAAAAATTAAAAAAAAAAATGCAAAAATCATTTGAATTCGCAAACTGGTGGCTGGATAATATTTGCAGAATTTTGCAAAACCATTTTAAAATAATATGCTCCAACAACCGTACAAAATACTTAAAACCGCTTAAAAAAATAAATGTAGAGTACGTAACTCTCCAGTGTTAGAGCTACCATTTCCAAATGATAACACTGTGTGTTTAATCAGGCTGGACAATTACCTGAAAGTAATCAATATTCAGAACCTATAATCGTTCAAATTTTACTCAGTCAATTTTTCAATTACTTTCTCTTTAAAGCACTACAGTGTGGAGTCACTTGACCCCGCTTCATTTCCTCCAATTATGTTAAAATCAAGTACTGTACCCTTCATATTAAAAATTCTTACTAGTGAACTATGATTGGAAAAAATAATAATAAATAAACAAAATAATTTTCCATTAATTGTAATTGAATGAAAATGTCAAATAGCTTAACCGTACAATTTAATGAAAAACCTGAAAATTTGTGTGAAATAAACTTGATTCATGTGAGAATAATGTTGGCAAAACAATCTAAACGCCAGAGGTGTGGACTCCAGTCATGTGTATTGGTATTATTTGCAGTTATCTGTGTGAACCGTGCATTTAGAATGGAGAGTGTTGAGAAATCATTTAACAAAACTGGTTGCATATGATGAAGAGCAACTTTAAAATGGTGTAAATACTTCAAGAAAGGCCAGAACATTATCCAAGTTGAGTGAATGTGCCTGACTCAACAAAACTAATAATGTAATATTGGATTAATACAATTTATATATGAAGTCACCAGCAATTTGCAAAGAAAGCAGTCTTTAGACTCTTTTGTGGTTGGGAATATAAGAGGTAATAAGATTTCTTGGTGTTTTAGACTTGATGTTGCTTATACCAGGCAGATCTCTCACCCACCCCCATACTGAATGTAACTCCAGAAGACTGTTTTCTGGGTGATTCTCGGATCCATGTGAAACTCCGGCCTCTTGATGATCAACACCTTAGTCTCAGGGTAAATCTTAGGCATGTTTACAGAGGTCTAAGTGCTGTTTATTTGAAGGTATTGTGCACTTGGGGTTCTTTTTATATACATCTGGAGCCTAATTGATCCCTTTTTAGTCACAGGTAAATTTCAGCTCAAATTTACTCAAAGCTCAAATTTCAAGGCAGACATCACTTACTTCTTTGCAAAAATTGACTCAATGGGCTTTTACCAAGCAGGGAATATTATAGTACTTTTTGACATTTTCATTTTGCACTTAAAAATTACAAAAGCGGTTTGGATTAAAATGAACAATTTCTTGTAAAACCAATCTTGATAAGTAAAATATGTCAGTGGTACTTTAGGTTAATTCATTACACAACTTTTGTAAAGGACTGTATGAGGAATGCTAGCGCTGCATTATTAATGACACTACCCCAAGACGTGACAAAACATGTCTTACCAAAGACAATAAAACACTCTAACAGCCTTTATAATAGATTAATAGATGCACAATGCAACTTAATTACTATTAATAATTTAGTGCTCTTTCGGGATCTGTCAATCCTAGTAAACAGACTGAAAGCAACACACTGCACAATGACTGTTCAAGCTCTTGTAATTACAAACATTTCAGCCTAAGAACAATGTTCAAGAGTGTGCAAATGATGAACCCCAAAATGTCAGAACATCAAAGAATGCATACAAATAGCCACAAGACAGTACGAAATGGCATCACTTTATTTAACGTATCTACAAAGGTGTGAATATAAGTGGCAACAGCTTCTGACTGCTTTGAATATCTTTTTGTTAGCAGACATGGTTTTCTGAGCAATGTTTTAACAAAGAATTCTGCGGTGAATCATGTCAAAATTTTACAATGGAACGTTATCCTTTTCTGACCCAACTATTCACTAACTGTAAAGTTACAATTACATTTTAATCAGGAAAAGTATGCAGGCAATACTCACCGGTTTTCTCCTTTATTTCGCACAGGACGCTGAATAATGCTGGTTTCATCCGATGACAGTTTAAAGCATGTTTTCTGTGCAAAATACCAGACAAAAGTCTGTTAGCTCGTGTTAGCATGCTAGCGCTACAATAAAACATGCCTTTAAAACATCGAAGTCAAACACATTTTTGCCAAATTTGGGATGAATGTAAAGTTTTACCGCATTACGTTCTTGTTGATCATGTCGACTATTATCACTTCTACCTTAATGGTAGCTTGTAACAGTGATTTGTGCTTGGAGCGATGTGTTCCAATAAAAAGTTATTTTAATACAAAAAAATAAGAGTTGAAGACTATTGTGCGCCACGTTTGGCAGAAATTGCGAAATTCAAATCCTATATAATGAGAGAAAGGATTTTGGCGCAGTTAAGACAAATGTAAACAATGGAAGAAGTCCGTGAACTTCAGCCCACATTCTTTTATATACTTGAAATAAGATAACTTAAATGTATTATATTATATTATTCATCTGATGTATTTACAATTCCCATAAACCTCTGTTTGTGTGTGTGTTTCAAGAACGACAGTGTCATTTACAACGTGTTATTGTGCTCTGTGCGCATCTTACGCGCCTGTTAGCGCAATGCTACACTTTCATATCCACAAATTAACTTAAAAACGTACTTTGCCTGAGCTTCGTCTAGACTTTGGTCTGTAATCGTCATAATCTGGTGCAGTATATCTCCAATATCTCTCCGGTTGTCGTGTCCATTTTCTGTGGCTTCGAGGCCCGCGGGATCTATTCCATCGGGGCGGTGTAGAGAGGATGGGTGAACCGAGTTTAAGGGATGCATTCCGGCGTGAGTGCTCAATCCGACACCGCGGCTTGCATTGGGCCCGTTTCCTGTGATGGGCTGCTGCGGCTGTAGCATCTTGAACAGCGCATTAGGCTAGTGGAGTGTGTGTATGTGCCCGACTCAAAGTGTGTGTCAATGCATCAAGCAGAAGTCCCCTAGCGATTGACATACAAAAAGCATGCCCTTGCATGGAAATGTATACTCTGCTAAAGCATAAAGACAGTTATTAGGATACTGCAACTGATGCCAAATGCAGCTTGCTTGGGTTACATGTTCATCAGGCAATCAAAAGTATGCGTTCGAATGGTTGCTATAAAACACAAAAGTAAGCAAAATGTCAGTGGTTTTCATCACGATGTTGGTATTAACAAATGACAAGATTTCTAGTTTCATTGTGGTTCGACGAAGCTTCATGTTCACTCATGTAGAAAACAAACTGACATTTAAAAACAGAACCCTTCTTTTCAGATAAATATTTTAAAATCTATTAAAACCTTAAGGCAAACAAAAATGTACTTTGGTAGTATGAAATAAAAAAATACTGGGAATCTGTTTTGTTGGCATGGTCCTAATTCGTCTGAGCCCTGCACAGTTTATTCCCAACCCTCCTTCCGTAGCCATAGACCTGTATCTGTCAAACAGACTGAATACGGGCTCATTGAGCGTGATCACAGGTGTTTAGCTGCAAATTAAGTTTTACACCCCCATTCTATTGCATGCTCAAAGTTGCTCAACACCTACTAGATTCCTTCCCTGCAAATGCATAGTTTTTTTTCCATTTCATCATGTCATGACCTGCAGACTTTCGGTCTGAGCTGTAGTAAATAAAAGGAGAAACTGCATCTGTTAACGTGCTGGTAAATGTGCACAGATTCTCACTTCTATTTTTCATCTTGCAACTTGCTCCCCATCACATTTCTAGTGTCTCTCTTCGTCATCAGAAATCTAACTTCTCTTTCTGTTAGCTGTCAACAGGAAATCTGCAAAACCACAGCCTGTGTTGAACAAACAGGCCACTAGTTTCAACATGCAAGTGAGCGTCATCACATATTTTCTTCTAAACTCAGGATAATTTAAAAACGTGTAGTTTACAAACAACACCGGTTTATTCAAGCAGGTGCACATTTACAGAGAGTATCCATATCCTCAAATCTTCTTAACTGGTTAGACTTTAATGGGCTAAAAGAAATAGGGGTGGATCGAAGCCATAAGTGAGGAACAGGAAGAGTCAGAAAAGCAGACAGCGAGTGAAGTTGATGCATCGTATCAGCTCCTAGTTCCTTCAGTTCGTCTGTGACAAACGCTTAATTCATTTCATTGAGATATGTGGGAATTCTTGGATGTCTGCGCACAGAGGTGAAACATATGTTTGACATTTCACCCAGAGGACTTCATTTCAAAACCTGTTAAGTTTGTTAAGGTAAGAAAGGCCATGAATATCTTCTCAACTAAAATGAGTTTTAATTGTCTTAAGCATGATCACCATGGAAGTAAAAGTTTTCTTTTTATAGGCTCGTATTCTAAACCAGGATGGACATCTGCAAGGTCACAGTTGAAAGCTCAGTGGACCAGCTGGAACCTCTTTGCATTCTCGAAGAAGGGGATGAGCCTCTCCGAGTGACAAACAGCAGAGACAGAGGAAGAACTGTACTGAGAGTCAGGGCGATGGAGGACAACACCAGAGATGCTTCGAGTGGTGTTACCAAAGCACCAGAGGGAAGTTCACTTGATCACAACCTTGTCCCAGAGAGAAGCGGCGAGGGAGAAGCAAAAGAAGAGAAGAACTCTGGTCTAGAAGATGAAAATTTTACAATAAAGGAGAATGGGTTGTCAGATGGAATTGCTGACATTGTATTCTCCAGACAAGAGAAGAAGCCAAACGATCAAAAGGTCATGGCGACGGAAGTGACACTGAGGCCCAGAGACAGACTGAGCCCGGACGATGCCCATCCAATGGTGAGTTTCAATCCCATTCCACATAGTATTGATCCGTATGTTTTTACAGCATGAACTCCGAACACGCTGAAGAGCATTTTAAGTTGCTAAGCTATAGTTTCGGTCGCAGAGTCATCATGCAACATTAGATGCACAAACAAGTATTTCGTAGTGCTAAAATGTTACAGGAACCAAAACATGGTTGTAGCCAATCGATCGTAAGGTGGAGAGGGGAGCGTTTACAGATTTGTTGTGGATTTATCAAACTAATTTCTGAACTTGGAAATAGAAAGTCCCTTAGTCCAAAATGCCAACGTTTTGTTTTCGGTCATTTGTCAGCTTTATTCCAGTGTTTGATGACAGCACTATCTTTGGCTGGGTGATGCTGTCAGTGGGGGATGTGTGCCATTTTGGTTCAGGGGTTTGTTTGTTGTGGTCTGTTCTACTGTCAAATTGGCTCAAAAGTAGCCTTGCTTTGTTAAAATAGCATAGAATATTAGATCCAGCGGGGGTGTAACAATATGCAAGTTCATATTGAACCATTCAAAGGCATTCAGTCCGATACACATGCATCGCGAACGGCTCAGCCTGTAACATTTATGTTATAAAAATATAAATAAAGAAGTGTTTAAACCAGGGGCATCAAGGATCATTTTGAAGGGAGAGAGAGAAAGTATGTGTGCATGAATGTGTGAGTGAAATGTGGGTGGGAAACTTTATTCTGCTGATAAAGTGTTTAATTAAGCATTTAGCCTCACATCGCAGCAGTCATTTAATGTAACGGGTCTAATAGGTCTTCAATGCGAAACACCGGTATCATATTCTCTTCTGCAGCAGCAAAATATGTTTTTCTCATAAAGTGATGATGATGCTGATTGAATTGCAGTGGGGAAATTAGAAACCACACAAACGATGATCTAAAACCACATACACACACAGAAAAGAAACAACCGACAGTAAAATCTAAAAACAGAGTTCCTCTGATGAAATTAGCTGGAATGAACGCGTGAGGAGACGGTCTGAAGAACTGTCAATCATCTTTCCCTGAAGAAACCACACCCTTAATTATGCATAACTTTATGGCTTAATAAATCTTAAACAAATGAATAAAAAAAATTAATACCCACCCCCCACCCCCCTTGAATTTATTAAAGTCATTTTACATAATATGTCCAGTATTATTCCTCCAGGCAATTTTATATTTTTTTGTTATTTAAAATTACATTCATTTGTGTAACAATGAGTTTTAATGTTGGGTTCTCTTCACACAATTCTTTAATTCTTAACTTTGGCCCAGCTTCACAGGTTATCTTCAGATTTCCCAGATGCCCTGTGTGAGCTCCTGTTCACATTGCAGGAAGGCCGTCGGCTCAATGACCAGCGCTGCTCGTTTCATATGGAGCGCCGCCGCAGATGCTACTCCGAGCCCAGCACACCCCGCCACACCCACAGAGGTCCGCTTATTGAATTCTGCTATGAGCTGGTTTCTGATGAGGCGTGCTATCGTAATGTTGCCAGGGATAGAAGCTTATTGGGCACTGCTTTAGTCTGAGGAAATACTAATCAAATAAAAAAATAGAGACCCAGGTATAAATAATAGCCAGAAACTAGTTCCCTTTACATGCCGGTGCAGTTTGGGGATAGAAACCTGAAGATAAAAATTGAACCTGCATTATTTTATGAGATTGTTGAAATAGAGATTAAGCAATTAATCAATTCTACCTGTTCAACTACATCACATAGCCCCAGCCCCTTGCGTACACGGCAAACCCCAAAACAGAAAACCTCAAATATTTACTTTAACAAAGCCTAAATCAAACATTATGTATTTTTGTTTATACCATTTCTGAGTAATTTGGATTAAAAAAATTTGGTTCATTAAACGGTTTCAACACAAGTTTCCAGCACTGTTTATTAAATCCTTTCTGTTTTACAGTGCAGTGAATTTCAATGATAAAACCCAGGTTATTTAAATTGATATTCATTGGAAATTGTGAAAGAATGCTCTTAACAAAGAATGCTTTCAGAAATACAGTTTTTTTTGCACATTTATAAAATATAAAGATCAAGTCAGCATCAATTCTTGTAGCTACTATTGCACAATGTCAGGGATTTTGTGGGGATATAGCGCAGTGTAGGTGTTAGAAGACGTTTGAGCTGATACAGAAAATAAGTTTTATTACTTAGTTAAGTTAGTAAGTTCTCTCAAAAATGTTTTTAGTTGCTTTTTAAAGTTTGAGAGAGACTCTGCTTTCCGGATTGGGTCGGCAGGAGAATTCTGCCAGCCAAGTTCTGAGATGGGACCACCAGATGCTGTTTATTTCCGGAATGCAGGCATCTGCAGATGTACGTAGGACTGGAGTTTGTGGAGGTGTGATGGAGCGGAGCCTGTGACTGTCCTGTATTCAAGCATCAGGGATTTGAACCTGATGGAGCCTCAATGGGAAGCCAGTGGAGAGAGACGAGGCTCTTTTGGGTCCTGGAGTTACCTGAGCCTCTTAGAAGGAGTCTGGGAAGGTGCCAGAGGCGAGAGATGAGGAGATGATGGGAGTGAGAGCCGGTACAGTGGTAGATGAAATGGTTTGGAGAATGAGACAAGAGGAGAAGGTTTGAGACTTGAGTGAATGAGGAGAGTAGAGCTGTGGCTGGTTCTACATGGGTCTGGGTGACTGGGGCGGTTAACTGTCTGCTGATGGTGGGAGTCTTCTGGGTGAAGTGCTCCGTGAAGTTGGTAGGGTTGGAGAAGAGACTTGAATGCTCTGAAGAGAAATTCTAGAAAAGGGCGCTAAAAGCAAGTTGCAGAAAAATGGCAGCAGGTGCTCTGAGGCAGGTACCCTAACCAGAAGTGCAGGATATATTTATAGAGAGAGAATTCTAGTACAGGGAAGTTATGTGAGAAACACGAACAGATACTTATCCAACATACGTATCAATTCTGAAGAGATGGCATACACCCTAATCTCAATCGAGTGTATCTGGGAAAACACAACGAGAAAGATGTTTCTGTGCTTAGATCTGCAAGATGTTTGCAGAAGAACCACCAGCAGGGTTCCTTCAGAAACAGTGCACAAGTGCAGCTGAAAGAATCGGTGCTGCTGTGAACGCAAAGGCTTATTGGATTTAAATGATTTTTTGTTTATAAATAATCGATTAACAGTTTTATAGTTTACAGCGTTTTTTTGCACCTGTCTAAAACTTGTTTTGATGCTTCTGTATCTCGTAATTGTATTCAACTAAATGTTATGAATTAAGCCTCCATTACTGTTATTAATTCCTTCTCCTTCAGCAGTTGATCATTCAGAATTAACATCACTTTCAGCTGCCGGTTGAAAGTTTAAGCTAACATCCATGTTCTGTCACACGAGCAAGATGTAAGCCACACTAAAGGCAGAAGTGGAAGCTTCTCGCTGAGTGCTCACATTTGTGCTTCCCCTAGCTGTTGTTCCCAACAAAACTCTCTAAAAACCCACTCTGAACTTCTGTGGAAAATGAATACCTCAAAACATTTGACTCTTCTTTTAAATAGACAGGGTTCAAAAATTCTGTCAGCTCCGGTGGTAGAGTGTGTGGTGAGCGTGACGTAAGCCAAACTGCGTAGAAAAACCACAAACCCATAGTTCATTTCCAGACCCCCTCCCCCTCCATATTCACTTCCTGTCATGAACCATTACCCTTGTAATAAAGGTATAATGCCCAAAATAAAAATAAAACAATTGCAATTGTTGAGTACTGTTCCGTCAGGTTGAGAACCGTGGGTACGTTTCCAGTCTAAGTGAAACCTTGGTGGCGCTGTGATCAATTCTCTCTTGTCCAGCAGTGCTGTTCTCCTCCATGACATCCCTGCAGAAGGAGGAGTTCTTCGATCTGTTGGCGTCATCTCAGGGTCGTCGGCTTGATGACCAGCGAGCGGAGCTCCAGAATGTTCCCTCTGCCCCCTCCAAACCCAAGCAGAGGAAGAGCAGCATCTGGAGATTCACAGAGGTCAACAGAGGAACAGTTCCCATGCACAAAAAACCCAACGAGGACTTGTACAACATGATCATCAGCTCTCAAGCAAGTCTTTCCTGGAATCAAATTCCTTTAGACCAGGGGTCACCAACCTTTTTCAAACCGAGAGCTACTTCCTGGGTTCTGATTAATGCAAAGGGCTACCACTTTGATACCCTCTTCTGAATTTATAAACCTTTAAGGACAATCATCTCTTCAAAAACACTGATCGTGTTAATTATTTCTCACAATGAATATCAACAATGGTTGGAAACAGATAAATATTAATATGCAACACTTTATATTTATATTTTGTCTTGCAAATTGTTTTTTTTAATTGAAAAAATTATAGAAATGTTCAAAACACTGATCACTTCTACAATGCTCCAATGTACAAATAATAAATGATATAAATACAAAAAGTTAGCTAAGATTAAAAAATATTGTTAACATTTTAACATAAACAGTTTTACAAACGCATTGAACTAAACATGAACTGGACACAAGATCTGGCATCTGTTTCTTTCAGTTACTGGGAACCCTGGCATTGCGGGCAGTTTACCAGTATGTTGCACTCTGAGTGAGACTTGCAGATGTGCAACTCACGCATCTCCGCAACTCGTGGCTTTCTCTGCATTCAGTGCGCTGCTCTGTGGATAGTTGGTAGCTTGTTTCGTGAAATGTCTCTCCGCATTGTGCAGCCGCTGTCACAGTTGTCACGCAAATGAAACAAACACACGCTCTTCCCGCAGAGGTAAAAAAAACCCATCCGTGATCTTTTCATGGGTCAGTCAATACATTTTTTAAATTTATATTTTGTCACATCGAGCTTACGGCCCAATGTCATTTAAACACAAATTGCATATATATTGAAATATATTCGGCTTACTGAAAAGTGGTGCGATTCGATCTATTTTTAGAAGAAGTAGCTGGCGATTCATGTGGTCCGCACAGGCGGCCAGGTGCCCCCGGGCACCGTTGGTGACCCCTGCTTCATTCATCAATATAACAATCTTTTTACCGTACTTTGTGCATCCAATAATGAAAAACAATAAGAGACTACAACGTATTTAATACTTGTATTGATAATATAAATGTACACATTTCACCAGGCCCAGGGACGTCTGGAGGAGCAGCGCAGTGCCGCTCCGGGACCAATGGATGATGAGGATTTCTTCTCTCTGTTGCTGAAGGTTCAAGGAGGACGGATGGACGAGCAGAGAATGGAGCTTAAACCTCTTTATTGACTGATGCAGTGAAACTGTGAAGAAAAGCATGTTTGTCAGATTTCTTACTGTCCAAATATATATATATATATATATATATGAATATAAACATCCAAATACTAATGTAAGAATACCTGCACTACTTCTTAACATTGCTGTGCTATACTCCCGACTCTGTAGGGAGCTTGTAAGCTTGATTTTAACAGGGCACTTTGAAGGATCTATGTTTCTTTTCGGTTGTATATATGAATGTGATCGTTCCAAAAACAAATACATCTTTAAATGTGATGCTTACTTATGTTTATCAGTTTTCTAATGGTGCTTTGCAGATTCCCCCACTAGATGGCGGCAGATATACTATTAGAACCCAAACCCACTCCTGAGAGCCTGAGAGGGGATTCTTTGACAAAAACTACTACTAAAGTCTTTTTTCGCCAAGACAGGGAATAAATAATAATAAATAATAATAATAATACATTGTATTAAAGGTGTCTTTCTGGCCACTCAAGGATAGAGCACATAAAACAAACAGTACAGAGAAACCCGAAACAATGGGAATAAACAATGGGGAAAACATTGGCAAACAATGTTGGTTTGTAAAATTGGTTTTACAAGTTTCAAGCAGCCTAATGCTCAGGAATAATTCCTTCCGTCCATCCACCCATACACCCAACCATCTATCCACCAACCCAAACATCCATCCAATGGTTATTGCAACTGATAATTGTATGGAAGTGTGAAAGCAACCTTTGGAATCCCGGGACCTTTGAAAGAACCCTTGCAGGGATGATTTGGATTCATGCCGTTCTGGACAGCAATAAAAGGAACAAAAGAGAAAGTTGCTGACAAGACGTAAATACTGACGTTATCTACAGCTATATCAGATTGACAGCAAATCATAAGAGAATGTAAACAAAGGTAAGTCACTTCACACCTCAAGCTGCATTCTGTGAGTAGAGACATAATAAACTCAGTCTTCACTTTTCTCTCTTTGTTCAAAAGTGGTGTCATCTGAGGAGAAAAGGCATTTCTCATCTTTCCTGCTGCCTGTGCTCAGATGAAGGGTGTGGAGATGTGCACAAATCACATCCAGTCCATACAAGGAAAAATGCAAAAACAAGTACATCCCCTTTATTAAAAAGTATGAATGTAATCAGTAGATCAATGAACAAAAATCCCAAACTTTTCACAAGGCTGAGTAACTCATCTAAATTAGTTACTAATCGACTTAAGTCATAAAATCTTCAGTTTTACTCAAATAGGAATTCGAAACGACGAACAAAACGAAAGTTGTCGACAGATTGCAGCATCTATCGTTCTCCATTCTTCAAGATGAACCTCTTTCAGAGCCTGGAGCTGGATGGAGAGCGATGCTTGGGAAATCCTTGGGACTTGAGCAAAAAGTCTTCTTCAAAAAGACTTTGTACGAGACCAGTTTTGGTTAATAATGTCTCACCAGTCGTTGTTCATGCAAACCTCCAGCTGAACTTGGATTCCCACTTTAAAATGCACGAGTTACACTGATGTTGAGTGGCTGCAAATTCTACGATGTACAAAGAATCACAGCTTTTCCTCTTTATATCTGTGAATGTGCAAACTTCAGTCTTCCTCTGTGCCTTACCGTCCACGGGTCTGTCTCATGTCTGTGCTTCCTGCATGAGTTGGAGCTGCATTCAAATCTCCATTCCTGGAGCTGCCTTCAAATCTTTAATTTAGCCGCAGGCAAAATTTGTAAAAGCAATATAGGAGTTCTTCACTGTTAAAAATACAGTTAAAACAAATTAATAGTTAGTTGCTTTACCCTCATCACGGTCTGATTTTTAACACATTTATTATGGAAATGTTTTCTGTGTTCGGTTGTCTGATCTCCTGTCAGTTAGCTTTTCTTTGTGTGCATTAGGTTAATTCTGTTTAGCTATCATTAGCGCACTCTTTGTCAGTTGATTATTGCATAGATGTGAGAAGCTCTCTATCAGTGAATAACTCACCTTTCATTCCAGTTGGCGTTGGATCCGTTCCAGTCGGTTCTGGCCTGCTCTGGAGCTCTCTCTCTCTTCTCAGTCTCTAAACTATCCTTTCTTTCTAGTTAGAGGTCGGTGGTTGTTCTGGGCACGGAGGAGGCTCACTCAGGCCATCTTCTTCTGGACTGATGGTGAATTTGATTGTTTCGTCCCTGGAAGCCTGCATTTTTGTGTTTGTGGCCTTCTTGACCTGTGGATATTTTTGCTCCAGGACAATAAATTACTAGCAGTGAACTACCTTGCATCTGGGTCCTTTCTGTGCCAAGCGCTTAACATGTTTCTTTCCCCTCATATTTTAGAGCATTTTCTAGAATACTCACAGCATTCACAAAGTGTTGATGGATGACACAGCTCTAGCTCATGAAATACAATTGATTTGTGATGGAGATAAACTGATGAGAGGACACCGTCATGGCCTGATTTCAGCTCCAACTTTATACGCTGAAGGTCATACACCGTGTTTAAACTCCTTGGGCTGCAGTATTAATGAGGCGCTTCATTGCAGCATAAACACTGTCATGTTCTGCCCGAGACGATGACACTGTGCTGTTCACATATCACCTGCTACAGTGTTAACACTGATGATTAGCATTTCTCAACACTGAGTGTACCACTGGAGGGGATCAGGTTCACGAACAAGACTCTGTCTGCACTGCTGGAGTAATGTCCTCCGTTACAGCACCACAGAGCAGAACAGCTTCCCCGGGTCACCAGCTGAAAAAAAGCACCAGCTCATAAGTAGTTTACCATCATCAAAATCTAAGATTGCAGTCAAACTATGTGTTATAAAAGTATTGAAGTGATCTCAGATGAAAATCTCACTTTTCTCAGCATTTGAATGGAAACATGACATATTAGTGTAAATACACGCACACACCCCTAGTATAGTTACACCCCTAGAAGATATGAATGATAACAAATACACTGAGCCCATACAGAAATGCAACACTGTAAATCTGTAAAATCAGACCATTTCTGCTTTGATGAGATGATCCATGCACTTTGCAGGTGTGGCATATCACAAGTGTGCCTTAAGCTGTGTCCACACAAACATGTTTTTTCTCATACCAGATACAGAATAATTGTCTTCACATGAAAATTCACATGGTCAAATCGGCCAATCAGATACCTCATTGTTGTAAACCAATAAGATGAACAGTGATGCCAAACACAATGCGTGACAATAACGACAAACCATTTTGGCATAAAAACCAAAAACATTTGCACTTAATGAAATGAAATGCAACAAGATGTGCATACACTTTGAAAATGTGTCTAAAAAAAATAGAACTTTTTATTCGTTATATCATGACTGATGGAAATGCATTTACAGAATGAATCTCAATGCAATTCCATAGAGCAGTCTCCCACCTCCAAAAGCACGATGACCTAACGGCCAGGTTATCAGGAAGTGATGAATTTGTTCTCTCGGACACAAATACTTAATGCAATATTCCAGGTTTGCGCATTTATTTACTTTGTGTCTTTAGATGGAAATATGGCTACTGTAGAATCGACAACCCAAGCAGAGGAAGTAAGATGGTTTTAAAGGAAGGTGTTGAAAGAAGCCAGATAATAATGGAGAATGGGGTGAAACAAGAAGTGTGGCACTGACTGCGTATGTAAGAAACAGAGAAGGCAGGAAAGTGGCAAAACACATTCTGACATCAGTGTTCCATGCTTCTTTTCAAACAGTTTCTTTTCTATTTCAGATACAGATCTGTTCTATTTGGATCAAGTGTCGTTGCCTCTGCCCTGCAGAGTTTACTTCCATCCCTGCCCAGAGAGACCCAAAGCTGAAGCTTACAAACAGCCTGAAGGACCTGACGAGCTGCATCAGTTGAGGTAGGGGCTAAACTGTTCAGGGGTGTGAGCCTCCAGGAACTGAGATTGAGACCCCTGCTCTAAGGCGTCCTTGACCACATACAATTATTTAGACATATTTATGATGCTGACAATTGTAAATAGTGCTGTGGAAGTAACTAACATTCGAATTAGGCTATGTATAAATTTAATAAAACAAACGACAGAATATATAGTTTCCACCAGAACATTGCTTAGAGAAAGTCTTAAAATGTATTCTCAGGTCACTACTGAAGAGCAGAGGTGTAGTGTATTTCTCCAGCTCCAGTGTTCAATCAATGAAGCGCTCTCAAAGCTCTGATTGAATTCTGTCAGCTAGAAGCAATAAACAGCCATTCTTTATGAGCTGCAGGCAGCAAGCGTTTGTGCAGAAGAGCCTGCAGTAAATAACCATTTCTGGTCTGAGCTGGTTCCTCCTTGACCCGCGGTGACTCCTGTGCTCACCTGTGACCTCTGCCGAGTCCCCCCGGGGTCTGGATTTATTACCGTCCATCTCTCGATTCGGGATCCTGCTCTCTGCTGCAGAGAAGAGAGAAATCACAACCTGCTTTGCAAAGGAGCATGCGCAATTCATTTATTCATTTCAACTTTCACTATCTAAGCTTTATATTAAAGATTGTTTACCATATGAACAAACAGGTTTGAAAATTGCTGTGAAATTTATGAAGATCAAGTAACACTAGGCTGAATTTATAAGAATAACAATAACTAAATGGCTAAAGTAGATGTTGGCTCGTAAAAGGTGTAAAAAATGTGTTCAATTTTATAATGAGTAACAAAAACCAACCCCCTATATCTTTATGACTTTTCTAATCGAATAAAGATTGAGCAAATTGGTTGCTATGTTAAACAGTACTGTTGCTATGGAGTGGTGAGTAACATAATGTAATGCAATTTTTCAAAATGTTGTGGTGTGGTAATATCAAAGGTTGTGGTCCCCATATCACAGATCACACACACAAATGCTTTATTTCAAACAATTAGGAAATGTAATATTTCTTCAGAGTGGCATGGTGGTGCAGTGGGTAGCACTGAGGCCTTCCAGTTGGAAGGCTGTTGGTTCGAGGCTCGCCAGTGACCTTCCTGGAAGGAGTTTGCATGTTTTCCCTGTGCTTCTGTGGGTTTCCTCTGGGTTTACTCTGGTTTCCCCCACAATCCCAAAAACATGCGTTAGGTTAATTGATTAATCTAAATTTCCCCTTAGGTGTGAATGTTGCCCTGCGATGGACTGGCAACCTGTCCAGCATGTACTCACAGCTCTACCTCTATGTACACTGGAGATAGGCACCAGCAGACCGTGACCCCAACAGAGAATTAGCAGGTTGAAAAATTAATGAAATAAGCAGGAATTTTTTGTTTGTTTCTAAATCCAAACTTGCAGGGTTACAGATAAAGGGGGCTTTCACACCTGAGAGTTCGTTTTCCCTTTTAGTTTGGTCGGTTTGGGCCGGTGAGAAAGTAACAACCAAACTGTGAAAAAAGGTCTAAGACCTGCTCCACAATGTGGTCTCGGGCCAGTTACAAACGAACTCTAGAGTGGTTTGTATGTGGTGAGAACGTATTCGCTTGCGCGTGGCATTATTGGGTTGGCGTTTTTTCCTGTTTACATGACAGCCTTGTCATGGTAACTGAGATCAAACTTGGAGTAGTTTGTAATAAAAGTAAGCTTATAAGCGATTAATACAAATGATAAAGTAACAGATGCCAAGGATCAAAATCAAGCGGCAAAATCTGTCCATTGTAATGTGTTCCAGTCTTCAGGCGTTGTTTACTTCAGTGTGCACGTTCTTTCTAACCATTCGAAAAGCAGTCAAGAAAACATAAAATTATTGATAGTTAAAAAGGACAGATCTTTTATGGGGCTGCTGCACACATTTGTGAATTCATTCAAACATTTGAGATCTATGCCAAAAGGGGTTTACCCCATTCACAGCAAGGTGTACCTAATGAAGTGGCTTATGATTGTGTTTGCCCATTGTGAAATGACATCAGAGGAACTAGTGAAATTGGCACGTGCCAGGGAATGAGAGAAAATGGATTTTGTCTCTAAACTGAAAGGTTCAAAATATATTGCCATAAACATCAGTATGACCTTTGGACTAGTGGTGGCGCTAGAGAGTTTGAGTTTCCAAATTGGATCAGGTGACTCATGACACCAAGTCGTATCAGTGTCCCAAATTTCATAACTTTCCCAGACTCAGTGGCTTCAGCACGTACAGGGCTTGGATAAAACTAACATGAACTGTGATGCACTTGGTTTAATCAGTGATTGCCATTTTATTGATGATAAACGAAAACAGGAAGTATTTGAATGAATCATTGTATGACAGTACTGTATTCTGCAGTATGCTTTCTTCCCACTGACCCACCCTTTTATTCACATGGTATCAAATCTAAACATAAATATTAATCCGCATCCGCAATGCAAAGAGACAATGCTTTTGGAGAGCAAACACACAGTGTGCAGAACCTTACTGTGAGATTTTGAGATGGTTCAGAAATGAATCAGATTAAGGCTTCATCTATTCTCGTGAACAAATGAATTTGAGAGCTGACCTCAGCAGACCCAGCATTACAGGGATTCAGATGAAAATAACAGAGGTTTTGCTCACGGTTCAGAAGGCTTTGTCAGACTTGTACATATGGTTTGTGCTGCCCCAAATTTTTAAAAATATGTCGGAGGAAGATTAGATTTCCCTTCACCATGAGCATTATCTCGGGCAGGCTGTCGTCAGCAGCTGTTTCCTGAAACCAACCAGATTCGAATTTATTGCTGTTGTTGAACAAGTTGAAGAAATACGATCACTGTAGCGTAGTGTCTTTTAATCAAAACCAGAAAAAAGAAACGGACACATGTGAGGTAATGTGCAGTCTGGAGAGTAACTAGTCATGTGTACCAACCAGACTCACCAAGATAAGGTGTACTGTGGAATAAGAAACTGTGATTAGTGTGGAGTGTTCTGCTCATCTCTCTTTAGTGTATCATTTGGACTTTTGTTGAAACCATTAGAAATGGGTCAATGTCATATTTTTTATTCCTATTTCCTTTGGATTTGATTTTAGTCAGCAAATAATAATTGAATAATTCCAAATATTTTGTGTGGTACACTCTAAAAAAGTTAAAGAATGGCCCAACCATAACCAAACTGCTGGACAATGACTGCTGGTTAAACTTAACCAACTAGATTTACTACATTTAACCCAGAAATTTGGGTTGTTTTTTGACCCACAGATTAATTTATACAGTGCGCCAGGTTAAGCAAAACCCATGGGTTACACTTTAACCCAGCCATTGGATTCAATTGACAAGTTTTGCTGCTTAATTATTACCTTTATGTTTGGTTATTAATAAAAAACAAATACAGTTTTGGTAAATAAAGTAACATATTTTAATATAGCGTGAGTATCTCTGTCGGCTTGTTCCTCCTCCGGCTTTTCTTTTCTCAGGTTACACTCTGCACTGATGTGCGGTGGTTGGCAGCTCACGGAGGGCACTCTCTTCTGTCTCTCTCCTCGGGCATCAATTACGCCTGAGTTCACGGAGGCTGAGTTATTATTTGCTGTTATAGTTCAAGCGAGTGCTTGTGGTTACGTTGGAACTTACCTGCTCCTATGAAATAAAACCATTGATCTGCATCCCTTGCATCTGGGTCCTCCTTCCACACCACGCCCTTATCATGCATTAAATAAGTCAAAGTAATTTTACACACATACATTTCATACAAAGGGTAAACAGTGATCTCACTGTCAACTCAGTAATATGGCAGTGGAATATTTATAAAGAATCCATTTCAGACTTTAAAACCACATGTGTCATATGACGCAATAATCCACATTTCAGAATATTTCAAACAAGTATTGGTAAAAAATCTCAGCCCATAATTCCTGTGATTAATTCCAGGATGAAATAAATGAACCCCAGGCTGGTTTCTTAAAAGTAAAAAAAATATATATATAAAAAAAGGATCACTTTACTGTAAAATGTACAAAAGTACAATGAAACAGACGGAATGCTGGAACCAATCAACCGGAATATCGTTAAAAGCAGACCGGCTTCTTTAACACAAGCGAAATTGCGCTAACGTGGCCAAGTTTTATAAAAGGTATCCGAACATCTTATAAAACGGTTAGAAACCAAACTCGCAGGTTCATGAGGAGCAAGTTGGGCCAACAGCTAAAAGAAAACCAAACAAACTCACCTCAAAACGCTGCCAGCTTCAAGCTATCCACCCTGGGGGGTGTGAAGATGTAAGTAATAAAAAGTTGGGTCAAATCAACCCAAACATGAGGTTTAAAGATCTTTAACCTAACATGCCATGTGATCTTGGAGTTTTGCCCACAAACAACCCAACCTTTGTGTTAAACCCCTTTAACCCAGCAGTGTGGTTACTCTAATTGAAATTGTTGTTAAATGGCTAGTTCTGCTTTGGCCAGATGTAATTTTTTTAGGTTGTTGGATCTCGGCTGTGATTGGCCAATTAGATGTGTGGAGCTTGTAGTGCTGCATGCCTTACCTTTTGACAGCTAAGCACTAGCATCTACTGTCGGGATCTTTCTTATTAAGAAACGTTGGCTTCTAGTTTTATTAGCTATATCTCAGAATGCAGCGCGACACATGAAGCTAGCCGTTGGTTTGCTATGTGAGGTGACTGCCTCACTGGACAAAGCTACAGCAGAAACTTTCTGTGCACCAGGAGTTTCATGTAGCTCCCTGTGTGAATTGGAATTGTTAGTGTGGATTTTTAACATCTAAAAACCTTGATCTAGGTTAATTAATTATTGTAAATTATTGCCCGAATTAACTTTAATTTCACTAGTTCACCATATCGTTAATTAGCCTGGTGATGCAAGGCAAATTTGACAGGCATGAAATGTGTACCAGGCAGGGTGTCCAAGAAAGTGTTCAGCTATTATCAGCTGTATTTTAAGTTGTTTTGAGAAGCCAATGACTTTAAACTGCGATACAAACTTTACACTCACTATTTTTCATTTTGTCAGATTTTTTTTTGCAGTGTTGTCCTACGAAAAAAAACCCCCAGAAAAAATATATATTGCAGACGACACCAGACTCATCAGCCTCATCCAGGACGGTGATGTGTCTGCCTACTGGAAGGAAGTTAATGAGCTGGCTGTCTGGTGCAGTTATCATAACCTGGAGCTTAATGCGCCCAAAACGGTAGAGATGACAGTGGACTTCAGGAGGAGCCCCCCTGCTCTTACCCCTCTCACCCTCATGGACAGTTCCATTACAACAAGGTTCCTGGGCACCATCATCTCCCAGGACCTGAAGTGGGTCACTCACATCAACTCCATTGTGAAAAAGGCCCAGCAGAGGTTCTACTTCCTTCGTCAGCTGAGGAAGTTCAACCTGCCTCAAGATCTGCTAAAACAATTCTACACTGCCATCATCCAATCCATCCTCTGCTCCTCCATAACTGTCTGGTTCAGCTCAGCCACCAAATCTGACCTCAGTAGACGGCTCTAGATAGGTACAGTTCTTGGAGATGGGGGAGGGTTGTCCCAATGGTGCGCTCAGCAGCCCTGACAACCCTCCCCCATCTCCAAGAACTGTACCTATCTAGAGTGAGGAAAAGGGCCAAGAAAATCACTATGGACCCCTCACACCCAACCCTCACGTCCGGTCGTCGCTTTAGTGCTCTGAAAACCAGAACGACCAGGCACAGGAACAGTTTCTTTCCTCAGGCAGTACGCCTGACTGATTGATATTCAGTCCATCTTTGCACATATTTCCATTTCCACTTGCACTACTTAATGTCTATTTTATTTTCATAGTGTGCTAGAATATCCTTTTGTAAATTTGGATTTAGATTTTATTACCTGTATCTTGTCTTGTCTGTTGCACAAAAACACATTCCTCGTTTGTGCAAACATACCTGGCAATAAAGCTCATTCTGATTCAGATATAGTACATTATATTATATAATATATGTCCTTTTCTGAGATTTTTATTGTTGTTAGTAGTTGCTTTACATGAAGATAAAACCCAACTTTCGGTCTTAGGAAGCTGAATGAAAAAAGAAAACTTGTTAGAAAGTCATGTAACACTGAATCTCTGTAAGAGTACAAACTAAGATTACATCCTAAACTGCTGATATTTAAATTTTTAATGCAGTGTAATGCACAATGTCCTTTTCCACCACTTCTCATAATGCAGCTGTTTTTAAAAAATAGAATTAATTATGATTAATTCAAAATTAGTAGCATTATTGTAGTAAAAAAATTAATAGTTTTTCTACAGTGTTCAAAAATGGTACATTTGTCAGTCAGACAATTTTACTGCCATATAGACCAAAAATCTATACCTGGGCTATAAACGTTCATTTTGGATAGAAAATAAACATGTTTAATTTTTATATCAATTAGAGCTTGATCTCATAAATTGTGGCCAGGTTTTTGACGAGAGATGAGAACTGAGCTGAGTTTGATAAAACTGATCCGTCTATTAGATGAATGGTTACAGTGCTGGCAGTAAAAACAGATAAAATCAAAATCAGTTAAAGCAACATTATTATAATTTAGAAAAATATATCACCACACAAATATAGATAATTATAAATTATAATGTACACAAATACAGTTTCCTGTGGCTCAGTCAGCAGTGCATTGCAACGTGAAGGTCATGGGTTCAAACCCCAGGGAGACAAGAACTGACCAAATGTTTTCATTTCTCGAAATCTAAGTCATTTGGAATAAAACGTGTCAAATGCATGAATGAAAATGTACTCTAGCAGTCCATCTACTTTCATTTGTACTTTTTAACCATATATCTAATTTTTACCTTGTTCGTCCATCTTAAAAGCCACCACATGGGAGGTGCTTCATTACACCTGGAAGTTTTGCTATCTCCAGGGGAGTGAGCACCTGGTGTGGTGTTTCTCTGGATGGAAGCAGTGAATATATGTAATTATTTATTTTTCCATGGACCAGTTTGCATTAATTACATCAGGACAGGATGGAGTTGAAAGGAAATTATATCTGAACATACCATATCCATTTATTATAGTTATTATAGCTACTCGATAGGACTTTTTTAAAAATTATTTTTATTTCTCAAGTTTAAAGGCTTGGATGTGTGAAAAGAAGAAATGTGAAAAAATAAAAATAGAAAGCTAGTAAAAAGGGTGAAAGGTGTGTACCTTTCTAAAGGGCTTCTGATTGAAGAAACACAAGGATAGATCTAAATATAAGCATGAAGTTAAAACTATGCTTTTACTATATTGAGGTTAATGTGTCACGTTTAATGTGCATCAGTGAGACTCCGCTACGAAAGCAAGTGTGATGTGCGTGTCCCAGTTGGTTGAGCCGCCCATGATTAATGGATGAGGAGCATGGGCTTGGCTCTCGCTAACATCCTTCCAGAAGAGCTTTGATCACAATGTTTAAGGATCAGTACAGGCAATAACACACGAAAACACTTAACACATTGTATCAAATATCATTTATTCCTTTTTTATCAAAGCATATTTTCTTTTAGGTTTTTTTTAAATTAAACATGTTTTTGTAATGATGTAAAATGAGGTTTTTACAGGGTTAAACGATAAAGCAAGGATTCAAAAGTGTTTCCTAAAGAGCAAGCAGGAATGTGAGTAACAGCAGAAGAACTCCAGTGTTTGACAAAGAAATGAGAGCCAGAGAAAAGGAAAAATATCATGCTGCACGGTGTGCTCATTGGCAATGCAGGGGTGATCCGCGGAGGGCCTGCACAGTTTAGGTCCAACCTCAGACCTGTAGCTTTCAGACACGTTCAATCAGCTCGATCAGGCATGTTTCATTAAGGTTGCAGCTAAACAGCACCCTCCTGGAGATTGTGGGTTTGAAGGCTTGAAAACAATAACACAGTAGTGTTTTTGAGCAAAGGCACATTCATTTGAGAGACAACACACCATCACACGACACAATTAAAGCTCGGCTGATATTTCTGTATTCTTATATAAAGGACATTTGGCCCAAATCATGCATTCCCACATGTTTATCAAATTTCACCCCAGATTACAATCAAGTCATAATTTTAGCACCCGTGAGTGGTTCCAAACTGGTTTCTGCAGAACACCAGGGAAGACGTCTGACGGAATGTTAGAATTCAGCTCACGTTTGATCCCTCTCTGACCAGATTAAAATAATAATAAGTTATTGTAATGAGGTAATAAAGAGATCAGTGCTGATCTCAGAGTAGGTAGAGTTCATTTAACTCCGAGGATGTTTACTGATATCAATATCAGAATAAAAACATTCCTCAAAATGTCTTTGTTTGCCTTCAGCACTTAATAATAAGTCGAGTTGGTTTGGAACCAGCCGTGGGATGGTAAATGATGACAAATATCCATTTGGGTGAAACTCATAAATATATCAATTTTGACTGAAGAAAGATTTCCAAGAACAGTTCGATCTTTGAGGCCAGTGTCGAATGTGAAATAGCAATCAGTGTGAACATGGTGCTGCAGGACATTAAACAAACTTTTACCATTGCTCTATTTCACAATTAGTTATGTAGTAGAGATGTACAAAATAAAACACCAAAAAATTCTAAAATGAGTGGCATTCGGATTTTTGGGGATATTGATATTATGTTATTCCTCTCACAAAACTGGCAAAAACACACACATTAGTTCCTTGAGGCCTGGATCCTGATTTGGTGTGCCCCATAGAAAGGCTGGCAATTTCTAGAATTACACATTTAAGAGGTGTAGAGATGCAGCCAGCACTGAACACGAGATTACTAAGGGAAAAGTTAAAAGAACACTTAAGTATTTCGTTTATTCTCCAACCACCGATTTGAGTTTAACTGTTATGGAATCGATTCAGAGTCTGTTCTCCTGGTCTGCCGTCGACACAAAAATCATTGAATATGGTTCAGGATCTACAATACCGTCGTTCAAGGTTTCAAGAACTTTTACAAGCATGTTCCTTTGATAAACCCAAAGAAAGAAGGGGCAGTTGAACATGATCTCATAGACATCTGAGAACAGAGAAACCATTGTTTGGTGTTGGGTTCACATCGTGCGCAAATGGATAGAGCCACAGAGGGAAATAAAATCATTCATTTTTTAATCATCACTTCACTGCCCTCGAAATCAAAATACATAAGTGTAGCTAGAGAGGAACAAATGCAGTTTCAGCACATGGCAGTTATGACCCAGAGAAAGTGTATGGCACTGCCACTGACAGACGTACAGGTGCTTTCAGATGCTTCGTGCTATATCTAATCATCATCTTCATGCCTAACCATCAAAACCTCTGCCCTGTCACTTTCATCTACTCACCCTCTGAGATGAAGTAACAATTCAGACATGAACATTCTGATATTATAATCAGAAGTAGAATTCTGATCATCAGGTTTCACAGAATTCACAGAATAAAAGGTTGATATTCTAAGAATTCACGAGTAACAGACGTCAGAGTTAAAGTTCAAAACAATTCAAATATTATTTTCAGAGCTCTGAAAAAGATGGAATTGTGAAGAAAGGTCAAAATTCTAAGACAGTGTAATAATTAAAGTCTGAGTTCTGTGATTGAATTCAAAATTTAGAGAATAAACTCTGACATTTGAGAAATAAAAGTCAGATTTCTGATGAATGAAAAGCAGAGCTCCGAGGAGTAAAAGCAGAGTTATATGATTTAACTCATAGATTCAGAGATTAAAGCCATACTTTATGAATAAACAGAGTTGTGAGATTTAAATCCGAATTCATAGATTAAAATCAGAGTTTAGGAATAACCACAATTTTATTTTCCACTGTGGCTGACCCTTAAAATGAGAAAAATTGATAAAGCTATAAAGTTGAGCAAGCTCTTGAGAGACTGCAGTGTGAACATGGATTATGTGAGAAAAGCAGAGCAAGATTGACGCATAGATTCGTTGTCAACTTCCAAACAGAAAAAAATTAAATCACTGACAATCAATGTACAAATAACTTGAGAGGAAAAACATTTTAGGGCAGTTTGTGTTTTAAAAGAATCAAACTCTGAGCAGCATGAACACGGTGTCTTTGCACTGATACAAAACCACTTTGGACTCCCAGATTCAGCTCATCTGAAAGCGCAGGCACTGTGATGTTGTGCATGATATTTCACGCACTCTCCACGGAACATTCTCCAGCATCTTCGAGAAAAAAAGACGCTTGCCAGAGTAACAAAAGGCAAATCTGATAAATAAACCGGAGAAACCCCACCTGACACGGAGAGGCTTGATTCAAATATTATTACGGTATCTCAACAAAACAGAGAAGGTGACTGTTTACTTTACACACTCGTGTCATTCTAATGTGAACAGTAAGCAATATTTTCTTTACAATCTGATTTTGAGGATAAAAAGAATCACAAAAACAATGCACCACAAACAGGCCATTATCACAATACTTAAAGGTTTGCTGTGCAAAAATACCACCTTTAAAATGAAAAAGATTCTAATTCAATCTAAATGAAACCTCATTAGACGAGACCTGCAAATTTGGATCAAGAAACCCCATTAGACACAGCATCACATCACCAGAAACAGCCAGGGGTGCATTGTTTTAATCATTCTTTTTAACCTCAAAACAACGCAAGCTTCACTTGTGTCACAGAGAGCCACGGCCGAAAACTTCGTTATTGTTCTGCTCATTAAACAAACAGCAACTTTCTCACTGGTATTGGTGAGGTTTCCATGGCGATCGTTGTCGTTGACAAACCGGTGCAATAGGATGACGAGGAAGACGGGAAGTTTGCCATGTTATTCGGTTAATAAATTCCAGTTATGCCGAACAAACTAGAATTACATCACATATCTATCATGTTGACAGATGAACCTTCAAAGACTGCACTCTGCCCTGTCTCGAAGTGTGCACTTCCTCCCTGAGGGCTTCCATGACCCCATTTATCCCTGCTGGTCTGCTTTGAAATGGGTTTTATCGGGGGGGTTTGGTGTGCCATTTTCCAAACTCCATGAAAAGGGAAATGGTTTCCTAGCTACAGGTCAGAGGCGCTCGATGTCTCTGTACTTCTTACGCAGGATTGAAACCTGGTCTTTGAACAGAACTGGATCCAGTCTCATCTGCGAATGTACCAGAGGCATTGTGCCAAACCAGCTGGCAAATCTGTTCATGCATGTCTGCCGCTGTGCAAAATGGTCCGGGTCAGCCCAACGTGACGCTCGTGAAGTCTGCGGAGGAAGCCTAGAGTTAGTTGCGGCAGGAGAAAATGCACTATGGCCCACCTCAAATCTTCCGTTCATTGGTAAAACTTTGGAAAAGATTGTTGCTAATCAAATTAACAAGTTCCTGGCCTTAAATCAACACAGAGCTCATCACAGCCACAGACAGTCACAGCACTACTGAAGAGAATCAATGACATCCGGTTAAACACTGATTCAGGAAAAAGGACTGTTTTGGTTTTACTTGATCTGAACAGCTGACCACAAAACCCTTCTTGACAAACTAGAAAAACTGTGTTGGTCTCTCAGAAACTGGTTTAGACTGTACTTAGAAGGAAGAGGTTCCTATGTGAACATAGGTGATTACATATCAAAGTGAACTGCAGTTTCTTGTGGGGTCCCTCAAGGCTCAATCCTTGCCCCTCTACTACTTAACCTGTACATGCTTCCACTGGGTCAAATCATGAGAAGGAACCCAGCATCACACCACAGTTATGCTGATGACACACAAATCTATCTAGCCATCTCCCCAAACGACTACAACCCGATAAACTCTCTCTGCCAGTGCCTTGGATTCAAAGCAACTTTCTTCAATTAAATAAAGACGAAATTGAAGTCAATGCAATCGGACGCAAAAGTGAGGTTGTTAATGCTTATCTCACTGAGTCTAATAACTACAAGGTCAGGAATCTGGGGGTTCTTCTGAATCTCAATTCCACTAACCACATGATTAAATCAGCGTATTTACTATTTCAAAAACATTCCTAGAATCAGATGAAGCTTTGTTTCCAGACAGGATTTATAGAAACTGATCCATGCTTTCATCTCACTGCTCAAAATTTCAAAGTTCTTCTGCTCGTATATAAGTCGAAACATAACTTAGCACCTAAATACCTCACAGATGCTCAGTGAATAGACACAAAAGGGGGAAGTGAGATCCCTTGGTTCACATAAATTAGCATTGAATGGGTTAATGCCAAACAGGGGTGTGATGGAAGAATTCTACTTTCCCCTCTCGAGAGACAAAGTTCTCAGGGTGACAAGGAAAGAGAAACGACACAGAGATCGTACATCAACCACTCACATTTTATTCGCAGTTTATTCAGGGTTTTTATATATTGTAGAGGTCTGGGGGTGTGAACAAAGTTCCGCTTTTACTGGTGGAACATCATGTGCTTATCTGTAAAATGCTCAGTGATGGGGGCGAGCAAGTCTGTTACACTCAGGTCAGTCTGACTTTGGGCCTGTACACTCTTAAATGCACTGGAAAAGACTGAAATGAAGAGACTATGGGTTTTCTGTATCTGAATGTCTGTCATAATTCTGGGATTTCTACCACAAGGCAAATACTCTTTTGTAGGGATGCACCAATACCGATACATGTACTCGTATTTGTAAAAACACTTTCCTATACCGAAGACGATAACCTGCGACGCCATGAACAGAACTTGTTTTTGACTATCAACCACTTTTGATACCGTGGGATACTGTCAACTTCTTCAACATTTTGGAACCAAAGTACGAGATTCCAAGTCGCCGTCATGTCACTGATGTCGTTTTTCTACAAATACATGATACAGCCGTCTCGAAGTTACTCTCACTCTGTCAGAACTTGGAGAACTGCCATATGTATTGGCATCGGAATCGTTATCAGTGAGTACCAGTAAAAAAATGTGGTACTTGTACTTATTCAAAAACAAATGGCATCGTGCATCTCTACTCTTTTAGTTACCATGCAACCCACAGATGGAATCAGCTTCCAGAGGGTGCCAACACTTTAGTCACATTTAAATCCAGACTAAAGAAACACCTGTTTAGTTTTGTCGACTGAGCACCAACCTCCGAACAACTATTTCATCTGTGCATTTCACTATTTAATCTATGTTTTAATGTTTATGCTTGATTTTATTGAAATGTACTTTAACTCATCTCTTGCTCTAATGTTTTCTTTTTATTCTATGCTTTGTTTCTAATGCATTCAACCTTTGTAAAGCACTTTGAATTACCCTGTGTATGAAATGTGCTATATAAATAAACTTGCCTTGCCTCTGGAGTCAATATCTTCCAGTGCTTCACCACACAAGCACTGATTGTTCTGCGGGATACAACACCTCAGAACCTTTTTGAGATAAACATATGTAAACTTTGTTCTTTTTCTGCAATATGAACCATTTAGTTCATTTCCATCAATAACAGGTTAATTTTCAGGGTTTTTTTTAAGGAAAATTTGCCACTTTCTATTTTAAACATAGTTTAGTTGCAGTGCTTGCCATAGGGGTCAAATGGTTCTGTTGGTGTGTAGGAGAACTATCCAATCACTGAGTGGAGGACGCATTGTCTTAATTTGTACAAGGCACTCAGTGGCGCTGGATCAGTTTTTGAAAATGAAGTATTTTATCAACTGTTTGATGAAGAGTATTGTGCGCCTTAAGAAAGATGCACAATAAAGAAATAAACAATATCTGTAGCCTTTTCCACCTGTCTGTGCATGTGCTAAGCCACACACGCTCTTTGTTAATGTTTTGTGTTTATCCATGTGCTCTGTCTTCCTGCTCTTTTCATATGTTTCACACGTCCGTCTTCCCGTTCCACAGGTATCTATTTAGTGTCTCCTATTTAATTCTCCCTGTGTTTAACCCCTGTGCGGGTTCATTAAATGTCAGTGCCTGTTCTTGTGTTTGCTTGTGCGCTTGTTAAAGCTCCGTCAGCCTTCTGTGAGATCTGGTTTTTTGGTTCGGGCAGATGCTGCGTTATTTTAGTCATCAGTTAGCTTTAGCTCCTCAGTTTATAGTTAGTCAGGTTTTTTCCCTTATATGGGCTTTTGTATTTATTTTTTGTTAATAAAAGCGACCATGTGAACCAGATTGTGCTCCCACTGTTAACAATGATCACCAGAGAGCTTAATTATGTGGAGAAGCATTTCCGGTGTGGGGAAAGGAGCAGTGGTTTTTGTAAAGTTGCTCCATTTGCATCTCATTAATTCACTATTAAAACACTATTTATCGCCCAGCCCAAACACACCCCTTCCTCAGATTACTAATAACGTGTTTGTACCTGTCCCATCATGGTCTCCTTGTACTGCTTCTTCTGGGTGACCTTGATGGGAGGCATCTTGGTGACAGCAGACACCAGGAAATTCATGAGGAGGTCTTCACAGTTGGAGAGCTGGTCCACCAAACCCTTCAAGCTGACTGGCAGGTAGTGTGTGTACAAGAAGCTGTAATACCTGGAGTACGAAGATGTCACACAAGTCAGACACTGGCTCTCTGAATGGGTAATTTTCCATCGACTCAATGTTGGGTCTAACTTTGGAAAACTGTAACTCAAACTGAGAACCTCATACTAAACTGACCACACTTGTGGAGGTTACCAGTCTGTGCAAGAACATGCCAAGCACTGGGCAAAAACAAACATGGAGTAAAGCAGGTTTGTTTATGTTAATAATAGTAACAACTATACATCACTGACAGCTGCCTAGCAACCAAACTGGTTACCCTAGCAACCAGAAATTCTGAAATCAATCGCAGCTTTAGTAAATGACATGGAAGCTGGCTTATATAACTTACAGTGACAAATGGAACACTATATTAGCAACCAGACTGTTTACAATAGGAACCAATTTGGGATATCTCAAACTCAGATTTGGAAGCAACACGGGGGTCGGTTTATGTTACTCACAGTGACATTATAAAGCTTAAGTTATGTCACTGACTTTTTACCCTAGCAACCACATCACAAGGTCCACATTTTTTTTTTTCAAGTGAATATTAAAGTTTGTTTTCGTAACACTCGTGTGTGATGGCAATAAATGTGCACTGGTTATCTGACCTGTGGTAGAAAGCAGCTCCAGTCAGCACCATGGAGTAGTCATTGGTCCATTTGGAGGTGTAGCCCCAACGTTCCTTATTAGAGTCCCAGAAATGACTTCGAGCCGGATATCCCACAATCCTCTCTGGGAAACTCTGCCAGACAGTGAAAGCAAAATCCACCTGTTGGGAAAGTTTGATCGTTAAAGGGTATGACCATGACTGTCCATAAATAAGAGGACAATTCTCAGCAGAGCGCCCAACAAAAGTACTGTGATTGTGAAACGGTTCCTGTTTTGGTGCTTTAAAAGAAGTCGCGAATTGAGATCACACCTAAAAAGTGATTAATCTTCTTCTTCTTCTTTCGGCTGTTCCCAGTTTAGGGGTCGCCACAGCGAATCATCCGTTTCCACCTAAAATCTGTCCTCGGTATCCTCTACTCTTGCACCAACTACCTTCATGTCCTCTTTCAGCACATGCATATATCTCATCTTTGGCCTTCCTCTTGACCTCTTGCCTGGCAGGTCCATCTCCAACATCCTTCTACCAATATAACCACTATCCCTCCTCTGCTCCAAACCATCTCAATCTAGCCTCTCTGACTTTGTCTCCAAAACAACCAACCTGAGCTGTCCCTCTGATGTGCTCATTCCTAATCTTGTCAATCCTCGTCACTCCTAAACTGAACCTCAACATCCTCATCTCTGCTACTTCCATCTCTGCCTCTTGTCTTCCTCACTGCTACAGTCTCTAACCCATACATCATAGCTGGTCTCACTACTGTTCTGTACACCTTTCCTTTGATTCTTGCTGACACTCTTCTGTCACACAACACCCCTGACATTTTTCTCCATTCACTCCAACCTGCCTGCACTTGTCTCTTCACCTCTTTTCCACACTCCCCGTCGCACTGGACTGCTGACGCCAAATACCTAAACTCCTGCACCTTCTTGACCTCAGCCCCCTGTAAACTCACTGTTTTATTTCCCTCTCATTCAAACACATGTATTCTGTCTTACTGCGACTGACTTTCATTCCTCTTCTTTCTAGGACTGACCTCCAACTTTCCAGGTGTCCCTCCACCTGCTCTCTGCTCTCACAACAAATCACAATGTCATCTGCAAACATCATTGTCCACGGAGATTCCTGCCTGACCTCATCTGTCAACCTGTCCATCACCATAGCAAATAAGAAGGGACTCAAAGCTGATCCTTGATGTAGCCCTACCTCCACCTTGAACTCCGTTGTCTGACCTACAGCACATCTCACTGCTGTCATACTTCTCTCATACATATACTGAACTACTCTGACGTACTTCTCTGCCACTCCTGACATCCTCATACAGGACCATAGCTCCTCTCTCGGCACCCTGTCATATGCTTTTTCTAAATCCACAAAGATGCAGTGCAGCTCCTTCTGACCATCTCTGTACTTCTCCATTAACAATCTCAGAGCAAAAATTGCATCAGTAGTGCTCTTCCTGGGCATGAAGCCATACTGCTGTTCACAAATATCCACTTCCCTTCTTAACCTAGCTTCCACTACTCTTTCCCAAAGTTTCATTGTGTGACTCATCAAAAAGTGATTAATCTACTCACATTTATTTAAAAATGTTTACTGAGGACATCTATCCCAGCTGGATTATCTAGAGCAAAGGATAATCCCTTAGATGACATCGAAATTTACTTCTATAGATGCTCGGGGCCAGGTGTGATATTTAGTGACTCCGCTGCTTGGTGGGAAAAATCCCTGGCTAAAGCTGATCCTAATCTCAAAAGGCACATACATTTTATGACCCATCTTTATTTTGGGATCTATATCAGGAATACAGCGCATATAATATGGATGGAGAAGACACCCAAGGATACGCTTTCAAAAATCAATCATATAGTTATCAAACAACTGTTTTGGTCTCAAATAAGTTAAACAACACTCAGTTGGTTGCTGAGTGTTGTTGCTACGCTCCTGAAAGGTGTGTGTACCAAACTGCAACCCTTTACAGGTCCATCTGCAGTGCATGCGCTCACCTCTGTGGTGGAGAGCACCGTGTCTTCATCCAGACTGAGGACGGCATCCGTTTTAATGCTTTCATATGGCAGGAATCGGCTGCTCATCACCTGGCCATGGAATCACACCATGAAACCTTTTAGTTTTAAATAGTTCATTATTTCACTCTGTACTCTCACGAAGAGAGATCATAGGGCGTGAGAAATTAACGGTTTGCTGGAGACAGACCTTGCTCTCTCCCTCGATCACGATCACAGGGACAGAGGTGACAGGCCAGCGGTGCTTCGCAGGAAGAGGCTTGTCACAGTTCCACAGGACAAGAATCTGAAGGGCAGAAGAGAACGGATGAGAATGCGTTGAGTGAAACCTGACATTAGCTAAAGAACACTGACCTGGGCACAGAACTGTGATTTGGCAACAGCCACAAGCAACTTGAAAATGGGCTGAGACTGGGACACGAGGGGTGTGACTGCGTGAATGACGGCGGTGAACTTCTGCTGGGGTTTAATGCCTGGACAGAAAGGAACGTGGATCAAGAATGCAGACATTTTCAGAAATCATTGACATACAAACAATATTTCACCGCAAACATGAAGATTCTGTAAGTAAAGTTTGGATTTAATTAATTTAGATTTAGACTCAACAGTTTCAATTTTGATAACCTTTCTGAACTCGTCAAGTGAAACTAGCAACAACTTTCAGGTTTTAAATAAAACTTCCAGATCAACGCGGTGAGCATCCAGATTTGATTGAAGAGTTTTCTCAGCACACAACCGATGTCAACTAGTTGCTTACCGAGCAAGGCATAGAAGAAGGGGAAGTCTCCTAGGTAAGATGAATGCTGGGGCAGACTGAAGAGACCTCCAGGTAAACGGTTCCACATCAGGGAACTACGACTATTGTGCTGTAAAACACGATCCTGGATGATCTGCAAGAGGGATAGATAGAAGACAAAGTGATGAATTAATCTGATCACCGTACGGCAGATCTGTGCTCTCAGATTTGGCTTGCTGTTAACCTGGGAAACTATTAAAGTATGTTGCAAAATGTCACGTTAACCACATTTTATAATGTTGGCTCGAGGTACAGCCACCAAACTTTGGTTGCCTGCTCAGGTTGCTATATCTTTCTGGACTGGTCTCAGTTTGCTGAGAATGCTGTGAAATGTTACATTGACTTAACATGGGGTCAAACTCACATAGAACTTACCAATCACTATAAAAAAGTATTTGAACCCCAGACTCTAGAAGGGGTTAAAGATTTGCCACGTACAAGAGATGGAGAGATGGGGGTTGGTTTAAATAACTTGTAGTGCCAAAGGGAACATTATATTATAGCCACTGACCCTTCCATAGCAACCAAACTGTTTACCATGGTAACCAATTTTACTCGTATAGACATTAGAAAAACTCAATGTTTTGTGCAGCATCTTTTTGCAGAAATAACTGCCTCAAAATGCTTTCTGGATTCTGGCAGAAGGTATTTTGGCAGAGGGGGTTCAACCTTAAAATGGCTGGCAGTTTAAGGTTGAACTGTATTTTGAACCATTCTTCTTTACAAAACATCTCCAGTTGAGTCAGGTTTGATGGTTTCCAAGCATCGACAGCCCGCTTTAAATCACAGCACAAAGGTTCAATAACGTTCAGGTCTGGGGACCGCGATGGCTATTCCAGAACCGTCTACTTGTTCTTCTGCAGGAAAGCAGCAGTGGATTTTGAGCCGTGTTTAGGGCCATTTTCTTAGCCCCAGAACAACTAAGCAATGGAAACGCTTTTTAAAACAAGTTCAAAGGCATTGTTTGTACATTTACATTTCTATATTTTAAAAATATATGGATATTCATGTTATTTGTTGTGATTTTGGAACTTTTTTCAGTTAGCATAGACATAATTCTGCATATTTTTAAAAAAACTTATGATACAAGGATCGTATTGGTATATTTTCAATTGTATATATTTCACAAATGGCACCTTAGCAGGTAAAAATGTTAAACGTAAATCCTCTGTCGCTCTTTTGACAGGTCACAAAGCTGCATGGTCGCACACTGTTGAGATGCAAACGTTGAATCTGCAAGATGAATGAATCCATTGTAAGAATGATGCTGCACAATCCGTAAGCACACAAACAACGATTTCCTTCTCGAGGAGATTCACTGGGTCACTTTAAAGCTTGGTTTACGAGGAATGAATCATTGATGAACTGTGCATCACTAGCTCTGCGCAGGGCAAAAGATCAAATCTGATGTCATCTCATGTAAACATGCATTGAACTGCTCCGTATCATCTACACGCACATCTCTCCACAGACTCGGATGTGATTTATTCATGGAACTCATTCCAGAATTCCATGTAAACTCAGCTACTGATGGTTTCCATACCTTAACTGAGACAAACTGAAGGGAATGACAGACATAGGTTCTTATTTAGTAAACGAGTTTAATAAACTTTTTTCCGTTATGTGATCCAATAATGAGGTGCTGCAGGAATAATACTGACAAGAGTTCTTGAGAGCTTTATTAAGTCTTGATGCCGTACCTCAAGCGTAGTCAGCACAATTCTCTCCACAGAAGAGAAATAGGCTTCCCACAGGAACTGGGTCTGCTGACGGAGAGACAGAATACGATCCTGATGGATGGAGCGAACAGTTGAGGGGATCTGCGAGCAGAAGAGAGATGCGAACACATTGATTTTCTTTCTTTTGAATGAAAGCAGATAGACATTAATTTTAAAGATCAACCTCAAATAAGCTTAATACAAAAAAAACAGATTAAAGCCTCGGTGCACATCTTTATCTCAGTCTGACTGCCACTGCTACTGCTGCTGTTACCTCCCTCCCACAATGCCTTGCAGCGGCTCACTAATTGCAGGTTATGTGCTCCTGTTACAAATTACAAAGCAAGACACACGTGGTGTCAGTGTGGAAGTCTACGGAGATCTCACGAGTGACACTGATGGCTCGAGCCAGGAAAATTAGCATGTGACATTAGAATAATTAAATTTATGCGCAATTAATTAGTAGGGAAGAGATTAAAACATTTCTATCACATATAACTTCCCAAGCCTTCGATGCAGATTAAAAAGTAATGATTTATGCCAGTCTTCCCAAGGAAAACTCACTCCCTGGATTTAATGAAGCAAAAGCGACAAGCCTCCCACTGGGCATCACCGTTCAGCTGCTCACAAACCACACTGTGAGGCTGACGCCGTGGTGCCATATCTACATATCTAAAATTTATAGAGACATATAAATCCAGCTTCTCATTGATATTTCCCGGTCCACCTTAAAAAGACGAGACGCTTCCAGGATAATCTTACTGTGCCGTGATGCTATTTAAGGAGATCTGCAGGTTTATTGCTTAATATTCATGTATTTGGAGTTTCTCTGCGTGGTTTCTTATTCACGCCTGTGAGTGAAAAAAACCCGTGTGCGACCTGTTTGTGAGCTGTTATGATGTCGATTATTTCACAATGCTCTCTCTCATCACGTTAATTAAAATGGTTACAATGTAAACATTGTTTCAGAAGTTAAACGTGTTTTGTACTCTGTCTGTTCATATCTGTTAATAACCGTGGAATATTTAATTATGGAATCAGGTAACCCCAGGGCATGACCAGCTAATTGTGCTTTGATGTCTTGTTCTCTTACGGGAGCGTTCAAAAACTCTAATTAAAGAATATTTTAATGTGGTATTTTTGAGTCATTTTATCCCGAACTTTTTGAGATGGGAACGCATAGTGTTAAATATACACAACTTTGATGTTCCATTTTTCATGTTTTCTTATGGATGCATTAAAAAATGAAATCATTCTTGTTACAGGAATAACTTTAATAACGTTATTCCTGTAAGTTTTGAAATCATGCATGTTCTGGTTCTTAGTTGCATACCCTTGTTTTTCCCGCTTTAGTTAGAGAGGTTTCCCTATAAAGGTTTTTTCTGTAAGATAGATGGATGGATGGATGGATGGATGGATGGATAGATAGTGTGGTGAGAGATAGTGAGAAAGAGAGAGAGTGAGAGAGACAAAGTGAGAGATAGAGAGAGATGGAGAGAGATGTTCCATTTTTCATGTTTTCTTATGGATGCATTAAAAAATGAAATCATCTTGTTAGGGGCAAGCCCCAGGGTTTGCAAAGGGTAGAACTCAAGTGTACCTCCAGATTGGGCTTTCTTTTATCAACAGAAACATAACAGAAAAAAACCTTTATAGGGAAACCTCTCAAACTAAAGCTGGAAAAACAAGGATATGTAACTAAGAACAAGAACATGCATGATTTCAAAACTTACAGGAATAACGATTAAACTTATGATCTGCAGCAACGTAGCCTTTCGACAGCAGCAGTCATGACAGTCAATGAATCCGCCCCCAGAGAACGGAAAGACTAGACTAAATCAGCAAGAGAAAATGAGGCAGAGTGGAAAGCAAAGTGGGAGCCAGGTGCGGATAATCAGGCAGAGAAGAACACACTAAGAAAACAGGTCAAAATCTAGGGAACCTAAATCAAGTTTTATTGGGACTAAGTAGTGACTAATTTCAGAGATATCAGCTTGAAAAAAACCTCACACTTAAATACCTTACAAAAGCTGCAGCTAACGATCATTTCCATTATTGATTAATCAGACGATTATTTTTACATTAATCAGATTGTGAAATAGCATTAAATAACTGCTTTTGAAAATAACACAATTGTATTATTGCAACATATTGTTATTCGTCTTTTGCTTTGGTACAAAAAAGTCTAAACACATTTCCTCTGAGAGTGCTCGAACAACAGCCACCAAAAAACATCCGAAATGGTCTGATGCTTTATCTTTTCTGACTGGTACAACTCAAGGAATTCTTAGACATTTTTAGCATTTTAAAAAAATATGGAGTGGTACCTGCAGGAGAAGCCTCTCATCCCCGATGATGGCTGCCGTTCTCCAATCGATGATTTCAGAGAAGGGAAGGGCCCAGCCGTTACTCAGCATCACCGGAACACAGGCCGCCTGCGAGAGTATGTGTGTGAGTGAGAGAGAGAAAGTGTGAGAGAGAGAGTGTGAGAGAGATAGAGAGTGTGAGAGAGATAGAGAGAGTGAGAGATAGAGATGGAGAGAGAGAGAGAGATAGATAGATAGATAGATAGATAGATAGATAGATAGATAGATAGATAGATAGATAGATAGATAACTGGACAGATAGATAGATAGATAGATAGATAGATGATCGGACGAACGGACAGACAGGCAGGCAGGCAGGCAGGCAGGCAGGCAGGCAGGCAGGCAGACAGACAGACAGACAGACAGACAGACAGACAGACAGACAGACAGACAGATAGATAGATAGATAGATAGATAGATAGATAGATAGATAGATAGATAGATAGATAGATAAAGTGACTGACAGACAGACAGA
>SRMA01027323.1:410674-510710 GCA_007224835.1 Danionella cerebrum
AGATAGAGAGTGATAGTGAGAAAGAGAGTGAGATAGACAAAGTGAGAGAGTGATGGAGAGAGAGAGTGATAGAGATTGAGACAGAGTAAGAGATAAAGAGTGACAGAGAGAGACAGAATGAGAGATAGAGAGTGAGAGATAGATAGAGATAGAGTGAGAGAGAGAGTAAGAGATAGAGAGAGAGAAAGAGATAGAGAGAGATAGAGAGAGAGTGAGAAAGAGAGATAGAGAGAGAAAGAGAGAGAGACAGAATGAGAGATAGAGATAGAGTGAGAGAAAGAGAGGTTGGCACAGCCAGACGGAAACAATGTGATGAATATTTAATGAGCATCTCCTTATGAAGCTTGAGGATCTCTGATGTCTGTTTCTGCACGAGCTCTAGGAAACACGTTCTATGAGAATCGGCCTGTCTGAAGAGGAAACTTCTGCTGCTAACAGGAAGCAAATAGAGAATATTCCGCTTTTCTCACATTTAGAAGTAATCCCTGTTTATTATGAGACAATTAAACTGAAACATGTGATGAACCCCAGTAAAACCTCAACAGGGCGATCATTTTAAACTCACTATTCTATTTAAGCTGAACGGAAAGCTACGAGACTCAGACGTGACGTTTCACCTGCACTTCAGCTCATATCTCACTCAATGATGCTCTGGCGAGAGACGTGAGGGTCGTTTGTGAAAGGTTTGGTTCTCCTAATGAGCTGTTATCAGTCAAGAAACTCCCAGATGAAATATGTGGCGCTCTTAAAGAACAAGTTTAGGCTAATTGTTGCTAATAAACGGCAGGCTCAACACCTGAAGGTACCTGTTAAAATGTCTCTTCAGACTGATATCAATAAAAAGTGGAAATAATAACTGTTTGCAAATCAATTAATAATTAATAATAAAAATTGTAACAAAAAAAAACTGTAATTGCTATCGTGAATTTTATCATGTTGAATAATAACCGATTTAAATTCTAATTAGTATTAGCTATAATGTGAATCGACCAAACAATCCACTCAAATATTAAAATATTAGGGGTGTAACGGTTCACTGTATGTATTGAACCGTTTCAGTACGGCCTGTTTGCTTCGGGACACTTGCGTACCGTTTCGGTATTCGGTATTTATATTAAATAATATAAATGTATTATTAGCGCGATATTAAGCGCAGCGGAACCATTTTCCTAGGCGAGTTTCCGCACGGACGCTATTGAGTGACGTGCAGCTCTACTGTGCGACACTCAATAGCGTCCGTGCGGAAACTCGCCTTTGGCTTCTCTGTTAAAATACATAACGGGGATAGACGAGTGGATAAATTTAAAGTTGTATGCCAACATTGTTCCACGGAGATCGGGCAGGCAACACGTCTAACATTTTCTACTGCTGGAGATATTGTCACTGCAACCAGATCTATGCTCTGTTCAGAAAATGTGGATAGGTTAATCTTTTTGCCTAAAACTTGAATAGTTAGTTTTGTTGATATACAAGCTGAATCTGTTGCTAGTGTTAAAAGTTTTCAGGTCCTAACTAGTTGCAGTATTTCATTTTTTATTTAAAAAACGTGTTTTTCTTTATAAAGAGTGCAATTTATTTAAAATATCACCCAAATGTGTCACTTTTATTTATTTTATGCAAGAATTCTATTGTGTATTGGCACCTTTTCAAAATAAAGATTATGTAAGTTCTAATTGTTTTGTACCGAACCGAATTAACCGAACCGAACTCTCCAAGACACTGTACCGAACCGAATACGATTTTAGCGTACCGTTACACCCCTATAAAATATATATCATTTTTGACCACTTTATAATTTCAGCAGTTGTAAGTGGATTTCACCCTTCTTAAAGGTTAAAACTCTTTTTTGTGATTTCTGAACAGTTCCAATTTCTTTTATTTATTTATCTATTTTATTTTTATATTTTAAAATGTTCTATTTTGGCCCCTATAGTTGATTTTGATAATAATTTAACCCATTTTAGATTTTTCACTCTATTATATTGCAGCCATTTGCTAAATCATTAAAGTGACATTTTCCTCATTGCTGTACACACTGCAGCCCTTATCGACAGGAAAACATCACATCGACAGAGCCTCTGCTGAGACACTCGTATATTTAACTCAGGTGCTTCTGTCCTTGAGATGGTCCTCCACCTTTATTTCAGTCCAGCTGTGGTTGATTATATCGATTGGACTTGATTAGGAAGGCCACACACTTGTCTATATAAGAGCTTACACTGTGGTGAGAGCAAATGAGAATCATGAGGTCAAAGAAACTACTGCAAGAGCTCAGAGACGGTATTGGCCAAGGTTACAAAACATTTCTACTCCACTTATGGTTCTTAAGAGCACAGTGCCCTCCAGAATCCTTTACTGGGGGACAACCAGAACTTTCCTAGAGCTGGCCGTCCGGCCTAATTGAGCTATGGGGGCAGAAGTGAGAAAAGTAAAGAACCCAAAGATCTTCAGCTCCGGAGATAAAGTCAATCTTTACTGCGGTCCTCCACCAGTCAAGGTGCCAGGGCAGAGATGCACAACTGAAGCCTCTCCTCAGTGCAAGACATACGAAAGCTGCATGGAGTTTCCACAAAAGTCACCTGAAGTACTCCAACAACTTTTCTGCCTCAACTCTAAAGCCCTTTACACATCCATGCATTTTTATGCAGGGGGTGCATGAAGTAAATATTTAGCCTTAATTACACAGCGCTAATGTAACGATACACACCAGCCGGAAAAAAAAACAATGCGTCATTTTTCAAGAAACGCAACGAGACGTTTTTTTGTTTTCACGGTGTGCGTCATGTGTCTTCAGCCGGGAAAGGCAGCCATAGATGGCGCTACAGAGAAGCATCCAGTCATTGCCGAATATAAACAGCACCAGAGATCGACAGCAGAGGATTTCACACGCCATGATTTTAGATAGAATTGCAGAGAAATGTGTCCTTTTTTTTACTGCGTCTCACAACCGAGTAAAAATCCGAAGAATTCTGTGGTTTTCCATCAATATGGGCTGCAGTGTCTACATTAACAAGGAAAATAATTAACTTAAATGATTTTAGCAAGGGGCTGCAATATAACAAAAGTGTGAAACATTAAAGGGCTCTAAAAACTTTCCTTTTTTATTTTACAGAAGCCTGGGTTCTATACCACAGTATAAGCTCCATGGGCACTGGTACTAAATATGTCAGTGTTTCAGTTTCCTTGGCCAGGCATGTATCTAATAAATGTAGGGTTTGATATGGTCACCTCTTCATCTCCAACTGATACATTTATTGTGAGACAACAGGCTATCATTCGACATATCACAGCGTGCGTTCATCCCGTCCAGTCTCCCGTCCCTAATCTGATAAGCCTACCCCCTATTCTCATCGCTAATGTTGTTTTGGATTTATGGCATAATCTGCTGAAGCCCACACATCAACACAAGGGCTCACATAAAGGGAAGAAACCGCCAGAGAGAACCCCGCCAGCACTGTACTAGTGTTTCAATGACAGATACCGTGTACATGATTCAAATTCTAAATGCATTTTGTTCATTAGTTATTTTCTTTTACTTCCATCTTGATTATTCACAATGAAATGGAAAAATAAAGTACAGTAATGATTTCAATGGGACACTATTAAAATTCAGAAATTATTTTGGGCCAAAGAGTGAAGCTGTGCGGGCATCAGTTGTGTTCGTTCCATTTCTTCTAACTATTATGATTATTTTTCAGATTCCACCATTGAGGTCAGTGGCTGAAAGGTTATGAACTTTGGCACACTGATACAGTTGGCCACAATGAGAAATCTGACCCAATCTGGACCCTCTATCTCAAACTCTATAGCGCCACCACTTTTCCAAACTAGTACTTATGTTTACGCTAATAATTTTTGAATGGTATGATCTATAGACAAAATTCTTGCTTTTGCTTAATCCATGGCCTAGACCAATTCCAATAGTCTATACAACGTCATTGTACACTTTTGTACAAGTTTTGCAAAGTCCTCCTAGAGCGATGATCAAATTTTCACCAAGTTTGATCCTGATCGTCGCCTGACCATCGCGACAAAGTTATGGAATTCAAGTTGATTCAACAAGGCGTTTACGATTGGTTAAATAAAGTTAGTGCTGCATGATGATCGATATTGTAATCACGATGTCAGCCTATGTGATTACATTACAGGAAATGTTGGAATTTTTTTAAAGTGGTCACGTAACTTTCTGCAGCGCAGTGTGGAGACAGGAGAAAATTGATTAGAGCTGGCAATCTTTGCCGAACCCGACGCGTCAGGGACCTGTCGGATCGGGTTAGGTTCGAAGTTTGTCACGCAAAACTTTAACCCAGAAGTGGTAATTGTCCAGAAAATTGTGTGGTTCTTACTAAAATAAACTAAATTTTCATCATAACCAATCACTTCAGGTGATCCACCTTGAAGACAGAACTATTTTCCGGTTATTCATGAAACAACTGCTTCTTTTATCGTTCCAGTGATGTTTTCAGCCCAGATGTTATTAACAGCGTTTTTATGTTGGCAAGTGAACAATATGAACAGTGCACAGTGAAAATATGTTACATCCTGCTTTAGTGACAAAAAAGATATATATAAAGAGTATTTGTTTTATTTAGCTGTACTTTTTACTTTATTTCAAAGTTAATTTAATTCACAAATATAAAGATCTGTGACATATCTTGACAAAAGTTGGCTTGCATGTTTGCCAACATGTTCTGAAGGTACCCAACAAGATTTGTAGTAGCGCCGCCTTGTGGTTGAAATACACAATTACATTTAGGTAGCAACTTTTTCTAGCTTTAACATGGTATTACAACTATGATCTTAGTTTCAACTGTATGATCAATTCAACCTTTGTGGCAAGTTTAATTTGAAGATTGATTTCTACAACTATTGATGTCTTGGCCCCAAACCTCTGTGGGAGTCATGAGTGCTTAACCTTGACCCCACAATAAAGCTGGCAACAGCGCCACCTTAAGGTTAAAGTTTATAAGCCTCTTAATAGTGCTAAAGCTCTTGAATTTCAGATCACTTTGACCAATCCAATGAAAATGTGTTAATTTGCCTGTCTGCCAAGTCAATCTGTTTTAGAATTTGCTTTCAGTTTGTTTCTGTTGCTTACAATCCCTGAGATTGAAACATCTCAGTTCTAATCTCAGCTCCTTTATTAGACAGTTAAACAGAAACATAGAGATAATCAGCTTTTATACTTCTATACATGTCTTTTTTGCATATTAATCAGAGAAGCAAATGGAGATACCTGCAAAGCCTCAAGGAAACGGAAGGAGCCAAGTCTACGACCTCTTGGAACCAAACAGAAGGTGGAGTTGTGCAGCATCTCTTTATATTCAAACCTGTGGATAAAGAGAGAAGATAAACATGAAAAGCTAAGTCTCGGATAATTTAATCTCAGAAAAACAAAGATGAAATGAGCCCAAAAGGAGCTAAATATTTTGCAATTGGTTAAAGACACCAGTTGCACTACCGATATCTCTCAGCCCCAAATATGAATAGCAGAGTAATGCAGAAGAGAAAGAGAGAGAGAGAGAGAGAGAGAGAGGACTCTAATTCAGCCTTGCTCCATCTCTCTTGACTTGTGGTTCTCCTGCAGTACTCTGAGAAAGCTTCACTCGTGTTCTGCACAGCCTTTACGGTTAAGAAATCACAGCGCATTCCTCAATTTCCTCAAAATGTTTTCTTTCGTTTTCCTTGCTTCCACATCATCACATCCAGTGATGTATCTCCAGTGAGCAAGTTCCTTCTATTCCTTGTAAAAGAACATTTCAGAAGATCATATGATGAAATGGAACGCTTTTTAGATTTCCAACACAGAAACAGCACATGGACAATGTCAGGTTTCATATAAAATTACCGGTAAGTGAATTTGGTGAAGTTGACTTTATTCTTCAGCATAACTCTGGAACGCAACTTGTATACAAAGATCAGAGGAATGCAAGTGTTTCTGTGGACCATGAAACGGAGAAACTAAACTGTGAGGGATCTGTTCACATCTAAGAACTGATCAGACAATAATAAAGTGACATTAAAATAAAGTAAAAATGGTTTGATTATTTTAAAAAAGCTTTTATTAGAGGTAAACAAGAGCATAAAGAGTATAAATGTGGTAAACATAACCACATAGACAACAACACCCTGGAACTACCAGAAGAATATCTGCAATGCAGTATGTGCTAGTAACTCTACCATCTAATCGTGGTATGTGTAAACTGTAAGCTAATATCTCAAGATGCCGTCATCATATAGAGATTATTTTTAAAGCAAGGTCCTCTCTGTTGATGATGCATGTGTAGGTGGAGCTGTCAGTGTTTATAAATGTAACAAACTGAACTCTAGCCAATTTAATTTACATAGTATTAAACACTTATATTACTGTATTAGCCTTATCTGTGCATTTATTAATGCTACAAGTGTCTGGAATAATACAAATCTATACGACACGCTCTTATTTTTCAAAAAAGTATTACAACACTTTTTGTATCAGGCTTGCACTCACCAACAGAGAATGACGTGCAAGTCTAGAAGCAGATGGCTCATGAATATGCAAATATCTGACCAATGAAGGATCTCAGACCAACTGTGCTGAGAAATCCCACAGATCACAAAAAGGGACTTTTTTACAACACAATGTTGAAATGTGTACTGCATGTAACATCCATTAAAAGCATAAAATACAGTTCATGTCCCCTTTAATGCTTTTGTGCATTGCCACATTTTGTGGCACATAAATGGAGACTTTACAGCTGATAAAAAAGCAGTGCTTTAATGGTGTGCACATCAAATCCTCGTGAAGAATGTCAGAGTCTTGCAAATGCTTTAAATTCAAAGAAAAATACACACATTGTTAAAAGCCAGTCTTTGTCATCACAGAGCAACATGAACTCCATGAACTTATGCAGTGATTGAAAACCTCTGCTTTAAAGGGTCATTTTGGTTTTTAAAAAAATTGTTCAGATGGATTGCTGATGAAATTTGGAAAAAAAATTGGGATAATTTGCCTTAAAAAAAAAGCTCCATGAAAAGGACAGCTCAGTCTTTCACCAGTCATGCAGGCGCATCCCATCACAGGTGAAGAACTGGGCCAGAGGTCTGTACTGGATGTACATGTGAAAATAAAATGCAGTCAACCAAATGTTCAAGTTACTCTGTGGTATGTTTATATCTGGCAATGTTGCCATGGCAGCAGCTTGGCATGGTTTTCATTTGAGCTGCAAATCAGATTAGTGCAAAACGCTTGCAAATACAGCCGTTGGATTCACCAACCCAGCCAACCTGCTGGTAATGAGTGTAACCGGAAGCAGATTAACTTGTACTTCATGTCCTAACACCACCAGCACTAGTCAGTTTAGACAGTCAGCCTACTCTTAACAAGGGAAGACATGCAGAAGAACTCACCACAGAGCAAACACGCCACAGTAAAGCCAATGCACACGAGGGCACAGCCACAGAGTCTTGGTGCAGGATGATAAATCCTACATGAAATGCCATCTGGGAAACAGGACGGCAACATCTGCCTTTGTGCTAGAGATTATGACTGTGCATCCTGGCTTATTAAAGTTTATCCACATAAAATCATTAAGCGAGCTTTCGTCTTGTTCGCCGTGTAATGAACAAGCTCTGGTTTGTAAAGCGCTCATAGCAGTGTGTTTAGAAGGTTCAAGCGGTATTTCTCAAAGCACAGGATTCTACAATATTCAAATGGCATGTGTTATACGGGGAGATGAAAGGACCTCATCATAAATCTTTCATCTATTTGTGTAATGATATGCGTTTCAGCTAAGTTGAGAAGAAACTATCACTGTTGGTTTTTATTTTCTAAATCTGTGACTCAAAGCTCTCGCCTCGTGGCGGAACAATAATATGATATTAAAAGCAATCAGACTGAAAGCATATACTTAAACCCGGCCAGAGATTCATCCGTCTTCTGTTAGCACACAACGAGGCCTGATTCAACAGAGATGATTCGCCTCTGGCTTGAAAGATGCCTGATGCAACAATGCATGTTAAGAGTAAAAGTGCAAGGTTTGCTTCCGCTGTCTGTACAATCAAGAAAATAAGACATTAATGGCCTAGGCACAATGGGTCTGTGGATGTCCTTTTATCCACTAATCCTCTTTGCTGACAGAGAGAAAAAGCCCTATTGAAAGACCAGAAGAGCTCTTGCGAAACATAGATGTACAGCGCTAAACAGACATATGAAAAATGCCACTGCATTCGTATTTAACCAAATTGTTAAAATAGAGAAATCCAGCAGCAGAAACAAGAACAATTAAAGCTGCAAGCAGCACTAAAAGGGCCTCTCGGTGGCCAGTATGTCATGACGATCCGTATTTAGAATTGTTCACATTACTGAATCATACATGAAAATGAGTCTTCATGTAATTTACTATCAAATTGACCCATTTCTGCTTGTGAGCATTGGTTAGCATTGGGTGAATGGAAGGAGGACTCTACACCTTAATGTCTGTGGGACTCTCGAGGCACCAGCAGCTTGAAATATCTGTTTGTCGCTATCTAATGTTAGCATGCTAGCAGCTGTTCTGTTGAGTGTCGATCCGATGCACAGATCTGGCAGAAATTATCTGCACAAATCCATCTGTGCCACAAAGCTGATGATCATGCTGACATTTTTGTGAAATATTAAATGTTTTCATACCTTGTCCAAGAATTATTCTACACGTTTGAGCAGAGAGATCCTTTTTCTTTCTCATATTGCTTGTGAATGGCGCTCTGCTTGGTAATGTGAAACACCCACTTTTAGTAGTGCTTTGATTGGGTTTATCCAGCCCAGAGACCGAATGCTATGGATGAGTTTTGAATCTGAGAGAGCAGGGAGGGATGAGAAAGACCACAATATTGGCCAACGAACCCAGGGACCACAAAACAATCACACATTTAACACGTATAAGCGGTTTGGGGTGTTTTCAGCCACTTCAGGGTGATTTTGAGTCTGAATTTGGACATAACCGTTTCTGTTTCAGCAAATTGAATGATTTTTGGTGGCAAATATTACTTTTTAAAATGCTTTGAAATTTTTCAAAAACTCAAAAAGGCACTCATGCTCAAAACCCTTTCGTGTTGTTCATAGTTGTTAACAGCCACTTAATTAAACTGCTATTAGCAATAGCCATTAGCCAAGCAATAACTTTTTTTATACTGAGCATATATATACCTCAGCTCAAAACAGTTAAAATTTGACCTCTTCCCAACAGGAATGACTACCAACAATGAAAAATGCATGTTTATTTGGTGTCATGGCACTGTAATCACAAAATGATTATAAGGGAGGCATGAAAAAAATAAATCAACAAATGGACAAAAACAATTTAATCTGGTGCTACACAAAAAATCCATGTTCAAGACTGTGATGTTTAAAAAGATCCAGACCACAATAAGTTTTCACATAGAAAATTTCTGATCTTGGCAATTAAAGGGTAAAAACTCTGGATCTGAAAAAAATATGTGATAAAAGCCATGAACAAGTGAATTTGAACAATAGGTTAAAATAAAAACAAAAGTTGTCATTACATCAGTAAGTTACTGGTTTTTAGTAGATTTTTTTAATAAATGTCTTAAAAAGGAATCAGATTCAGGGGTTAGTGAATCTGTTGAATGTACAGCGTGGGTTGCACTGGGTAAATGGGTTCGAGTCCTGCACTCTGTGGCATTTCCCAGTCTTCACCTTCTCACGTCCTGCTTCTCTTTCTGTCTCATGAAGTGTAAAAAATTATAAAAAGCTCTAGAAATGTTGCATGAACAATACGTTACTCTTACTGTGACACAATAATAGAATAATTCCAAAAGTTTTGTCCTAATGGATTATATTAACTTGAAATCTGGCCTAAAAATCTTTCAGTTTAGTTGAAAACGTTCGTCTGGGTGGATTCGCACTCTACATAAAGCCAACGCTGAGAATTAGTAACTTCAATAGCAAAGCACATGTGCTAAGAAACTAGGCCACATCATCAGAATCACAAGATCTCGGTTCTCTGGAGTCGAGAGAATCATCCCTGCTGTCATGCACTTGAGTTCGTTCAGACTGGAGCTAAAGGCTAAGAGCTGGAAGCTTCTGGAATGTTCCTCCTCATATCTGTGGCAGATGGTCCAAATAGATGTCTGGTCTCAAGGGCAAATGCAGCTGATTAATTCTCCTCTGCACACGCCGTCATTAATCATAAGTGACTCGGTTAATATCCTCCTGTGCTGTCCTGTAATTATACTGGGAATCCACACTGGGGAAATTTGGGTTTTATTCCCCAGGCATACATTATCAAAACGGCTGCATGACGCCAACACAGGTGTCTTCACGAGGAGGACGGCAGAGCGTTTGACTCTGAGTTAAGGAGTAAATCGGAATGTAAAAAAAAACGTTTCAAACGATTGTTGCTTGCGCTCGTTGCATCCTGGAATCTCACAAGAGAATGGCAGCAGATTTTTGGTTTAGTGAGCTGCAGCTTTAAGGTTAGACAGTCGTGACTCTGCCACCGTGCTCCACTGTGTATTACAAGAGTCGAGAGGCTAAAAATAAACGAAGCTGGAGTTAAAAGACACTCTCATAAATATAAAAAAGAGCCGAGGAAGATGAGGACGAATCTGAGCTGTCTGCTCCTCCAGAGGAAAACAACTGCACTTGTGTCAGAGTCAAGAATAATCCCTCACTGAGAGTTCTGCATCGCTAAGCACAGAGAGAGAGAGAGAGAGAGAGAGAGAGAGAGAGAGAGAGAGGAATGCCAGTCTATGAGTTCAAAATGAACAACACACTCTCTCGCACAGACTGACATGAATAATCCATGTCTCTCTCACTCGCTCTGCATCTGAGATCCTCACAGTTGCAGAAAGCACTCGTTCTGTTTCCTCTCTGCTCCAGACTGGTCTCAGCTCAGAGGGTTGACACTTCAGTGCTGGAGAACCAGCATTTCCAAAGGTCAGACAACAGCACAACAGCAGACGAGACATCCACGCATTAGCAGCCGAGTGTCGTACTCTCCTGCAGCGAGCGATCGAGGAAGCGCAGATACAGGATTCACATAAAGACACCAGTGAATAGTAAAGAAGTGTTTTTCTGATTCATATTTTATCTCTTGTGCATTGTTCAAATTTACTACCCTTTCGAAAAAAAACGTACTGTTAACAGCGGGAATGTCAAAATCGATCTGATATTATTTCACAAATCTCTTGATGTACCTTATCTCTAATCAAAACAACTCTTTATTTTAAATCCAGGATTTGTACCTGGACTTGATCTTACATGATTTCACTTATTTCAGAAATAAATATTTAATTTCAATATAAAAAAACGATTGTGGCCTGGATTTTTGTTACTCTTGTAACATGCTGTTCCACTCCATTTACCAGCCAGAAACTAAGCTTTATTTTGCACCGACCTCTCAAGGGTTCATGCTTATTTTACCTCTCCAGAACAAGAATCACCACCAACAATTCAAGATTATTTTCTGCCATGGCATTGCGACCACAAAAGTTGTCATAATGGAAGTCAAGGGGACAAAAACAGACAATAAATCTGGCGCTACAGAAAAAAATAATCCATCAACCAATGTTGTGATAAAAGGAAAAAAAATCCAGGCCACAATCATTTTTCATGTTGAAAAAAGTATTTTTTTCCTTCAGAAATCAGTGACTGATACAGTGTAGTATCTTGACAATTAAAAGGTAAAAATCATGGAAATCAGCAAAAATGCAAAAAATTTGAAAAAAATTTTGATCAGATTTTTACAGCAGTTAAATTTAGTGGTTATTAACAGCCACAAACAACATGAAAGGGTAGTTTTTGTTTTTATTTCAAAGTATTTTCCTCAAATATGTGTACAAAAAATAATAAACAAAATAAATTCAATTTGATGAAACAGAGAAAAAGTTGTAGCAAAATGTAGACTCAATCTAAAATGTATGAAACCGTTAGAGCAATTAATGCCATAGCAAAACAAAAGAGACCACTGAGTCCCTGACCCTCTCCAAAACCAAATCAATGTTTAACACAAAGCTCTCAGAGCTAAAGAAAGAGCAGGGGCATCGACTCATGGCTAATGAAACACCATCACTGAAAGTATCTTCCTGCTCACGCTTGTCCTTGGAAGTCCACTGGGAGGGAAAAGTCCTTCCAGTGAAATTGGGAATAGCAATGCATCGTGGTATTTGTAACTTGTAATCAGACCGCCTTAGTTGTAAATACGGCACGCATTCTCTGAGCAATTGTTTTCATACGCTTTCGAAACATTGACAATAAGATTTATTCGCATCAAGTGTTGCAGTCAAGATCTTGCATTTATTGAGTCTGACGCTGCACAAAGCCTTCTCCAGAACATCCCAAAGACTCGCACTGAGGTCAAGGTCTGGACTCTGTGGTGGTCAACCCGTGTGAAAATTATTTCTCCTGCTCATGAACCACCTTCAGAGTTTGAGCCAAGAATCTGTGAATATGCCATCAGGGAAGAAGAAATCCATTACTGGAGTCATTCAGTATCTTCAGAGAGTCAGCTGACCTCATTCTTTGAGCACTTCCTGTTGCTGAACCTTGACCTGAGGAACAACAGCGACCTCAGATCATAGCCCTGCTTCTCTTCTTGAAAAGTGCATCCCTTCACCTGCCTCTCTTCTTACCCTGATGCGCCCATCACTCTGGAACAGAGTAAATCTGGACTCATCAGATCACATGAGCTTCTTCCATTGCTCCAGGGTCCAATCTTTATGCTCCCGGGTCTCAGTGATGAGTTGTTTTCCTAAAGCTGTTCAGCTGTTCAGTCCCAATCCCTTGAGTTCCCTTCACTTCGTGTGTTTGGAAAAGTTCTTCTTTCACTATTAAACGCAGCCCTGAGTTCTTCAGGTGCTTTCATCGTTTCATTGATCAGAATCATTCAGGATTTTCCTTTCATTTGTTCCTCATAGACAATGGGTGCAGTTTTTATAAAGCGTAGGACCCAATTTTAGTAGTTTCTGCATCTCTTTAAATGTTTCATGAGCTTTATGACAACAATCGGACTCTTCTCAATCAGACCAACATCTTTTCCACGTGGTTGTTTAAGAAATGAGAAGCAACTCATTGCAGCAGTTGGGGTTAAAAAACATGTTACAATGATTCTGGAATGTTACCTAAAATACAGGTGACAACTCTTTTAGGCCATTTAGGTTTATATGTGACCTCCCTGATGGTATTTAATGATGGATACGTTTCTGTTTGTATTAACACCATTAATCCAGACCAAACACAGCCCCAAACATCGAGGAACATGCTTCAATGTTGCCTGCAGACACTCTTTATTGTATCGCTCTCCATAGTCTTGTAGTCAAGACAGCTTTGACAGAGAGCAAGACCCAGGCGAGACCGGAGAGTACAGTGACCAAGATAAAACCGAGACCAAAACCGAAAACAGAGTTAAAATGTTTACAATTTTCTTTGCAAACAACAGACGTTGCTGTAATTTTACAAGGTAGTGCACTCTTTTTCTTAATTAAAGAATAATTTGTAACATTTAAACCCCAGGCGTACATTTAGTGAAGTCAACATTTCCTCAATTAAGTTCTTAGCAAGACCATCAGCAGCAGTTCTCACCTACGACCATTTAACGAGAACTTGGTCTCTTCTTCGTGGAAGTTATACAGATATATTCTTTGTGCTCTGCAAAGGTAATTAGAAAATAATGAAAACTGAAACAGAACTGCAGTAAAGCATTAAAAGCCACACCGTTTGGTAAACAGTACGGTACATGGAAAAATAAGTATATTGTTGTGCATTAGATATGAAGGAATTAGTCATTGGAAAAGTAAATAATGGGCAATTTTTTTTTTTATTTTACTACTCGTTTGGGCGAGCTGCTCCAATTAATTTAGTCCCAAAAAGTAAAAAGCCAGAATCAAAGACTTCCAGCTCTCAATCGTGATTCCCAGATCCCTCATTTGCTGCAGAGCTTCAAAGAAAGAGTCATTAAAGATTTACAGTAGCCCTGCATGACTCCGCTCTCTCTGACCCGGGGTTAATTTACCTAATTACTGCATAAAGCTTCAACGTTCACAGCCTGTTCCATCCTCGCGGACTCGTTTCTCCTTCCTTCTTCTCCTTCTCTCCCTTGGGTCGATCTAATGACTTGTATGCGGCTTACAACCTCGAAAACTGCACTTATCTAAAGTTTCAATTTCATGTTTTAGAAATGGTGCTGAGGGAAAACATTACGATGATTCATTTTGGTAATTTGTGTTGCTTGGATTAGACCGGGGCCTGCAGACGCAGGGTACAGCGAACCAGCGGATTACTGCTCAGAAACGAGGAATAATGCATTAGAAGAATTCCTCAACACAACCACCACTACAACTACTGTCGTTATAGCTGAAACGTGCCAATCAGTACATAACTAGATGGCTAATTCAGTACCTCAAAATATTGCAATTAAGACTTGTTTGATCATGTTAATCAACATTAATATTTTAAAGGCCTTAATTTTATTAAAATTGATTGATGGACTTTTAATACTTTTTAAGACTCAGCAAAGCATTGTGTGGTGTGCAAAACGAGACGAGAACCATTTTTTAAATAACTGCTCATTTAAAAGCAAAATAAACTGTGGCTAAACCATAGTCTCACATTAGCACGGTGCAATTCCCCTCTTGATTAAAAGTGAAGCAAAGCAGAGATGGTGCGAGTGTTTTCCTTGCCGCGCAAATACTCGCGATGAGTGATACGCATTCTCGTGATCACACACAGTCACCAACACGAGGCCCTGGTCACACGTACAGAGTTTTTGTAAAAAAAAAATTCATCTCTTGCATGTAATTGCGTGTTTTAGAAAACGGTGTCCAGGGTAAATCGTTTTTAAAAAGCTGTTTTTTCCTGAGGGTTTTTCCTGAGGTTTGGGGGTGGGGTTTTTTATCATCGTCATGCTCTGTACTTGGCATCACTGCTGTGTTTACAAAGACCAAGAGTACAGGGTTACTGTTCACTCCGCTATTGTGGCTCACAGAACGCACAAGGTTAAGTGCAGATATGTCCTGTTTGATTTAGAAGAGTGATCGAGCCGGGAGATGAGGGGAGTTACTTTCGACAAGACAAGAACAACACTGGGAACCCTGGGAACACAGTGCTTACCCTCCAATAACATGGAGCACAGCAAACGACTCTTTATTTATTTAATCAAAAGCCACATGAGCCTTGAACAGTGCGTGTATCTGTGTCTCTCTCTCCACCTGAGACGGGATCCAGTGTTTTCACTAACTCTATGATGAATTCTCATTTTAAAAATGGCCCGATTCGACTGCCACCTGTTGGTTTGATAGATGTTTGGGGCTTTTGCGAGTGAAAAAAACTGTGGTTGTGAGGAGATGAGGCAATCAGTTTGTGTTTGTTTCATGCTGCACCTGAACACTGTTTGGAAGAGTTATGCCAGAGCTCAGCTCGGTGGGTAGTTCAAGCAAACCTGATCTCAACAACAAGAGGCTAATCATTACTTAATATTTACAAACGCTCTGAAATGTGCAGATTCCAATCTATTGGTCTCTGTGACAATTTAAAATAAAGTACCACACGGTATAAACACTTTCAACACTTTCAAAAAAAGTGATCGTAGTGATAGAAGAGTGCTCCATCTTTAAACCATAGAGAGCGGGAGAGACAATGGTGTTCAGGCTTGCTTCGAGGGGGTAAACCTAAATAGAGTAACTTTATGTTAAGCCAACCATGTTTTATGATGAATTAAGCAAGAATTAAATAATTTAAAAATATAATCTAATTTTCCTGAGCTCCTCTCCAATCGAAATCATTATTTCTAGCACAAAAAAACTTCTTTAGGCTACATCACTCATCCCCATTGCCTCGTGATGGTTACCAGGCGTTTGGTATGGATCCAGCGGGAAATCTCTTGTTTACTGGAAAAATCTAGTACCTCTGGCGCCGTTTCATCTCTTTTCAATTAATTTCCTCTTGAGTCGATGCCATAGATGCTCAAAAATGTGGGACAATCAAGGAATAATTCATGATCAAGAGTCTTCAGTTTTCAACTGAATCAGTATTTAATGTGACCGTGAGGCCCATATTCGTTGACATCAATGATGAAATGTAAAATTAGCGATTGTAGAAATGCGCAGAGATAGGATTTGCCCCAGAGTTGCTTTGTGGCTTATCATTTCAGAGCTTAGAAACAGGTTGTGATCTTTGACCTGTACGCCAACCCTCAAAAACCTTTGAATAAATGAAAAACTGGTCGAAAGAGGTGCAGTTTGTGAGATCTAAGTCTTCTCTTCCTGAAACAGATAGTTAGAGCCGAGGCATTCATCTGAACTGCAGCCAGCCGAAGCAGAAACATTCAAAGGCTGCCCTTCCTTCACTAAACCATCACAGGCTTCAGAGAACTGAGATGCGCCGAGACCATAGCGTGCAGAGACAACGAACTAAACACTTCATGCAGAAATATCATGAGATACTTTTACTTTAAAATCACAAACTGTGGAAAAAGTGAAAGGATTTTTAGGAGTAAGTGGCTTTAAAACGTTCTTCTGTTGTCAGGAGGTGCGTTTGGCTAATGCTTATGCGTGATCAATACACTAAAACAGAAAAACGCCTTTTAAAAAGTTTAATTAAAGTTAACATCTAAGACAAAGTCTTAAACAGCTACAAACTGATAAACGTTTATTACACACCATTATTTAAAACACCACACAGCAGGTAACTTACATTAAACCTTCCCTGCCATGAATCAACCGACCAACTTAAAGGCCCGCGAGCAGCAATGAATTATCTATGGTCCACAGGCCGCTGATGTTTTGCACGGACCAACACTACATTCCCAATAATGCAACGGTAGCCTGCAGTGCAGCAAGCGGGCCTCGGCTTCATTGTTCACCAGCAGTCAGAGCAGACATTAGCTTTCAGCTACCCCTGCAGAAAATTGGCTAAACAGAAAATATAGCTTTATCAATTTAATCATTAAGTATTATAATCTTTGATCTTTGAGCAATCATTCCAATACGTTTAGTGCTTTCAAACCTCTAGTTCATTTAAATTAGTCTGGACCAAGAGGGACAGCTTTATTTCACGCCGATCGCTGTGGTCCGCACTCATAGGTCGTCATATATGTTTCCTGAATGCTCACACGGAATGCTTTAAAACTGGAACAATGTTTTTGTCCTTTTCATTTGTTTTTAGTTCAGATCAGAGTTCGATCATGTTCTCATCACGAACGAACGGGTGGTTTGAATTCTTATCTCGACTGTTTCTTTTCGATTTTTTGTTCTGTAGTTGCTTTCTCACCTGATCAAATGACCCGAAGTAAAAGGGTAAATGAACTCTAGTTCAAATGAAACAAGTCTGGTGTGAAAGCCCCTTTGAAAAACATTGAAGCAGTTTGGCCCTCGGCTCCCTTCACTGACATCCCTGAATTAAAGAAAACATTCATAATTAGAATTTTTGTTCTAAATATTTTAGAACCACTATTGCAATTTTGAAAGGTTCATTATTTTTGAGGGTCTCTAGGTTGATGCACGTCAATAAACACTTCTTTTGCCTTAAAACACACAGACTCTCCAATGACTCTAAAATAACTCAATTTGGAACTCGTTCATATAAAACCTCTCCTTGAAACGACACAATGCTGCTTTGATTGGCATTTGGACCCAAGCCTGTTGTGACTGGCACTGCCCTCTGAGGAAATCGCTGTTTTTTTTTTCTAAAAGTGGCTCACAGCTCTTTGATAAACGAATAAACATAACTTTATATGACCATGTCAAGAACAATATTTTACTCTATATAATTAGTGGCAGCAACGTACAGTGAGGTCACCCTGTGATTTTGGAAGTTCTACCACAGAGAAATCATGGAGGGTCTAGATGTTAAAGTTTGGTACAGAAGCCTCAAACAGTTCCTTTAGTTGTTCGGCAGGTTTGCGCAGACTGCAAGAGGGATTTTGGCCCACTCCTCCACACACATCTGTCAGGTTTCTGTCTCTAAGCAACACAGAAATATAGCTCCTTCCAAATATTTTTTACTATTGGATTCAGCACTGAAGTTTATCAATCAAGCGTTGATTGATTTGAGAATATCTAGCAAGACCCGAGTGGGAATGAAACCAATACGTTTGTTTCAACATATTTGCGGAAAAACAAACTTGCACGTCTCATCTCATTTAAAGAATATGCAGCAGGAAAAGACATCTGAGACGATGTCTACAAGAAAAACCCACACTTACTTGTTCACCATTCTGTTTAAAATCAGGAAAATGACCCTAAATCAACCCTTTATGTTTAAAGTGTTTCAGGTTTCAGGCAAAGAATAATGACAACTGGAATCGTACTGTTGAGCAACATCTTACTCTGGGCTGCATGTCACGCTGACCTAGCCGCAGCGAGAGAGAGTTTCCAAGAAGATGAGAATCAGAGGAAAAGAACTTCAGAAAAAACTACTAAGTACTTCTCCTTTTACAGCAACTTCTGAGATCTCGCTATATGAACTACAGCTTGAGAACCGAATAAACCATTGCAATTCTGCGACTAGAGCGTGTGCATCTGGGTCTCAAGCTGAAGCTTCATTGCAAATAACCAGCCTTCATCCATGCTGACATGGATTTGAAAACCTTCATTATTTTGGGGCCGGTGCCTCAGAATTCCTGAGGTGAGTTTAGAGAGATTATTGCATGGGGTCAATGCCGTCAACGCCTGTGAAGCTTCTTTGCCCCGGTAGAAATCGTTCAGTTCAGATGCAGTTCGACAGACCCAGCTAAAGAAACACGGCAGCAAATGCTCTCTGGAGACGATCTTCAGTTCCAGCTTGATTGATCCTTGCACATGAATCACAGAAATAGAAGAGGAGCTGCAGTGTCAGGTGACATTCGGACAGCCAGAGGTCAGGTGTTGGTGAGGTCAGCACCAGACTAAAGCTCTCTATACCCTCGGCATGCCACCATCCGCATGAATAATTCATCCCAGAGGAAACTATTTTGATACAGAGACAAGCAGAGACATGCAAATATTGATTTCTTCATCCTATAAACAGACTTCCTCCGATTGTATACATTCACCGAGAAAATATTACCTGCACTCTGGTGAGCTGATTCAAAAGGTTTTCAGTTTAAACTCCGGTAAGAGCCTCTGTGAAAGGAGTTTGCTTGCTCTACTGTTGTTTTTAAAGGGCCAAAAAAAACCAAAACCCCTTTCTGTTATTATCATGTATACATTGGTCGTTGGTCTACATTTACTTAATTTTCAACAGTAGAACATTTTTGGAGAAAAACTCATTATCTACCTGCACTCAAAGCCCATTTTCAACAGAGACGACTCGCAGTTGTGCTTTTCGTAAAAGCAAAATTACGAAAGTACTGTTTTAATTTGTACTCAAATAGCACTAAAGACAATACAATTAAAGATGCAAGCAGCAATCAAAGGGTTCTCACACCTCTGTGGTCAGTTTGTTGAAAAAATTACTGAATGATACATGCAAATTAAATGCGAAAAGCCATATTAGAAAGTGTCATGAGCCCCCAGGTGGCACTGTGAATGAGTCGAATATTTGAATGAATATAAATAATAATTCTGTTATAATTTGGCCAATATTCTTGTCACATATGTCAAAATTAGTAGAAAGAAGCATCTCATAAACGTTAAATGCTGAATTTATTGTGGCCACCTGCTGGCGCTATAACCAATAGTTTTTGCTGAAGACGTGAACTGTTATTATGATTTATAAATTTGGGATTGATCAGTATGGCTGAGTTTGAACAACCTCCTCTTTATGCCGAAATCTCGACAACAGCCGCACAAAGTCTCGCAATTTAACATAAGAGGCCGTAAGATAAGTAGAGATGTTCCGATACCATTTTCCCCTCCCGATACCGATCCCGATACTTGGGCTTAGGGTATCGGCCGATACAGAGTACCGATCCGATACCTGTGTTTGATAGTATATACAGCTGTAAATACCACTAGCCCTGTATTAATTGACATTTTATAATTTAAAATAAATTATTTTATGCTGTGCTTCAGATAAACTCAATATGGCAATGACAATAATCAATATGGACATGAAATTTTTTTTAATATTTTTTTCTGATACAAGAGATTGGCAACTGCATACAAGGGCTCTTCCTCGATGGTTATGAATCGTTTCTTGACGGCCTCAAGAAGGGTGTTTTTCTTTGTTTTTATACCAGTATCCTCATGGCTCTCCTGAGCAAGTAGCCGTTTTAGAACTGTAACTGAGGGGATCACTTCCGCTACAGATGAGGTGGAAGAGCTAATCTGTTTTTTCATTGCTTTTGTTCATTTTGCTTGCGTTGTCGCGCAAAATAACATGAACACAGGATTTAGAAATATTCCACTTCAAAAGCATACCCTCGATTGATTCAGCTATGGACACGTGCGAGCCGGCAAACTCGTTAGCTTGCAGCACTGCACTTTGAAGAGTAAAAGAGTAAAAAGGCGTCACTGTGTTTACCCAGTGTTCTGTCAAACTCAGTAAAGGTCGCAGGATTCGAGTTGCAGCTCCTGATGTGAGTAGTGAAGCTGATAGTTCACACGTCCTTTAGTTTACATATAATGTGTTCACGCACTCATATAGCTTAGGGAGCGTTGTTTCAGAGATATATTTGCAACCAGGCAAACTGTACCGGGGCTCCACATGTTCATTTAAGCGGCGAAATCCCACGTTTTCGACCACTGACAGTGGCTGGTCATCCAGTACAATAAACTCGATAATCCCGTCGGTTATCTTTATTGCTCGTTGGCTGTCTTGTGTAAACTTTTCTCTTTGTTTGAATGAAGCTTCCAATGTTTATACACGACAAAACTTCCTGTGTTTACATTCTGAGCAGTGAAGAAGAATTGATTTCCGCTTTGCAGCGATAAGCAAAGCTAGCGGCATAACTAGGTTATGTTTAGGAAAATGGTATCGAATCTGTACATGGACTCAAATACTCGCCGAAACCGATGCCAGATTTTTTTGTGGTATCGGCAGCATTTTCGATACTGGTATCGGAATCAGAACAACCCTAAAGATAAGACCATCTTTTTGCAAAACTACTGACTTCCTGTTAGTTTAAGAACTTGTTCCAAATGACTTTTTCGTGCGACTGGGTCCTAAACTTTCTGTTTATGTAAAAATGTCTCATTTTGATGGCCACGCCGAGCACATCATAAAGAGAAGTCAAAAAAGCTTTGCATTTTAACATGGCATATGCCTTAAGATAAGACTCATGGAGTTTGAAAATCAAAAGATAGAAATTCTAGGAGGAGTTTGTTACAGTACGAGACGAGCAAAGGTGGCTAATTTCTGAGGTTTAGAAAAATATCTGACTTCCTGTCGATTTTGGAAATGCAATCCATATTACTTATATTTAAGTCTTGGTACCCTACACTTGTAAACCGAATTTCATTTGCCTACAACAAACTGAGAGTGCACCATCAGCTGAACCTTGTTAGGTGGTGAGAAACTTTTGAGTTTCTGAAGCACATTTAGGCCTTTGTAAATGCAAAAACTGCTAAACAAAAACACTCAAAGCAACTACAATAGGGTTCTAAGCACCTTCTGTGCTCAAGCTCTAACCAATAAAACCAGTAAAAAATTATTCTCACACAGTGTAGTCTTAAGGCAGCCACTTAAAAACCACTGGCAGCTGAAGGCAACATCCTTAGAACCTTTTAGAGAGTGAGAACTATGGCGCTTTATTTTCGGGGTTGATTCCTGGATTCTGTAGCACGCAGGGAACTAATGCAACCAAAGAAACGTGGTTTCACTTTTTGGCCAGAAACCTGGAGCTGTGCTTTACTTTAGTTCAGATTTATTTTAAAGCATCCCCTGCTATTATCCAAAAGAATAGAGTTCTTTATCAGAACAATCTCAGCCGCAGAACTGGCAATGTGCTGACCAGAATGTAAGACACAGAAATCCCTCTCTTCATTCCACTTTTTTAATGGTTCAACTTTTAGAGAAATATTTATACATTTTTATTAGGCATTATTTTCTTTTATGAAAGCATTTGAAAGCCGTGTCTATCAGTTGATGCATAAGTGATTTGCTCATGCATCTGCAGAGAGGTTTTCACACAGAGCTCTGGCTGCACTTTAAACTTTGAGAGGACTGATGGTTGGAAGGCCCGTCCACTCTAATGTGGCAAGCTAAATGCGTAGCTAAAAACTGTGCATACACAGCTTCAAATAGTAGAGAGTGAATCCAGGACTGAACTGATTTAAACATCACCGATATCCCTAGCCATCAGACTTGAATGCTCTCGTGGGATTTCAAAGGGAATTTATGCTTTTCTTCTGTGACTGGGAAACATCGTCCACTATAGTCATGAGGAGAGTTCAAGATTCATTAGCACGCTCCTAACACCCATTAAGCTATTCACCGAGTAATAAAGCATGGTGAAATCCATCCAGACCATAATAACCACAGGTTATACTGCACTTCTGACCTGGCAGAAATGAAACGACACCCCATTAGAAACGGGCAAAAGACCTGAAGGAATGCATTCACGCTCATATGCCATAATCCTCCCGGGTCAGAGAGAGGCCATTGGGTTTAATGAGGAACGATGGCAACACGGAAGCCCCGCCGAGAGGAATGAAACGACCAGGTCCCAATTCTACACTTACAGCTTTCCAAGGCAGCAAGGGCACTTGGGTCAATTCTTAGAGTTCTCAATTTAAAAACAAAGGCAGAAAGGCTTCGGCCATCAGACATTTTAAAAGAACAGCTACCTTTCACTCACTTTTAAATATTTGGCAAAGGGAAGATTCCTGTTGCATTTGAACATTCTGAACGTGCAAACTCGGCTCTGCACGTTAAATCAAGGATATTTACACTTTAATTGCCATGATCTTACTTTTTTTTTTTGCCCAGGCCTCACATCTTAAGGGTTAATGGTTCATTCTGACCACCACCAATCAAGAATGATCAATTACTTGGTGTCAAAGCATTACAATCAAACAAGGCTGTTATAATGGAAGTCAATGGGACACAAACGATTAATGAGAGAGGAAAAAAAATGAAAATATGGTGCTATGCAATACTAAAAACCCACCAATGCCAATGTTGTCATTTTTGTTTGACATGTTCAAGGCTCTGATAAAAGGTAAAAAAAATCCAGGCCACAATCTTTTTTCATATTGAAAATAAGTAGAGGTGCTCCAATCAAGATTTTTAGCCGATCACAGACGTCATCTGAAGCCTTCAAATAACTCTGAAAGGACCTCATTAGTGAAGTATTTGTGCCCAGGAACAGTGTAACATGAATGACTTGGGGAAATAGGAAGGAAACTAAAAATACAACCACGCCTGTAAGGCCATTTTTGGTCACACGCCTTGCTGGTTTTGCGTCACCTCCAATCACTCTTTCCTTTGCGAATCGGTTAGAATCAATCAGAGCACCCTTTTTTAAAATCAGTTTCATCATGTAAGATCTTGGTAAGAAAATGGTAAAAACATTTTAAAATGTAGTTGTTTGTACACTAAGACTGTAAGACTTGTGTTGAGAGATTATTTTAAAAAACCAGGTCTATTAATGTTTACATTTAGGATGGGTTTATTGCACTTTTCAGGTGTTTTACAGCCAACTAGCTACTTGTTGTGCCAAACTTGCAGCAGAGAAGGCAGCAAAATCTAGAGCCAGGCGATAAAGAATGCCAGACTAGATTCCTAATTGCGTCTGATTTCACTTGGGTTTTAATGAGCCAGACTCGGCTGTTCACTAATTCCTCCAGGAGCACAAAAACAGAAAAGAGCCGCAGTTGAAAGCAGCTGGCAAATCATGCCAAGAAAGGCTGGTAAACACTCTCTTCCTGGGCAAAACTGTGGGCAGGTAATTAGTTTAACAGCGGGTGGGATGAAACACCGAGCTCTTTGGTTATAGGCTCACACTGGGGAGCCAGCAGTCGTGCTGCCAGAAGGAGCACGCTGTTATTTATTGATTGATTTCTTTATTTATTTTTCCGAGGTACAGCCAAGTTTGAGGTGGGGAGCAGAACCTCATGCTAAGAGGCAGGTGATGCTAAACCTTCTGTTTCTTTCTCTTGCACTGCAAACTTCAAACACGTTCAAGAAAGTCGAAACAGAAACTCTACGCACAAACGAACCAGGAGCAGAAACTGAGGTTTTCCAAATGCTTTTAGTTTTGGTACAGCTTTAGATCCAGTTTTAAAATAAAGCACTTCCAAACAAGACAAACCTTTAATTCTCTGATTCATTCTCTGAATATGCGTTTTGTGTGTGTGTCTTTTGCTTTAGAGAGTTGACAGAGCGCTGACCCAACCAATCAGGGAAGTGGGCGGGCCTATAAAAACGGCCTGCTCTGCATTCGTTTGCTCCTCTCTCGCGTCTCAGTCCGTTGCGGCAGTCTGTCAGTCCGATCAACTGTTCAGTGTTGCCGTGCCACTAACACCAGTAGCCGTTCTTTTGCCCCGTCCTGTTGGACTTGTGATCCTGCTTCTCCTATCGTACTGGTCTGTGTGATCTCTCTCTTGAGTGTTTGAAAGTTGTCCTTTAGTGTTTGTATTTACTTTATAAATCAGTGTTTACATTTTGTTTATTCTAAAACTGATCTTTGTTCAAGTCTATTGTTTGTATTAGTGAGTGTTTTCATTATTTAACGATCATCTAGTTTGATCAACAGGATTATGTATGTTTGATGTTAGTAGCACTGTAAATAAATTACAATTTTGTTTTGGAAATTTTGTCAGTGATAACTTTTCTAGAAATACCAGACCTTTTATTTATTTTACTATTACTATTTTTTTAATATGTTTAATACTGCTTTAACTATTTGCACTTACACAATATATGTTTTGTCGTACCAAAGAAATAAAGTAGCACAGAATATCAGTAAACTAGAGGCTTTTCAAAGTTTTCAATTTTATTTTATCAGACAATTTTATTCTTAAATCAAAGCAACATGGTTTGAAAAACATATGGACCTTGTTGTTTGCACAGAATCTGTCATTCGAGCCGTATCATGAAGCAGAAAGGGAAATGCAGGACCGCAGGACACACAGTCTGTATGACATTTCTTATAGCCGCAGCGAACAGAGATTAATGTGTTCATTTCTTAGCTCTGCTGCTGCAGGTTCTATGAGAGCGATCACAGGAGCGTCAAGCATCAGCGTCAGATTCAAGAACAGAGATGAGCATCGCTACCGAAGCTCTTCCTGACAATTAACTTATTACAATAGTTCTGATCAAAATCATGGTAAACTTTATTTATACGACCTCAATGCTTAAAATCAGAGCTTAAGATGAGATTAGAACAGTGCACAGATTGTTCATTAACTTCTGCTCACTGATGAGAGGTTGTTCATTTGGGACCGATCACACAATGTCTACTTTTCTCTTTATGGCAAAATGTCGACTCTCGACGGTCACTGTGTGCGCATTGTTTACCAAAATCAAAAAAGCTTCACAATTTAACATCCCCTATGCCTTAAGTTTGACGGAGTTTTAAGGTGAACAGATACAATCTTTAAGAGGAATCCCCATTTTTTAGGAATTTTTACAAAATGCGGAACCTGTTGGTTTTGGAAACTGACTCTAATAGAAATTTGTAGGTCTTTGTCCCTTACATATGTCATCCAATTTCAAAAATGTCCTTCAAACACAATAGCATTGTAAAACTGCAGAAATATTAGAAACATATTAGAACAAATTCGCGATTTTACATCCTTAAGATGAGACTGATGGAGTTTGGAGATGAACAGATAAAATCTCTTGGGTCTTTGTACGCTCTACACACGATTACCAGATTTCGTTTGCCTACAACAAACTGAGAGCGCATCGTAAGCTGAAACGTGTTAGGTGATACCCATTTTACTGGTAGAACTGGTACATTTTCCCCAGTTCTGATGTGAAACTTTTTGAGCACGTTAAGGTCCTCAAATGTACCAAAAGTTGCAAAAGAATAACGCTCTGAGCAATCAGGTGCTCGAGCCCTGAATAAAGTAGATTCATATATATATACACGAAGAATCTCGAAGGATGAGAAAAGTTAATGATCTAACGCGTACACATGCAAATTTTTATTTCTTTGTAAAACTGCACAAACATGAGAAAGTGTAATTTTATTTATGTGACATGAAATATTCAACTAAAATGAAGAAAAAAATCTCTTTAATCATTCTCAAACATAATTTTCTGCCAAAATATTCTTCATTCCAGCATTAAGTTGTCTGATTTTTATAAAAAATACAAATTCCTCAAGTTTCCAGGTGTACACATCTGTATCCCAGAATGCATCAGCCCACATGGGCGATTCTGATGGACACCCGCATGTGAGCATCCCAGCCCCCGCAACCTTTTATCTGCGCTGACGAAGTGAAGCCTTGGAGGGAGAAAGATAAGTGTGTTGTGAGAAAACACAAGTATCTGTCTGCAGAGCTTCTCCCACGCATGTGTCCTGCTTCAGCGTTCAGGTCATCATGACAGCTTTCTTCTTCTTCAAGAAGCTGCTGACATTATCACAAAACTACAACTTACATCCACGAACCTGAGCAATGCGTGTGGGCGAGTAGCAAAAGTCATTTCCGAAAGCAGGACAAATACCTGCATGTATATATACTGACATACGCACCACTGCTTTTCTGGAAACCTTCTGTTTGCTTTCAGAATCAACATTTTCTACATTTGTTCATTTGCACCCAATTATAGTATTGGGAGCATGGGTATTGTCCACAAAAGAAGCCCATGCACAAAACAGCACCCCAAGAATTTGCCATGGTCTATAACTGGTAAAGACAACAGGGGCTCTATAATGATGGATTGGAACTGATGGTTTTAAAAACGTCTCCTGATCTGAACCTGGCCAAACACCTGCAGGAACTTTTGAAGCAAAAGTTGAGCATCGCTTTCCATCCAGCACCAAAAGAGGTTCTTCTTGAAGAATGTAGAACGATAGAAAAGTTTTCAAGGACTTGAAGCGGTCCTTAAAAATCAAAATACTAGATGCAGTAGTTTTTGTTGTGGGGTGGATTCACTTTTGCTTCAAGCAATTTGAGTAACGCTGAAGATTTTTTTATCTAAATTCCACTATTAGCCTTAATTTCCTGTTAGGGAGTAAAATAAGTGCTCAATAAAACTGGAAATTGTTCTTTTGTTCATTGAGCTACTGATTAAATGTGTACTTTTTAAAGGGGGTGCATTCTTTATGCTAAGCACTGCTTTGTACCTTATTTCCCTTATTTTCCTTTTAGAAATGGTGGATTCTCATTGAAGGCATCATAAATGAAAAATATGTAGTTAAACAAATGTTGCATATTTCAGAATCTTTAATGAAGCTGCCGGTGCTGTAAAGACTTTCATGAAGTCTCCTCAAATGGTTTACTTCCCTTGAGTGGCTGGTCGGGGTTTAATAAATGAATGTCTGGCCTTCACAGGGGCTGGCACAAAGAGTCAGATTGGATCACAGATGACCCTGTCTAACTGTTGGAATTCATTATATCTTCTGAATCAGATCATTAAAAAGGAGTCAACATGAACCGAACACCATCCCCACTGTGAAAGGCACAGGACGCATGTTCAGAATCGATGGAAGATGAAGCAGCATGTTCTCAAAGGATGCTGGAAGAAAATGTGCTTCATCAGCCGGGACGTTACTGGACATTCCTACGCACTAGGGGTGGGCGATATCTCGATATTTAAAATATATAGAGATATTTTTTAAACTCGATATGAATTCTGGCATATTGTACAAATCGATATAATGTCTATATTTAATTTTCACCAATTTGCTTGTTTGTCTTCTCTGTGCTGTGCTCGTCCGCGCCTCCTTGCTTTTGTTCCCCCTCCCCTTGCCTGTCTTCTCAATTAACATGGCGGCGCCCGCAACGAGCCCGGAGGTTACAGAACTTGTTGCAAACAAAAGAATTGCTGGCTCCATTATATGGAAATACTTTGGTTTTAAGTCGTCAGACAAACAACAGACAGATGTCTACTGCCGTGAATGCCGTGAAAGTTGCTGCCAACCAAAGCTCAACTAATCTCCATAATTCTATAACGCGGAGTGTAGAATATGAAAGACAGAGCGCAAGGTTTTGTAGCATCACAGATCCGTGGCATTTCACATAGCGGTGGACATGGCACCCATATCCGTCGTTGAACAACGTGGCTTTAAACGTATGCTAAAAACACTTGATCCCAGATACAGTTTACCTAGTCGGCATTACTTTTCGAGACAGGAACTCCCGTGACTGTACACTACAGAGAGAGCGCGGCTTGCTGCTGAATTGGAAAAGGTTACTTACAACAGAGGTCCTGCAAAGATGAGCTTGAGTTGTTTTATTTTTGAATGAAAAGAAGGCAATGTGTATTATTTTACAGTTAAATTATTATTTATGTTATCAGGGATTTTGTTTATATCCTAAATGTTACAGGAGCACTTTGTTCCTATGCACTGCCTGTTTTTTAGTTGTTTTATTTTTGAATGAAAAGGCAATATGTATACAAGGATTTCTGAAAGAAAATTTGCAGAAGCACCTCTTTGCCTTCGACATTTGTATTATTAATTTTTTTTTGCAGTAGGGTTTTTTTTTGGGGGGGGGGTGGTTATAAATCCTGTAAAGATATTGAGATATATATCGTATATCGAGATATAGCAAAATACTATGCACCACAACGATCCAAAACACAAGGCCACGCCCACTCGTCACTGGTTCCAGCAGAACAAAGAGAAGGTTCTGGATCGGATCTCAGCATCACTGAAGCACTCAAACATGTTGTTCAGGCAAAAGCTTTTTTTCCAAGAAGAATGTACTGCTTTACCAAAAGAGAAGATAAAGAACCTCATCCACAATTACCTCACTACCAGGCTGCCATTGATGTAAAAGCCCTAACTGATTGGGGGAAGTTTTTGTCTTATAATTCATATTGTCTGAAAAACGACCAAGAAGTCAAAAATATTTAAGGGTGTGTAAATGTAGGAGCACAAATCTACATTGAATATTCTGCGTCATCCCCTACTTGCCAATAAAGTAACAAATTTCTGCTGATGATCCCCAGGAAATGGCACAACACTTCCCCAGCGTATGCTTTCTTCCCGAGGTTCCACAGATTCTCAATCATCAACAACTTCTTGTGGGTTCTCGAGTTGGAAAGAGCTGTATTGAGCTGAAGGCGAATCCTGATCCTGAGAAGCCGTCGAAGAGTCTGGTGTATCGGTTTTGGCTCTCAATTTGGATCGGCCTGTTGGGGCCTTATGACTATTCCTCAAATGATTCATATGAGCGTTGATAAACAAAGGTTTCCAGATATATATTACACATAGTCTAACCATTTCAAACTTGCTGTGAAAACCCCCTACTCTTGTTGCTCAGTCAGTAGAGCATCGCGCTAACACAAAGGTCATGGTTTCAAACCTCAGGGAACAAAGAACTGACCAAAATGTGTCCTTGTCTTCCTTGAAATGTAAGTCTTTTGATAAAAGCGTCTGCCAAACGCATAAAAGTTGTCAGTTCTATGATAAACCCATTTCATTTAGAATGCGCTTCAATTAACAAAGGATTCTCATTCCATACCTTTTGCCTGTAACAGCGGTGTATACTTCTGTAGAATGACTAGACGGTCAGCCATTTTTATATTGCCTAGGCATTCTATAGAACACTGGGATTTCACACTTTGTTCTTAATCCATCTCCATATCAAGAATCCTAAATAACTAGACTCGGATCACCGTGAACGAGATGATTTCCCTGCACAGCCTCAGCTCAGCATCCGCCAAATTTAAGTTGCCTTTAGGGCTGTTGTAAGCGATTAGTAATTAAAGCATATAATTGCCTTTGGAATGTCGAGTCATTTTACCTTGACAATAAGCAAAAGATGATTATTCATAGCCACTGACAATGGGTTTGATTAAATCCAGAGTCATCATCCGGTACCACAATGAAATTAATTTAGTTCTCATACATCTCTCTGCTGGAAGGCGCTTAAGGCTGCATCATAGTCAGATATTTTTGGAGTCATTCCTAATGCATCTGAGATACTGATGAGTCCAGAGTAATCCTCATCAGCAGATTAATGGCCAAGATCTGCTCTTTACCACTCTTTACAAGAGCACAAACCCTAACCCACCTTCACTAAATCCTTTAAATCTAACTGTGAAAATTTATATTTGTTGAGAGCAAAAAAATACACTAAACAGTGATGCTAAATAATGTTGGAAATCAACAAACATTTTCAAGTGTTAGGACCATATTGATTAACTGTCATAGTAAAATGATGACTTAGTATTAAAATTGAACAGAAATGAGTCTGAGAAGTCTCTGCGAGCAGCGGTGCATGTGCCAATCACAACGGCCGTTTTGAATAAAGTAGGAAGGATGCGACCCACCTATTGTTTACTTTTATTTCCATTATAATCTGTGGGTTTCAAAAGGGTTATTAATTTTGATATGTTTGGTTTTAAACAAACATTATATGACAAAATTAACAGTTAATTCAAGTGAAAATGCAAAAAAATGAGCGACTGTCTTTAAGTTAATTTACAGACTCCAATTGGTGCCATCTAGTGGTAACCCCTAGAAGTACAAGACCTGTGACATGGCTTGTGTTTTCCAAACTTGCACAAAAAAAACACAATAGAACAAAAAATACTTGAAACAGTGGATACGCTTCGAAGTGGATACGCTTTTGACAAGACTTTGTCAATGCTTTTTGGGGGGAGTTGTGAATTTTTATTTTGACTTTTGATTTTTGTTCTAAAACATAAACATTTTGTTCTTAATTTTTGAGTGAAAGTAAAAAAAAAACAGAATTGTATTTTAGTACAATTTCATGTTTGTTGTATTATTGTGTAACGATAAAAAGCTGGAGTTGTACAAAACAAATATGAAATCAAACAAACCACAAAAAAAACAGATTTCAAGGTAGTTACTAGAGCAAACTTCTTCTTTTCCTTTCGGCTGTTCCCAGTTTAGGGGTCGCCACAGCGAATCATCCTTTTCCACCTAACTCTGTCCTCAGTATCCTCTACTCTTGCACCAACTACCTTCATGTCCTCTTTCAGTACATCCATATATCTCGTCTTTGGCCTTCTTCTTGACCTCTTGCCTGGCATCTCCATCTCCAACATCCTTCTACCAATATATCCACTATCCCTCCTCTGCACATGTCCAAACCATCTCAACCTGGCCTCTCTGACTTTGTCTCCAAAACAACCAACCTGAGCTGTCCCTCTAATGTGCTCATTCCTAATCTTGTCCATCCTCGTCACTCCTAAACTGAACCTCAACATCCTCATCTCTGCTACTTCCATCTCTGTCTCATGTCTCTTCCTCACTGCCACAGTCTCCAACCCATACATCATAGCTGGTCTCACTACTGTTCTGTACACCTTTCCTTTGATTCTTGCTGACACTCTTCTGTCACACATCACCCCTGACACTTTTCTCCACCCACTCCAACCTGCCTGCACTCGTCTCTTCACCTCTTTTCCACACTCCCCGTCACACTGGACTGTTGACCCCAAATACCTAAACTCCTGCACCTTCTTGACCTCAGCCCCCTGTAACCTCACTGTTCTATTTCCCTCCCTCTCGTTCAAACACATGTATTCTGTCTTACTGTGACTGACTTTCATTCCTCTTCTTTCTAGAGCTGACCTCCAACTTTCCAGGTTTTCCTCCACCTGCTCTCTGCTCTCACTACAAATCACAATGTCATCTGCAAACATCATTGTCCATGGAGATTCCTGTCTGACCTCATCTGTCAACCTATCCATCACCATAGCAAATAAGAAGGGACTCAAAGCTTATCCTTGATGTAGCCCCACCTCCACCTTGAACTCCTTTGTCTGACCTACTGCACATCTCACTGCTGTCCTACTCCTCTCATACATATCCTGAACTACTCTGACGTACTTCTCTGCCACTCCTGACCTCCTCATACAGGACCATCTCATACATAGCTCCTCTCTCGGCACCCTGTCATACGCTTTTTCTAAATCCACAAAGACGCAGTGAAGCTCTTTCTGACCATCTCTGTACTTCTCCATTAACATTCTCAGAGCAAAAAATTGCATCAGTAGTGCTCTTCCTGGGCATGAAGCCATACTGCTGCTCACAAATATCCACTTTCCTTCTTAACCTAGCTTCCACTACTCTTTCCCAAAGTTTTATTGTGTGACTCGTCAACTTTATGCCTCTGTAGTTGTTACAACTCTGCACATCACCCTTGTTCTTAAAGATTGGTACTAGGACACTTCTCCTCCATTCCTCAGGCATCTTCTCACTCTCTAAAATCCTGTTGAATAACCTAGACAGGAACTCCACTGCTGTCTCTCCTAGACACTTCCACACCTCTACTGGTATGTCATCTGGACCAACAGCCTTTCCACTCTTCATTCTCCCCAGAGCCTTCTTCACCTCATCCTTTCTAATCTTTTCAACTTCCTGCTCTACAATATTCACCTCTTCCCCCCTTCTTTCCCTTTCATTCTCCTCATTCATCACCTCCTTCCATCTTCTCTACACACTCTCCTCACTTGTTAGCACCTTTCCATCTCTATCTTTAATCACCCTTATCTGTTGCACATCCTTCCCATCTCTGTCTCTCTGTCTCGCTAATCTATACAATTCCTTCTCGCCTTCCCTCGTGTCTAACCTGGCATACAACTCATCATATGCTTTCTGTTTAGCCTTTGCCACCTCCCTCTTCACTCTGCGCTGCGATTCCATGTAGTCCTGTCTACTTTGTCCTGTACTTCCTCATTCCACCACCATGTTTCTTTATCTTCTTTCCTCCTTCCAGCTGACACACCTAGCACCTTTCTTGCTGTCTCCCTGGTCACTTCTGCTGTAGTTTCCCAGTCATCTGGAGGCTCTTCCTGACCACCCAAAGCCTGTCTCAGCTTCTGTCTGAATTCTTCACAATCTTCTTCCCTTTTTAACTTCCACCACTTGGTCTTCTTGTCAATCTTTCTTCCCTTCTTCTTTCTGACCACCAGAAACATCCTACACAACACCATCCGATGCTGTCTGGCTACACTCTCTCCTACCACTACTTTACAGTCTCTGATCTCCCTCAGATTGGCTCGTCTACATAGGATGTAGTCTACCTGCGTACTCCTACCTCCACTCTTGTAGGTAACTCTATGTTCCTCCCTCTTCTGGTAATAAGTATTAACTACAGCCATTTCCATTTTCTTGGCAAAGTCCACCACCATCTGTCCTTCTAGGTTCCTTTCCTTAACACCGAACCTGCCCATCACCTCCTCATCACCTCTGTTGCCCTCGCCAACATGCCCGTTGAAATCTGCTCCCACCACTACTCTCTCTCCCCTGGGAACACTCTCAATCACCTCATCCAACTCACTCCAAAATCTCTCCTTCTCTTCCAACCTGCGAACCATGACAGGACTTTTACAGTGTCCAAAACTTTTGGCTTGGACTCGCTCAATCAATATCAATATCTTTCCTAATCATCCCATAATGTCCCTTTTGCTATATTTTGACACGTTCTTCAGTTTATATGGAACTAGCTCTATTAATATTATTCAAATCTAGGATATAAGGGTTGATCTATGGAAAATTTAAATTACACACAGCAGGTAAAAATGTAACTTGGTTCTATGGCTTAAAAAAAACATTTTTATTTTATTTTAAATGATTTGTGATTCTTTAATTAAAACTCTGCTTTTATAATGGTTTCAAAATAAATAATCAATACAAAATTACAATCTTGATTTAATTTTGAGTTATACAACAGCATTTTCACATAACAAATTTATATGGGAACGAATTAGGAAATGAAAATATCCTGAAAAAAGTATTTTCTTCCATTGATTCTTTCCATCCATGCACTGTTATGTCACAAATGCTGAAGAAATTAATAGGAAGAGTAATAATTTCATGCCTGGTTGAGCAAAGTCTCAGTCAGCTTCAGCCAAGCTTTACATAGAAAGAGTATGTTGTTTTCCCAAGACCTGTGATTTCACAAATCTAACTCAGGATTTAGTGCAATCAGTAAATGAATTGACATATTTCATCCATCAATGGTTTTTCATTTAGGGAATCAGCTGCCCTGTAGTGATCTTGTAGTTTCAGCCATGAATTAGAGGTTATGTAAGTTTCCCATAATAGCTTTAGAAAGTCTGCATTCTCTTACTCCTCTTCTCTGTCTTCAATACTACACTTTGTATCCTGTGAAATAATTAGTGCTTGACAGTCAAGAGAAAGTATTTTAAACTTATAAGATCGAAGCAGATTTTTTCTTTATCTACTGTCATCTACCTTCATATGCCATCATCTACAATCATCTTTATTTACAATCTGCTATCTACCATGATCCAATTCCATCTACATTCATCTACTATCATCCGTCATTGTCCTGCTTCATTTACCACTCGTCTTTTTTCATCTACAATCATCTTCCTTTTTCTACCATTCTCTTTTATTATATACCATTATTAATCTTCCATCCATCTAGAACTACCATCATCTACTTCCATCAACCTATCTACCTTCATCTACCATCCTGTACCACCATCTACCTTCATGTACCAAAATCTTCTATTATCTAGCTTTAACTACTATCTTCTACCACCATGTACCCCCGGCTACCTTCTTCTTCCGTTATATAAGTCCATATATACCATCATCTACCTCCATCTACCATCATCAGCCTTCATCTACCATCATCTATGTTCATATATATTTACCATTATCTATTTTCATCTACCACCAAGTGGCATGAAAAAAAACATGAGTTGTCAAACATCAGTCTTGAAAAATGTATGTTTTGTAGAAGACTGAGACAAAATAAGCCCCACCCCTTTGAAATGTGAGCAAACCTAGTGCCAGCTACAAGAGCTGAGAATCTGATCTCAGTGAATGCCAAGAGTTTTGCTAACAAGGTGTGTTTTGTGAAGGGGTCAGTTCGTTCACTCAGATGAGTGTAAATTAGTCTCTTGCTGTCAAAAGAACTCCCACAAAATACTCACACTCAGGGTAAAAAAATAAATTCATTTAGAGAAGGACCAAAATATCTCTGAATTAAGTTAAAATAGTTCAGTTAAAAAGGTGCTGTGAATATTTTCGTATAGAACATTTATTCTTAACCCCTTCAGATCATATATCCATGTTTTCAAATGACTTTACATTTACTTCATTTCAGAATATCATTCCATTTAAAGCTTATTTTACACAACATTTGCTGTTGTTTATTCAGTAAAATGTGATTTTAAATTGTGGTGTTATATATGTTATATTTGGCTTTATATGCGGCTTATATGCAGGTTCTGTTATTTAATTATACAATTTATGATTGTATTGTTGAGAAATCAGTTTTGACCTGAAACTTTTGGCAAACTTTGAAAAATTTAATTAAAAATTATTTTCTGAATATCAAAAAATCTAGACAAGAAAGTATTGTCCAGATTTTTCTGCCAGTCAGAACAGAATCAGGAAAATAACAAAAATTCTACATTTTGGTTACCAGACTTTGGAAAAAATAGCTGAAAATAAACTGATAAAATAAAGGATTTCACAACATTTCCGCCTCAACAATCACTCACTGCTATTGAGAATGTACACGAAGAACCCATCCAATCATAGCCATCTCCAGTCACTCGCATACCCTTAAAAGCCTCCTCCCTTCACCTCCCAGATTTTCAGATCTACAGTTCACACCTGCTGAAGAGTGACTTTTCCAGAGTGATTTGTGCTCCTGGCTCCACTCCTGCTTTCCAGCTGTGGCTGTTGTGTCTCTTGGAAACTTCTGCACCTTATCTTAGAGATTGATTCATTCGCCTTCTCCTCCAGTAACCTACATGTGTCTGAGTGCAGTGGATCCTGCTCAGCTCCCTCCGAGCTGTTGCCATCCCAGGAGCTCCTGGATCTCCTCTACAGCTGATAAGCTCCCCCTCTTTCTGATTGAGGAGCATAGGCTTTCTGTATCTATTTGTAAATAAAGCCACTGATGCCGTCTGACACGGAGTTGATTTTACTGTGTACCATTACATTTATGGACTGATCATTTATTTGTCTGTGAGCACATTAGAATATTTTACATTGAAATCATTATTCTTCAGCTGATTTTAAACTCAATATAACACAGTTTAAAGGGTTTGTTTTAGCTAAAAAACACTGCCAAGGTTTGGTCTGTTCCCTCAAGACTGTGGTTAAGTGCTGGGTTGGCGTAATAGAAGCAGTTGTGCTGGAGTCAGGCTGAACTGAAATGGTAAATAGCTCAAAACGACCCCAAGGTCACTGAAGGACGCTGGGTCTTATGCTAATCAGTCATGGTGGATGCTGCACAGCCTGTTTTGACTCCAGAGGAAGATTGGCTCTCCACATTCTCTCTGCAGTTTAAAAACAAACCACAGGCAAAAAACTATTTTATTGCTACATATATCACTTTAATAACAAAAAAAAAAAACACTTTGCCTGTGATGTATAATAATATAATTCTGTATTTTTTTAATAACATTTCAGTTCGCAGATATTGTTTTCAAAGTTCTTTTCTGTGTTATGCAATCAGAACAACACAGTAACAGGGGTGATCTGCTCTTTAAATTGAACAAAATAAACTTCCTTTTACTGAAAGGGATGTAGAGAGATGAGGGGGTGGAGTGTGGGGGAGTATGAATGAAGCCACTGGAGCGAGAGAGGGAGAGCACGAGCAAGAAAGAAAGAGAGAGTGGTTTATCGTCAGGACGCAGTCCTTGTTTTTTCATGCGACTGCTATTCAGGCAAGTCTCTGTCGTTCATTTAGCAATTCTTCTTCAAGGAAAAATCAGTTCTCTTTGTGTTCTGGTGAGTGCAAACAGCTTTCCTGAAATATCTACTTGTGAGTGCAGTGTGCAGAATCCAAACATTATTCATCCAAAGAAAATTGTAAGTCTTGTCATTTGTTTGAGCTGAGATTTGTTTTTATAATTCCTCTGAATGTGCAGAGTGCATGAGCCTCCAATCGATTAATCTTATTCTGATTGATAAAATAATATATATTTTTTTTGTTTAAGAAGCCAAGGGCTTCCAGTGTAGTTCAGCATTAAAGCTTTGCCAGCCTTGTGTGCGTATAAAAGCAATAATTACTAAGGCTTTTATGAGCTGTTGCAGCTGACTGTGAATGGGTTTTGAGCACCCGCTGTGTGGAAATCATCTGGAAACTCTGGACAACATCTGTGCATTTGTTTGAAGATATTTATATTTTAAGGCAATTTCACTTGGCTTGTTCGGTGCAAACACAGATGTGATTGTTATTGATTTGTGCTCTCTAACCCATCTGTCAGTATTTCTGCATGCTGATCGTGTTCCCTATCTCTTTCCTCGATAGGTTCGAGTGATTGTGCTGTCTTTGCTGGTGTGTCACATATCACATCCACAGTTGGGCTAAATGCAACATTCTCCGTAGCTGGAAGAGGAGCAGATTTCTGAGCGAAGCATGGATTTTGTAATGAAGCAAGCACTGGGAGGTAAGTTGCGATAAGATTCTGTCATTGTTGCAAAATGTGATCATTTAACTGCATACAGTTCATACGTACTGATTATTTAAACAAATGTTTACATAAATGTAACAAAGCAGACGTTCCGAAGGTGCCTCACAGGAGAATTTTTCCTTGTTAAGGGAGCAGGATGTAAGAAAGTTAATTCAAGTAATCATAAAATGGGATCATGTTTTCACATTGGAAAGTCATGCTTGTATTGTCAGTAGTGTTTCTCGAATCACAAATTTCCAGTGTTACTAATCCTAAGAAGCCTTGCTGTGGTTTGCAAATGCGAGTGAAAAACAAGATATGAACTTATAGTAAATGTCCTTAAATGTAAAATTTGAACAGTACATTAAAACAAAAAAAAAAAAAAATTTCATAGTGTACAACTAGCCACTAGCTCCATGTAGCTCCAGTTTGCTGGATCTGGCAACCATCCAGACTGCTCCACTCTGTTTTTATGGGATTGCAGCACAAGTTCCACTGTACTCCATTAGTATTCATGTTTTTTGACAAAGTCAACAGGTGTTTGTGATCACACACCCCACCAAACTAAAACCCCAGCGATCCTGAAAGGGATCAAGTGGGAATGAATGAATGAACTGAACCAAATAGTACTTGACCGAAAATTTCCCTACCTTGACATGAACACCATTACATTCTGCTTGCTTTCATTCTTAATGAGAGAGAAAAAAGGGTCAGTCGCTTCGAAAATAGTGCCACTAGATGAAGTGTTGTACACATGAACAGCTAAGGATGCGTCCGAAAAAAAATTCATATCAGAAAATAGGAAGTTATATCTGGAGGTGGGTGCAGCAGTGTTGGGAGGCGGAGCATGATGAATGAGAAGCAGGTCAATTTTTAATAATTTTTAATAATATATAAATACTGGACCACAATTATACCAAACTTTATTATAGCAAATTATAGCAAAGTTTGTGTTTTGATGAGGAAATTAACATTCACTGTCATGTCTGGAATAAAGTGGTAAAACTGGAATATTTCATGAATATTTGTGGATTGTTTCCAAGTTCAAGATAACAAAATCTTCACTTCCTGATAAACTGGAGAATAAAAGTCTCTTCATTAGGAGAATGTCTTTTTTTGTACATAATAACGTACAGTGGTACCCCGAGATAAGAACTTAATCTGTTCCAGGGATTTCTTCGGATCTCGAACATTTTGTATCTCGAAGCAAGTTTTACATGTAAAACGCCTAATCCGTGCAACGGTTTTCAGAAACAACAGTATAAGTAGATGAAAAAGGAAAACCAGAGAAAAATCAAGTAATGTTTCTTCAATCCTTAAATCTACACATTGTTAATGTAATAAATTATAATAAAACAGAATAAAACACAAGCAAAATACGTAAAATGTTCACAAATGTGAAACCTTACCTTAAGAGTGAAGCGATGTGTCAAAGGAGGTGCCAGAGGATGTGTCACATTACGGCAACACGGATGAAAGTTCTCGAGATATTTCACGAATTACTGACACCAACACGGTTTCAAGCACAAGCGCAGACAGATGGAGAGACGCTTCTGAGAACGCGTCACTGGGTTTCTCTAAGTTGCGCTACAGAACAGCACTTTCCACGTTATAAACGTTATTTCTTTTACAACACCTTGACTCTAACATTTGTTGAAGCACATTATTAGTAATCTATACATAATGTTTCGCTGTGTTCTCGAAGTGTTTTTAAGTGTATCAGACCCTTTTTGCACTAGGAGATAGGAGCGCCAGAACCCGTAAGCGCTACGCGACGTCATGACCGCTGGTAAATGTTCTTATCTCAAATTTTTCTCGAAGCGAAAAATTTCCCACGAGACGTTTTCGTATTTCATAACTCAAAGCATTCGTATATCGGGGTACCACTGTATATACAACGTATTATGAACCCGTAGATGGAACGTAACATGGGCAGTAGGGGTGTAGCGGTACGCTAAAATCGTATTCGGTTCGGTACAGTGTCTTGGAGAGTTCGGTTCATTCGGTTCGGTTCGAAACAATAAGAACTTACATATTCTTTATTTTGAAAAGCTGCCAATACACAATAGAATTCTTGCATAAAATAAATAAAAGTGACACATTTGGGTGATATGTTAAATAAGTTGGACTCTATATTAAGAAAAACATATTTTTTTAAATAAAAAATAAAATACTGCAACTAGTTAGGATAGATTACCTATCCACATTTTCTGAAGAGAGCATAGATCTGGTTGTCGTGACAATATCTCCAGCAGTAGAAAATGTTAGATGTGTTGCTTGCCCGATCTCCGTGGAACAATGTCGGCATACAACTTTAAATTTATCCACTCGTCTATCTCCGTTATGTATTTTAACAGAGAAGCCAAAGTGTTCTCAAACACGAGACCGTAGTGAGGTGGGAGGGTCTTCAAGCTCTGGCTTCTCTTTCGCTTTTGCCATGCCATTTTCCTACTCGCACTCGTGCTCGTCACTCAATAGCGTCCGTAAGGAAACTCGCCTAGGAACATTGTTCCGCTGCGCTTAATATCGCGCTAATAATAGATTTATATAATTTAATAAAAATACTGAATACCGAAACGGTACGCAAGTGTACCGAACCGAACAGGCCGTACCGAAACGGTTCAATATATACCGTGAACCGTTACACCCCTAATGGGCAGTCATGCCATTTTACTTTCGGAGGCGGAAGGCTGCTCTCTGGGAATGCAGCTGGTCAAGACAGCTCTGGGAGGTTATCAATACTTAAATCACACAGAGGCCATTAGTTTACATTACCAGAATATCGAGTGTGCCTGATACTGATGCAGTTCTATCATGAAGACTCAAGACAAAGCATTCTTTACAGCTGCAGACGCTGACTAGCTCTTGGGTGCTGATTTCAGATCACCAGGAGGGACTGAGGAAGTGTCATCTTACAATTTTGGTAGTTTCTGCAGAAGTCTAGTTTAAAATAAATAGCAAATGAAACCTGTTGAAATGAAACATCATTTATTGGTCATTGTAAGTGATGTAGAAGTAAGTAAGCTTTATTGATCTTTTTTTACGCTATACAGCATGCCTTGTGTTGACTATAGATTTGCAGGTAGATCATCTAAACATGGAGCTTATCTAAAGGTCACAAAGAGCAAATCAATTTCATGATTTGGTTTTAGCAGAAGATTGGCTGTGAGCAATAAAAAAAACTAAATGTATTTCTCTCTGTCAATCCCCTTGAGAGGCAGACTGCCTTCTGGAGACTGCTGTGACCAATCACTGACCTTCTGTGAGAAGTATCTTCAGGAAGCACAGGGCACATCATATTGTACAGCTCTTTTATCGTTCCACGTGCTTGAAGTCAAGATGTCGGACGACGACTTTGAATTTTGAAATGTATAATGAAATAGGAAAGGGTCACAAAGGCACCTTTGATGCATCAAAACATGTAAATGTGCATTGTAAATAAGCGAATACCACTTTGATATGTAAATGTGCTCTCAGTTTGTTCCCAAAGTCAAAATACGCATGCTCTTTGCTGTGTCTGGAGCAAAAAAAGCGATGATGCTTCAATGGAGGTAATGGAGCATGATTTCCACACAAAAAGCATCCATTATTAAACAGACATTCTCTAGCCAGATTTCTTCAGCCTTTCCAAATTATTCAGAAGCATGTAGAGTTCCTTCAAGATTACTATTCACCAGACTGTAAAGAAAGCACATTTAGCTTGTTTCATCATCAAGCATGAGATCGTGCACCCTTTGGTTTTCCTGGCTGACCTCAAACACCTCCAGATACACCCATAAAGCTCTCGAGCTCAGGCTCTTGTGCAAGATATTTTATGCAAGGTATTTGTTTGAGTGTTTTATAAAACCCAAGTGACCCATTTTTCTACTAATGCTTTATTGTTATAAAAGAACTTAATTAATATGCTAATTTCCTAAGCTCTGATAAGTGGTGTATCATTAAGAACGAGGTTTTCCCAGAGGCTGGTGTACAGCGGTTCTGCTGTGCCATGGCTTCTCTATCCAGAACCATCACTGCTGTTCGTGCCAAGAGCTTTGATGTACAGACATGAAGAATCTGATGGATGGAAGCTCTTCTTTTGTTATGCTAACCAGCCTCTGTGTGGCTTCAAACATGACCGCAGCAGCCAACACCTTGCTTTAAGCTCACAGGAGCACCAATCACATTTTAGTTTTGGAGAACAACTGATGTCTGGTGAACGGGAAAAAAGTTTTGCAAAGCTAATGAGTGCCATAGTGGTCCCATGTATTTGTATGTCCTGCTTATGGGAATGCTGGCATTTTATCTGTGGGTTCTGCAATCCCATGCAGGGGCAGCCTCATTGGAAATGCATGAGTCTGTCTGCATCTGGACTCTAAAATAGCTTGCTCTGCATGGGTTTATCTTGCTGGATATGGAAACATCCAAAAGGCTGTGTTGCACACAATCTTAAAAAGCCTGTAACATGTGTTTTGAAAATGTCCTTTATTGCATTGTGTAAACTCTACGTTAATGGAAACATTGAGCTTTAAATGTAATACTGTATCAAGTTAGTGAGAATGAAGAAAGAGTGCAATCAATTGTTTAAAAAAATAACACATTAATCACACATTTATTTTGCAATTAATCGCAAGACTGAAACTTTTAGTTTCACAGGCTGGCTTTTTGTTAAGCTTCTTGTGGAATAAATGCTCAGAAGGGGAAGTAACAGGTCCGATCTTGTGGCCATTCGATTCCATCCAGCTCTAAAAATTTATTTTAATTTAGTTTGATTTTAAGAGTGTCTATATTCTTTTATATATATCTGTGTATTGTGTGTTTTTTTTAGTATTTTGTCCTTTAGTGAAATGCAAGGTGCCTTCAAATTATTATTATTATTATTATTAGTAGTAGTAGTATTTTTATTTTTCACGACAAATTTTCATCTTGTGATAACTTAGCTAAAATAAAAGTGGGACTTTAAAATTTTAATGAAATTTATTCTACAATTTATATTTCAATCGAATTAAAGCACCTGAAACCATTGGTGGGCAGTAAATGTGGTTTGTTACGTTTACTTTTTTTATTAAACTTGAACTCGCAACTATGTTAAAAATAAACATTAAAACAATCTAGACTTACATTTAAAAAGCCTGCTGTGAAATCGTGTTATTTCATTTAGTTCTAAAGGAAATTTAGATTGAAGTTTTTGAGCTCATGATAATTTAAATAACTAATTATTTAAATTTCACATCTTGTTCAATCAAGAGTCTGGACACAAAAGTAATCGTATATTATAGTCATAAAAAATTACTTTCAATACTTAAGTACATTTTAAGGCAAATACTTTTGTACTTTACTTAAGTGAAATTCTGAAGGGAGCACTTTTACTTTTGCTGGAGTATTATTTTACTCAGTGTATATCTCTACTTTAATGCAAGTACTTGGTTTGTGTACTTTGTCCACCACTGTCTGAAACTACTCAAATCTAGATATCAACTCTGAATACGAATTGATTTAAACTTTACATTAAATGAAGATCATCACACTGGCTTTAATTTCAATTGACAGGGATCTACTGAAGAAAGCTTGGCTAGAAATAACAATGTCTTACACTCCCCAAAAAGGGGGTTATTGACAAATAAAGCTAATTAAAACAACAGAATGGACAAAAATAAGGCAATTTGTTAATTATTGATTTCTTTCTCAAGTAAGATTTCAGTGGCTTGTGGCAAATGAAAGCCAATGACTCCAGACTGTCCCTGTGGTTTATCATTGACTACCTGCAGCAGGAGAGAAAATGAGCACAGTAAAGTCAACTTCAGGTGTCCAAACTGACAGCAGAAGGCCATTAAAGAGTCCGCCGTTGTTTCTTCTGTGTCAGAGTGATGCAATTAAAGGCTTGTGAAGTTAATGCATGAACTGTTGCTGGATTTCAAATGCACCCTTATGCATAATGAATGACAGCTTTTAATAAAACGAGTGCAAACTTGCTTGTAGAGACATTAGATGCATGTACACACCCAGTAGGGGAAAGAGTAGTGACATGCACCAATAATAGAGCTATCAAAACCAAAACTTGTACATATATATTACGAACAGCAGCAGTGTTTTGCACAATCACAAAGGCTGAGAGGATGAGCTGTGTAACCGGGGCTTTCTGTTGCACTTTCCATGTTGTTCTGCGCCTTTTGTTTACTGACTGAAACATGATTTTGAAAGCACAGCATGATGGGTGGAGGTGCAGATTTAAACAGATGGCACATGATACATTCTCTCTCTGTTTGCCTTCTTTTTTGGCTTCAATGTATGTCATATTAGGTGATCGCTCAGTGGAAAATCTGATCAGTCTGGCTGCAGTTTGTAATCAAAATAGAATTAGAGCATTGTTGAAAGATTTTTTGAGACTCCTATTGTTTAGATGTTTCCACATGTATTTAAATCGAGGAATACTTTCATTCTTTCCTTTTCTCTATGGTCACAAGGGAACTCCCATTGAACGTGGGACACTCCCATTGAAGTTGTCACCATACACTCTTATGGACAATTCCAAGCCTGATGCGCAGAGAACATGTAAACTCTATCCAGACCGGCTCGACCTTCTGTCCTTGTCCCCATGCTCCCAAGATAAATAAACATTTCAAATGTAATATAACAACTTTACATTTTGATTTTTAAAATGTTTTTTTTTTATCATATATGTATATCATTTATAGGCCTTTCAGTTAGAAGAGGAGTTTGCATGTTCTCCCTGTGCTTGCGTGGGTGTACTCTAAGACGAGACGAAAACATGCTTAAGGTTAATTGAATTCTCTAAATTGGATTGAATGTGTGTTGCCCTTTGATGGACAGGCAACCTGTCCAGGGTGTAACCACCTTTCACCTGAAGTGTGCTGTAGATAGGCACCAGCAGAACCCAGTGACACATTAAGAGAAGCCAGCTGAGGTGGCTCTGGCATCTGTTTTAGAAGCCTTCCCTCTTGGAAGAGTCCTTGGAGTAGGCCTAGCACATGCTGGAGAGACTATGTCTCCAGACTGGCCTGGAGTTGTCTGGGTAAAGGGTCACCTGGGCATCTCTGCTTAGACTTTTCCAACTGTGACCAAACAATAGAACAATTGGCAATTATACAGACTATTATTTATTATTTCTCAGCCTTTTATTTCTGACTTAAATGAAAAACTTTTGTGACACATTTTCATTATCATTTTCTTGTGTTTTTTATCATTCCACAGGGGCCACCAAAGACATGGGGAAGATGTTAGGAGGAGAGGAGGAGAAGGATCCTGATGCCCAGAAGAAGGAGGAAGAGCGTCAGGAGGCACTTAGACAACAAGAGGAAGAGCGCAAAGCCAAACATGCCCGAATGGAGGCTGAGAGGGAGAAGGTCAGACAGACCATCCGAGATAAGGTATAGAAATCATTTTCACACCATCAAAAAGGAAATGAAGAGAAGCAGCAAAACAAACTCTTTTTAAAAGTCTATTTTATGAACACATTTGTAAAGAAATGGGACCTGATGTTCATGTAAGTATTAAAAAACATAATTTGCCTGAAACTGCCACCACTTCAGTGTTTTATGTATTATGCCGTTTAAATAACCAATTTCAGGAGGAGCTTACTAGGACTAGTCAATCATCTCTCTGTGCCTTCAAATATGAATCAGTATTTTCTGGTCACTTGATGTTTGATCAAGCTGGTTACTCATTTATTTAAAATTTCCTCCTTATTTAAAATACTTGTTTGCATTTTCAACAGAGGTTTGTTTAGTGAGCTACATGTTCGTTCAAGTTGCCCAGTCACTCATTCAAGGATGTTTTTTTAAGCTACTATATATTTATATATCTTCTTTTCCTTTTGGCTGTTCCCAGTTTAGGGCTCGCCACAGCGAATCATCCGTTTCCACATAAATCTGTCCTCAGTATTCTCTACTCTTGCACCAACAAACAAAGTTCATGTCCTGGCATCATGGCATCTCCATCTCCAACATCCTTCTACCAATATAACAACTGTCCCTCCTCTGCACATGTCCAAACCATCTCAGTCTGGCCTCTCTGACTTTGTCTCCAAAACAACCAACCTGAGCTGTCCCTCTTGATGTGCTCATTCCTAATCTTGTCCATCCTAGTCACTCCTAAACTGAACCTCAACATCCTCATCTCTGCTACTTCCAGCTCTGCCTCTTGTCTCTTCCTCACTGCCACAGTCTCCAACCCATACATCATAGCTGCTCTCACTACTGTTCTGTACACCTTTCCTTTGATTCTTGCTGACACTCTTCTGTCACACAACACCCCTGACACTTTTCTCCACCCACTCCAACCTGCCTGCACTCGTCTCTTCACCTCTTTTCCACACTCCCCGTCACACTGGACTGTTGACCCCAAATACCTAAACTCCTGCACCTTCTTGACCTCAGCCCCCTGTAACCTCACTGTTCTATTTCCCTCCCTCTCGTTCAAACACATGTATTCTGTCTTGCTGCGACTGACTTTCATTCCTCTTCTTTCTAGAGCTGACCTCCAACTTTCCAGGTTTTCCTCCACCTGCTCTCTGCTCTCACTACAAATTACAATGTCATCTGCAAACATCATTGTCCACGGCGATTCCTGCCTGACCTCATCTGTCAACCTGTCCATCACCATAGCAAATAAGAAGGGACTCAAAGCTGATCCTTGATGTAGCCCCACCTCCACCTTGAACTCCTTTGTCTGACCTACAGCACATCTCACTGCTGTCCTACTTCTCTCATACATATCCCAAACTACTCCGACGTACTTCTCTGCCACTCCTGACATCCTCATACAGGACCATAGCTCCTCTCTTGGCACCCTGTCATGGGCTTTTTCTAAATCCACAAAGACGCAGTGAAGCTCTTTCTGACCATCTCTGTACTTCTCATTAACATTCTCAGAGCAAAAATTGCATCAGTAGAGCTCTTCCTGGACATGAAGCCATACTGCTGTTCACAAATATCCACTTCCCTTCTTAGCCTATCTTCCACAACTCTTTCCCAAATTTTCATTGTGTGGCTCGTCAAATGGAAAACCAGAGAAAAATCAATTAACGTTTCTTCAATCCTTAAATCTACACATTGTTAATAAATGACAATAAAACACACGCAAAATACGTAATATGTACACAAATGTGAAACCTTATCTTGAGTAATCCGATGTGTTGGAGGAGGTGAAACAGGTGGCAGAAAACATTACGGCACCACGTATGAAAGTTACCTTTCTCAAGATATTTCACGAATTACTGACACAAACACTGTTTCAAGCACAAGCGCAGAAAATACCGAGCGTGTGAGAAGGGATGGAGAGACGCTTCTGAGAATGTGTCACAGAGTTTCTCTAAGTTGTGCTACAGAACAGCACTTTCCATGATATAAACGTTATTTCTTTTACGACACCTTGACTAACATTTGTTATAGTACATTATTGGTAATCTATTTATAATGTTTCGCTCGATTTAAAACTGATTTAAAGTGTTTTAAGGCATATCAGCCACTTAAAGCACACTTTCTTCAAAGGGAGAAAGGAGCGGGACAAACAAGTGGAAAAAATGTGAGACAAGCAAGTGGAAAATGGAGCAGAAATGTTTGTTATTGCTCGTATCTCGATTTTTTCTTCATATCTCGAAGCAAAAAATTTCCCGCGAGAACATTTCAATACTTGAAGCATTCGTATCTCGGGGTACCACAGTAATCCAACAAAGGTTCAAAGAAGGTTTCAATAAACAAAAAGGTTTTAAATTTTCTGTAAAAATAAAATCTTTTTTTCTCTCTTTTAATAATGACTCCAATGTGTTCGCGTCAATGATATATAGTAATACCAATATAATTAAACTCTGATTCCTAAACTAATTTGTTGACTAGGGGTTTACACTTAGAAATACTGTTTGGAGACGACAGACTATGAGTCTTTAACTCCATGGATTTGTTATTGGTGTGTTGAGGCCTGCTTTTCAGGTCGACTGTTAAAGGAACCCTTGTGGCTCTACTGCTGAATCTGTGATATCATGTTGTGATGAGAACTTGCATGACATCGTGCTTATGTAAGGGTAGAGGGCCATAAATTGTTCCTTCCATAAAATCTGAATAAGCTTTTATGTACCTTTTCAACAAACAATTGACCCTATCAGTGTTTCCATTCTGGCGATTCACACGCACTTCATCTGGAAAAATAAACAAGCCAACAAACAGCTTTTGGTTTCAAAACATCTTGGATCGTCCCAGAACATTACTCTGGCCATTAATTTAGAATTGGGTAAAAGTTTTCCCAATAAAACAACAGAAACAAAAAAAATACTCTATTTCTTTCTTAGTGAAGAAACCAAAAAAAGGTCATATTTTAGCATCCCCTCTCCAATCCAAAATTCTCAATCAGTTTTTCACTACATCTAGTTCAGATTATGCTTATTTGTGTAAGTTATTTAGTAAACTTATGAAATGCTGTTTTGATAACAAATTTCGGGAGGAGCTTAGAAGGACTAGGCAATAATGTTTTGCTCGTAGATCCTCTGTAAGAACTTTTGGAGAGGCCGTTTACTTGTGCAGGGCAATTTTTGTGAGGTTTTTGTCAATTAAAGTAGGCCACACCTCCAAACATTTTACCTTTAAAGAACTCCAGTTAGCTTTTTTGAAGTCAGTAACTCAAAAGAACACTTTTCACATAAGTACTATCTGTTGTTCTAAATATAAGCATGAAAGGCTTTTATGAAAGTATTTTTAGACACATAGTCTTGTTAATACTCTTAATGAAGATCAGATCAAATTGTATGACAAATTTATTCAGAAAACACATGCTTTTCTTTGAAACTATTTTGTGTAACCGATCCTCAGTTTCAAACAGGTGTGTCTATCTCACTCTGCTGACTGCACCCTGATCACACCATAGCCGTGGGAGTATGAGCCAGATTTTATTGATTCATTTCTTTACAATAATGTTCAGATAATTTTGATAAAAAGGTCATGATAACTGTAATTGGCTAATAAGGTAGGAATACGGACATGATGGATAGCATGGCTCTGCCCAACCCTGATCACAGTTGATTCTGCAATGCATCGAGTCATTAATTGCGTTAGTGTTTCTAGCGCAGGATGTTGCCCTGGGCTAGGTGGTCAACTCTCTTGCTTGTTTCAGAGCATTAGATCTGTTGTGTCTGTCGCTCGTAATTTAACAAATGTGGGCAGAATGAGGCTGTCAATTAAATGTGAATTGATTCAGTAAATTGAATCAATGAACGAATTTCAATTCATATAAAAACAAACAAAGGTAACCATTAAACCATATGGCAAAGTGAAAAGATATTTGGGATGAAAAGAAAAACAAGTGAATCTTTTTAATTTGTGTATCGTATCATAAAAACTACAAAGCGTTCTTGTTTTTTAATCTCTCCTTCTGCATTCACATTCAAATTACTTTCTATGAGCAGCTGAAAGAGAATCGCTTAGGGACCGTCTGCAAAATTCCAAACCTAAAATTTTCTGCCCAGAAAATGATTATTAGCGTTACTCTAAAATGCTCCAGTATGACCAAATCCAAGCCACTCCCACTGCTATTTGTAATTATTTTGATGAAAGCTCAGTCAATTTCAGATCACACATCACTATTCTAAGGCTTAACCTACTACCAAACATAATTTATAAAAAAATTTTAAAGTGTGTTTTTCATGCCATGTTTTGTTTTATTCCTCTATAAATATTCAGAATTATTATTCAGATTCTTTTCAGTTATTTATTCCAAAATGTTTTGTGTTGTTTCTGTGAATCTGATTTAAATGAATTAGTATTTATAATTTACCTTTTTGTTAGACCATTGACCATAATGCATAGTGTAAAGAAACAAATAAATACAACTATTGCTCAATAAACAGTTTTTTTTTCAAGCAGCAGTAAAATAATGCAGTAAAGGGGCATCAAAACATGTTCTTTAAAAAGTAACTAACAAGTTTTTATTTCTTTTAATTACTTTTTAGTGTAAGTAACTCTTAGTGTAAGTTACTATTTTTTAACTGGTTCCTATTCTCCAGTAGCTAACACTGATAACTCTGCAAACTGACCGTATGAGACCGAACCAATTAAAAACACCCTTTTTTCATCACAGATTTTGTTAGAAGAAAACCCAGTGAAAATTATCAGGAACGTTGCTTTGTAAACGCTGTTGTTTTTATTCTTTCAAAGAGTATACACCCTTTTTTGAGAATATCAAAGGAAAATTCATGATTTTCACTACGTCCAGTAGAGCTAGAGATTCCGGGAGACAGCACTGTCTGCGCATGTATTTTGTACTTGCACGAGCCTCTTATGCTCCCTTTGCTCATTGCCTCTCTCTCTCTCTCTCTTTCTCAACCTTTGCTCTCTCGCTCTCTCAGCTATGTTTGTGTTTGTTACAGTCCTGTCATGGTGTTTGGCTCATGTACTTGTCATGTGGTACACCTCACCTTGATGGTTGTAATCTGCTCTATGTTCCTCTGTTCTTTGTTTTCCTGCTCCTCACTTTAGTCATTTGTTGCTTGTTTTGTTTGCTGTTCCTTTTAGTTCTGCTCCAGAGGATTTATTATTTGTTCCCTTTAAGTGAAGCTGTTTTTAGTTCTAGTTACTCTGTATTCAGTTCGTTTTCATTTTCTGGTTGTGAAAAAGCACAGTGAAAGGATTTTAAATGCCAATAAGTGCTTATTTTTTCATAATTATGTTTGGGGTGGGGGAGAATGATTCTTTTTATTGCTCTGAAGGGGTAGAGACATAAAAGGTTTGAGAACCACTAAGTTCAATAATGATCACTTTTTATAGCCATAAGAATAAATCATTCATGACTTCCCATAAACCCCCAGAGGAAGAGCTGCAGGTCTGTCCGATTCACTGAAGCTGCTTCAGTTCGTCCCGGAGCTGCTGTCAAGGTTCATCTCAAACACACCCCTTATCTCCATCATATCACCATCCAAATTCCACATTTTCCCACCATTCCCACCCATTTTTTAACTGTATTTAAAGGCTTATGTGTGTGGGAGACAGATGCACCAAATATAAATCTCTATTAGCCTTTACTGAAATGTCACATTTGCTGTAGTCTTCACGTCAGTTCTTAATTAATGAAAATAATGTTAGCATTAGCCAGAAGTATCAGGTCATTACAAAAGGACATAAGATCCTATGAGCCAGATGATGGGAGAACTTGGCCCGGGGTCTCTTTATGGATGCATACACAAATAAAGAGCCAAGAAACCTGATTGGTTATCTCTTCTGTTAGTTATGTGTGTTACATCTTGATCTCGTGTAACACAACTTGACAGAAGAATCTGGGCCGTGCTAAGATTACAATTGTCATTGGAATATTGAGACCTGGAGACATATTATGGAATACAAATACTAAGAGTAAAAGTACATGTTTCTTGCGTACTTCACGCTTGTCCATATGCAGCGTTGTGTTTATTTCTCTTCCTCATTTACTTTTGGTTTCTTTGTGTCTGTGTTCTTAGTTGTCTCCTAATTATTTTTCCCTCTCATAACTACAGTCTCTGTTTTGAGGTCTTCTGTTTCAATTCCCTTTGTCCCCTGTCCTTCTGTATGCATTTATGCTTGTACTTGGAATTTAAGTGCTCGTGGGTTTCTGCCTCCTCTTCCATTACTTTCAGTTTCCTTCATGTCTGTGTCCCAAGTCCATCCATCCATCCAACCTTCCATCCATTTTCCAACCCGCTTATTCCCTTTCGGGGTCACGGGGGTCTGCCGGTGTCTATCTCCAGTGCACATTGCGCGAGAATCTCTGTAACATCCTGTGAAAACGTTTTATCGGATCTCACAATGCTTCATACAATGGTTAAATCTTGTATTTTCCTGTGTCTGAATATGTTTATAGTACGGGTTAAAGAAGAAAGAAGAGAAGGAAGCGGAGGAGAAAGCAGCTATGGAACAAGCCTGCGAAGGTTCCCTGACTCGGCCCAAGAAAGCCATCCCAGCAGGCTGTGGGACAGAGGATGAGGAGGACGATGAGAGCATCCTGGACACCGTTATGAAATTCCTGCCCGGACCTCTGCAGGACATGTTCAAGAAGTAAACACACACACAACGGCGAGATGAGAGAGGGGGATCCCTGCCGAGCAAACAGCTGAAACTGCCTCGAGCCACTTTTATTTGTTCCTTTATACAGGATCCAAACGAAAATCAAACCCGACAACATTAGGCCTTTTCACTGCCACTCAGCCTCCGATTGTTTACATTTTTGATAGAGCTTTGAAACCATCCGACCCACAATATCCACGCATTCCAAGATGCTGACACTCTGCCAACTGTGGGTTCTGAAGCAGGTTCCCTTAAGATTTTATAAGGAAATTTATCATGTGTGTGGATGAAATTGTATTTTCTGGATCTAATATTATTATAAGTTTGACTACCTTAAATTGTGCAACTGAGCAAAATCTCCTCTCAGTTCATGGTGTGCTGAGTAAATGATGGATTATCATAGCGTTATTTTCACTTTTAAAGGGAACCCTGGCTATTAAAACTTTGATTATTACTCAGCTTTAAATTCAAAAGGCTGATTTTATATCACAGTGTATTGTATTAGTGAGACGCTGTTCAAGAAAGATGCTCACAAACCTCTGATAAGCCTCGAGGCTGTTTCACTTGTGATCCAGGAAAACTTTACACTCTACATGTTGTTTTGTACATATATATACACAAAATTATTATCCCTTTGCTATAATCAAAAATACTTCCCTTTGCTAAAAATACTTCCAGAAAGGGAACCCGGATGACTCTTGGGTCATGAATATAGTGTGGCATGACTGGCCTGATTCAGACTTGATTTAACGGAAACAGGACAAAATTTGCATTATATTTACATATTTAGATATTATAACAACCATTAATCGAAAGGTTGCTGATTGGGAACTCCTGAGTGCTTGGCCGAATATCCATCAGCACCCGTAAGAATTTAGCTGCTGTTGTCTTCTCAAAAAATCACGGCTAAACCAGCAAGAGCAACATTTTTGGAAGCAGTCTACATTCACCACCATCTTCCCTTTCCGTTCTCTTCCTCTTGTCACTCTGAATTCATATATCATTACCCTTTGACAATTGCTGCACAATGAGGCATGCTAATGGCATTTCGTTGAACAGATTGTGTAGTTGTAACTTGCTGGTGTCAAAAAACACCAACAGAAGCTTCCCAGAATGCATTGTGCTCCACAGATATGAAAAAAAAATTATCTGGATTTTTAATGCAGAATTTGGTTTGAGACAAAAGTCTTAATAGCCAGAGTTTCCTTTAAGAAAATGTACCCATCCTTGACGTTTCTTTTCATTTGTTGCTTTCAGCTAAGGGAACGGATTTATTAACAATTTTATTATTTGTTGAACGTAACTTCAGGGAGTTTGATAAAATTAGACTGAGGGCATAGTACCATTAGGAGAAATGGAAGACCTCTTATCACATTACATTTGTTTATTATGTCACAGAAATGAACATAACTGAGCCGTAAAGCTTAACGTAACCTTAGGGTGCTTTCAAAGTTCATTTTATCTTTAGTTTAGTTCGTTTGAACAGCCAAACTAAAAATCTGATCAAAAGCAGACTAAAATGCAGTCCGAGACCTGCTCAAGTATGAATCCAAATGAACTCTAGAGTGGTTCATGTGACACGATCGCACTCTGATCCGAACTTTACACAAATGAAGACGACAAGCACATGCTTTTTGAGCACTTATCTGAAAGCATTGTTTCACGTGGCACCTCAGGAGTAGTTTGTAATCTGAGCATCATTTGCAACATGCATCAGAGGCGATTAACACAAATGATATACAGTGGTACGTCGAGATACGAAATTAATCCATTCCAGGGTGACCTTAGTATCCTGAATTGTTCGTATGTCGAAGCACGTTTTACATGTTAAATGCCTAATCTGTGCAATGGCAGAAACAACAGTATGAATTGAGAAAAATCAAGTAACTTTTCTTCAATCCGTAAATCTACACATAGTTAATGTAATAAATGATAATAAAACAGAATAAAATTGAATAAAATAAATGCAAAATAATATGTACACAAATGTGAAACCTTACTCTTGCGTCGGAGGAAGTGCAACGGATGCAGAAAACATTACGGCACTATTACAAAAGTTTACTTTCTCCAGATATTTCACGAATAACGGACACCAACACGAAACCAAGCGCACGCACAGACAGTACCCGAGAGCGTGTCTGAAGGGATGGAAAGAGCACTTCCGAGAACGCGTCATGGGTATGATCTTTGCTATAACACAAGTTAGAGTGTCCTAAAAGAAATAAGCTCCAGGACCCGGAATCACCGCGAGATGTTAGACTTAACAAGCAGATAGGAGAGCAGAACTGTTTGTGTTTTTCGTATCTTGGATTTTTTACGTATCCTGAAGCAAAACATTTTTTCAGAAGCCCTTCACATCTTGGATTTTTTGTAACTCGAAGCATTCGTATCTCGAGGTACCACTGTAGTAAAAGATGGCAAGAGTCAAAATCAAGCAGTCTGTCCATTTTGATTGTGTTGTCCCAGTCTTCAAGCATTCTGTCCTCCTAACCAATCAAAAAGCAGTCGAGAAAACACATACGGTGACATAGGCGACCATATGATGTCACATGGCTGTATTTTCAACAATTGTAAATCGGAGGATCAGTGTGTGTGAATATAAATCTGCAAAGATTGCAACAATGTGTCAGTTGTTTCTCATGGTCTGTACCAAATAAAACAAACTATAGATGTGAAAGCACCCTTAGATCAAAAAGATGAAAAGGCTTCTTGGTATTGAGTTAAATAGTCAAATAATGAAGTAAAATAGTGTGTTCATTTTATAATCAGTAAAAGCGCACCCTTTTGTTTCGGTCATCATTTTCAAGTAGCTTTACTTTTGCCACTTAAGTCCACAAAGGTTCACAGCCTGCCAGTTTTGTATTATTTTTGTGGAATAAAACTTGATTTGACCACAGGTTTTCATTCCCACACCAGCCTCTAAAGAACGTCACAGGACCAAATTATCTTTCCAAAAACAGTTCAAAACAAGATTTGAAAAACATGCAGCGTGTGAATCTTCAGGTTAGAGATCAGCCTCTGTCGCACATACTCATCACTGCCAAGAAAACCGAACGAGAAGATCCATGATAACAGACAACTCTCATGACAATCAGACATCACTGGTAAAAACATCTGAATCTGTTGTTACCTGAACAGGTGCTCGTTTGCCTTAGTTTTGTAACGGCTACTTTGGAAGGTCTTATCTAATTTGTATTTACAAGTGAAGAGGGTGTCAAACATGAAAGATTTTGATAAGATGCAGAAAATAAAAAAATTGGTTGGTTTGCCTTGACCCTCGATAAAAGCCCAAGCATCATTATACATGGAGATGTTGGGCCAATCATGATGCAGCTGGTCACGCGTTACATTGGTTGATTTTGAACTTTGTTCGTGACACAGACACTAAGGCTTGTTCCTGTTCCTTCCTCCTGAACCCTTCGCCTTTTTGTATGTTCCTGTGAGGACTGTTCTAATTCTCCTTCGAGTGAAAGTTAAATGGAGCCTTGAGGAAAGCACACCTCAAATGAAGGGCTATGATGCATTTGCCAGTGTGTGCAGTACAATTTACAAGCAGACGTGGGCAAGCAGAACATTCTAAAGGTTAAAACATTGTCTTATGTGGCATCCATCTTAGTAGCTGCAATTAAACACATGCAGCTGTTAAACTCTTACAGAAAAAGGGCTAAGGTTAAGGTCATTGCACACTGAAGTTTAAAATTTTTGTTGCATTTTTCCACTGCCATATATCTTGAAACAGAGATTTTGACCCAGTCGAGACTAGAGAGTATCGAGACCAAGACAAGACCAAGATCAAGACATGCTAAGCCAAGACCAAAGTATGACTGATCGAGATCAAGTCAAGACCAAGACCAAAAACAGAAAAGCGTTTAATTTATTGTAATGTTATAAGTTAGTGTACACTTTTTATTTGATTATTTGGTCTATTATGAAAGAATTTGATTTAGTCTATATGTCAATGGGCAGGTGGAGCGCAAGACCCCGGAAGTACCATGTGTGTGTGTGGCACAATCGGATAAAAAAACTTATCTGTATCATTTCATCTGTTTACCAATTTTATGAAAACTTGGTTATGTAACAGGAAGATGTCCATGTTAAATGGAAGTCTACATCTATAAATCTACATCTACAAATTTGCACACAGCAGAAGTTGTACAGCTATATTGTTTGTGCTCTGTAAAGCCAAAGGTAATAACTGCCAATTGTTACTTTTATTCTTGGATTTAAATCACCAGTACACCTGTGCAGCAGAGACCAAGATGATACTGTGAGTTGAGACCGTGACATGACTAACACTGGTTCCGTGACCGAGACAATAGAAATTGTCCACAACACTCTTGGGAGCATCTGACCCTGAGAAAAATGTGAGAAGCTCCTCGTCTGAGAGATGTTTCATTTATTTCCTGATGCCACACTTCAGTTGACGTCTTGTGGGTTTTGGAGACACACATCAATAAAAAAATTCTGATTTTCAGCAGAGGCTCGCTGTTTGCCTGAGATGTGGTCAAACATGCTTTAAAACTTTTCCTCTGAAAAAATACAAAAAAAGAACCTGCCACAGACGGTTTTTTGACAGACAAATATCACGGCAGTAGTGTGTGAGTGGACAGAAGGCGAGATCAATCCTATTTTTGGACAAATATTTCATGGTCAGCGTGCAAAGACTTTAATGCTCGGTTTTTACACTTTTGACTCATGTTTTTGACTCGTCATCTTCACCTGTAAACCTCGCGCGTCCTATGTAGTTGGTAGCAGTTTGGTTGGATGATGTATCATGGCTTCGTAAGGGAACGGAGGAAAGGAATCGGGCCAAAGATTGGTAGTGCTGCAAACACAACCGGTGAAAAATACCACAGACGTAACCGGCTCCCAACAGTTACGATCGTCAACAGCCCCCCCGCTTGATGTTGATGCTGGTTACTAGTAAACCAGATAATCAAGCAAATTCCTACAGTCTAACCCAATGTTATCATTGATAAAAGACCTACTGAACTGGTCTAAAACATTCCACTGCCAACAAGATCTGTTTAGGAGGTGACCATGGATTTCTTTCTGTTTTAAGCATTGAGTAAACACTGCCATTTGATAAACATGGGAGAGATTTAAGGCAAGAGGGGTATGTTTACATTTGTTTCTGAAACCAGTCGAGGAGGCAAACGTGTTTTGTTAAGTGATGCTCGAATGTGTTGCATGATGGGAAAATAGAACCCATAGATAAGCTTTCTTTTTGTCGGTTACACAGGTACTACTTGTATGTTTTCCAAAAAAATAAAAATAGCAAGCGTCCCTTTTGAAACCTTTAGCTAAAGATCATATAACTTCTGGAATGTAACTGTTCCCATTTTGGCTGGTTGTTCTGTGAGCAAAAGATTGTACGCATCCTTTAAAATGAATCTTAGTAAGAACAGAATGACAAATTGTTTCAGTTTAGCAGTACGGAAGTTTGCTTTTGTATCAAATTATAATGAGAATGAGATTAAAGCTTTGAGTTTATTGTGCGGGAAGGTTTTTAACTAGTCAAAGCCATATTGTTAGATTGCAATAATTATTGAAAAAAGACTCACCGTGTAGTCATGCATCTGTTTGCCGTGAACATGTCTGTCTCTATCTGACTGTAATTATTCAGGGGCTACATGAGATTTCCTGTAGACAGCGAGTTGCTGTGTATTCCTGTGTGTCTGTATCTGTTTGTGCTGCTGTACTGTATGTTGTATGTGTTCCTGTCTAACTGTACTGTGTGTGCTCAGTCTAAAGCCGGCTGCGGCCGCTGTCCTCCGGACTAATGTTCATGTATGCATGCAGATCACTTTTACATTAAATGCCAAATCCAAACGCCATTGCCTGTGAAGATGCTTCCTTTGTCCACGGATCGCTTCCGTCTATTGATCAGCATTGGGTGTCTTTGAATTTACCGCAGGCCTTTGGGGTCTATCTCACGATTTACTGCAAACACGGCAAAAGCCCAGTCACTCACGGCATCCACAGTTCCCTCGCTCATTCCAAGATCAACCAAGGTCATGTGAAAAACACCATACACCATATGAAAATTTGGGTATTTCGTAGCATTTTTTATTACAAGGGTATTTTAATCTCAATGTTTACAACACTAGAAGATGTTCCTCAAGTTCCCTCTGGTACGCAGTAGAATCTATGATGGATTCTATGATGGAGGAACTGCTGCAGCCAAGGAACCCCAGATATCATACATCCACCTCCATGCTTATTTTCCTGGAAAGCTTTCTTTGGTTTATGCCAAGCATGTCCTCTAGTCTCCAAAGAGTTCAACTTTGCACTCATCTGTCCAACATTTTTGCAGAAAGCTGATCTTTGTAAACATCTTCGCTAACAAACCCGTCTGACCCGATGTTTTTTTATGTTTTTTTTTTAAAGAGCAAAGGTTTCCTCCTTGTACACCCCCATGGAGGTTAAACTTGTGCAGTCTCTTTTTATAATCAGATTTTCATACAGTGTGTTTATTTTGTTAACATGACTGTATTTGAGCCATTCCACCGAATGGGTGCCATTTCTGTCCCTGGGAATTTATATGTATAATAAGTAAAGATTTACCGTAACCATTTCAAAAAAAAAAAATTCTGGTACTTGCTGATACAGATTCTGTTTTTTGAACGTGGCGGTTTTCAAAGTAATGACACAGTGAGGCAAATTTTATGACAGATGGAGGGCGAGGGGGGTTGGTTGCTCACTTTGGACGAAAGGCAGGGGTACACTCTGGACAGCTGTCTGGGGAATCTCCATAAGTCAGTATTTCAGCAAGAAGTTGCATCACTTGGATCTTTAGAAGGCAATATCAGCAAAGGTAAGTTCTTACAATTTTCATATTTACACATTTGATGATTTTGTGATGATATCTCAGAGCGTCCTTTAAAAGATACTACTATTCAAATGATATCAAAGATTTTTATTAGTTTATTGTAAAAATGCACATAATGGGCAAATAACTGAATTTGCTGAAATTCCTGGTGCTATAATCATGTGCACTATGAGGCTATTTAGCATTTAATTCTTTGCTAAAAACTCCTGTTACTTATATGAGAATAAAAAGAATGACAAGAAATAAAAATTCTATTATGAATAAACTACACAGCATTGTTTCTTATCCTTTCTGGATCAGAATATTTACAGATGGTATAGCACATGTCCAGCTTTGTGATCTGGTGAAACACCATTGGCTCAGCCATAAAACCCTCAGGATTTGTTGATCAGCACACTGCTTCTGTAGTTAGACTGGTTCTTGTGAGTTTGAGATAAGTAGTCACCGTTTATCCTGAGGCACACGTTTATCCTGTGTTTTTTTATCTAGCAAAAATTTTACTTCAGAGTGCTTTCACGTTAAAGTCACTGTAAGAATCAAGAAACACTTTAAAAGACTTTTAACAATGTTTTTTTTTACCGTTTTTAAACTTTTTTTCATTGTATCTCCCAGATGACCTCAGCAACTCTGCTGTGACGTGTGGCGATACCTACCTGTTAGTAAAACATTTGGGTTACATTTCCTTTGTCAGTCAGAGATACACAAGGCTTGTAAAAGCGTATAAAGGACAAACCAAAAATCTTTCAAAGGTATCCTAGATTTTTAGCTGGCAAACAAGTCAAGTCTGTAATGGCCAAAAATACAACTGAATTCAAGATACACAGACAGTCCTTCATCACTTATACTGAATTTATTAAACTGACACAGAACAATGTCTTCTAACCCTCCTTTAACCCACCCTAATATCCGCAAACCCTTTTTTTCCTCTGGAATCAGAATAACTCCAGGATTTTACACCCCCCCCCTCCCACACACACCCACACACAGAATAGATTTTTTTTTTGGCTAAAAGGTTAATGTCAGGTAATTGATGTCTTTGTTGACTAACAACACTGTGAAACAATTTTGATAAAAACCATTTTGATAACAGCACTGAGTCTACCCTATCGTTCAAGTGGGGACTGAAACCACAGTAATTTTTGGAAGGTAATGGGTCCGCTGGTTAAGAGAGCCATTTTCAATTGAGAACGCATAAAGACAGAGCCCATTGAGTATAAGGAGAAACAGTTTAGAAAGCTTTTGTGCCAGCTTGTATAGCTTTGTACCTTCCCTGGAAAACATGTGATTTATGTTTTCCTTTGCTCAAAAAAAAAAACAAAAAAAAAAACCACGGGAAGGGTGTCAAAGTTTCCACAATGGATTGAATGAATGATTGCCAGACTATCAGATGTGAAAACCTCTGATCAAATGAACTTGTGCTTGTGTAAAGGAGCAACTGCAGCCTGGTTATTGTAATCCAGTGCTGAAAACACCTCAACAAAGGGAAATATTGCGTTGGCTTATGAATTGAAATCTTGATTTACTTGAAAGCCCTGTTTAGAGAGGCAGACTTGTTCAAAAACGTAAAGGTTATTGTGGGCTGCTAATAATTGCATGTCAGAAATGTTTTGTTTCACATAAAAGCTCATAAATTACTGGAGCCTTGCCTGAAAGACAAAATGGAAAAGTAGCAAAAGCCAACTAATCCATTAAGACCTGAGGGACAGACAGTGCCAGGAGGGACCTGGAAGCCTCTGTCTATTGAAATGGAAATTAGGAAGATCATTAAATGTGTCTCGTCATTTTAACAGAGAAAGCTTGACGGCTTGCTCATGCTTCTGCCTTAGTTTGGAGATCAGTAGAGACAGTACGGTTGAAGGCGAATGCCCTGATGAAGCAGGGATTGTAATCTCTTTATCAGTCAGAACTTTTATTTTACTTGTAGTTCCTGTATTAAGTTTAATTCATAAGTTTATCTTCAGAAAGTCTGTTTAATAAAACAACAAATATCTCATTCCATATAAATACCAAAACAACAACCTAATTGGATGGATATTTCATTATTTATATATTATTCAAAGATGTAGTCCACACATCGAAACAGCGCTCACTAGTGATTATCAAGTGATGATGCAGGCAGGCTGCACACTGAGGTTATTTCTGTTGGCCTGATGCCGACATTTGAATGTAATTAATTTTGACACTCGCTGTAATTTATGTATGTGGTAGACTTGTTAATCCAAAGTGATTTATTTTTCAGTTCTTGGTAGCACTTATTAATGCTGTCCTTATTTGGCCTTCACGGGTGAACAGGTTATTTTGATGATGTTCAAAATCACATGATGTGATGTGTTTTTTTTTTCATGTTTGCAGGTCCAATATCTGCAGCAAAAGGGTTTTGCACCTGTCATTTTCCTTTTTAAATCATTGGGTAAAACAAACAAACAAAAGAACTAAATTCCATTTTAGAGCAGAAATACCAAAACAAAAACAACTGCTTTACCCATTGAATTGTTAAAAGTCATCACTGAATAGAAATAATACACTATCATTAGTCTCAAAATCCTTGAGCTTCTGGGGGCCATACCAGAAAAATCTAATAGAATAACCATTGATTACCTTAATTGATTCATTCACTAATAGATCTCATATTATATATTATATTATTAGACATATATTATTATTTGATTTTTTTTTTTGTTTGTACCGGTAGTTTTTTTGCAAAGGACAAATTCTGTAATTTTAAACATTCTGATGAACAAATATTTCCACAAAAATGTTTTGAAAACACATTTTTTCACTCAATTTATAATATGCTTTAGAAGGCAAGAACAAACCTTTCACTTCATATTGAAACTCTGAGCATTCAGTTTAAATACAAAACTAAACAGTGGGTTGAATAAAATAACTACTATTTTTTAAGGAATAAAGGAACATAAACTCTTCAAATGAATCTGCTGATTTGCTCTTTTGTTTTATGCACAGAATCTGCCTCTAATTAAGACAAAAATTAGCTTTAGTTTCTTACTGAAACTCGAGCCTCAGAAGGTTTGCACTTTAAAAAATGACAAGCTTTTAGCAGCACAACAGCGATGACATTGTTACCAATTTTGGCCTCTATAGAACGAATCATTGTCACTTTATGCGGAATCCGAAATCTGGCCCTTCAAACACAACAATATTATTATACCAGAGGCTCACTGTTCGGATTCTTCCACAAGAAAAAATAGACCCGTAATGTTAACACACTGCTGTGATCCGGCGTCATGAAAGACTGATTACTTGGTTCAAAAAACTATTAGCAAACAATTAGTTAGCACTTTATTATTACAAATGTAACATTAAATATGATACCCCTGCCCTATAACCTCAAGGATTTGCAATTCTTCTGAAATGTTTTATATAACAGAAAGATATCTGGAGATTAACAATGGCTTAACAATTATAAAAGGGCTTGACGTGCTGTAACACACAGAGATGTTGACCCAAGAGGGGAGGAGTAAGAACTTGATCTACATCAGAGATCCAGCACAGATATAGATCAAGAGGTTACAGAAAGGTAACCACCAGCCATGACTCCTCTGAGCTTCCTCTGCTGCCAGTTGACCATAAATAAACTGTTGAGAGGTTACAAGAGTTTGGAGTTTTCATGACTTCATCTGGGACTTTTTCAGGGGATTGCCAAGAATTCACAGAACACATGACATATATCATGATATAAAACCCAAAACCGAACTCTGCTCTTCAGACTCTAAATAGAGTCTTTGACATTTGAGGTTTCGGAGCTGAGGGCCGTTTGAAGAAAAGGCAAAAAGGACTTAAAGGAATCTAGAAAACTCTATTTTATTCTTCTTTGGTTTTCTTTTTAAATGTTATCTTACACTATAAAAATCTAACCAATTAAAATAAAGTAATTGATAAACAAAGAATCTAATTCTAAATCATGAGGGAGAACAATACTTACAATACTTAAAGGTGAAATTTGACTTACATGACCTGAAAATTATAAAAAAAGGTTTATACGTTTCACCATAAAAGATTTTATTAATACACCTGTATAGTTTATAACGGTTTTCTTAACTGAGGATGCAAACAACAATGAGCTAGAGCTCGGAAAAAGGACATCACAAGGTAATAGGCTTTGCTAAATGACATGTAATTAAGCGAGAATGAAAGGAAGCTTGTAGGGGCATGTCATCTGTAGGAAGTGACACAGTGAGGCATCGTGGAGACTGCTGAGAAGTCGGCAAAGATGGTGAAGATGGAGGACAAGCATGCTGTGGGAAGCCTGTCATCATCACAGGACTGCAGCCTCACATAGCTCCACAGAGCACTGATCCTGACCCCTCAGATACGCAGCCAACGCTAACAATACCAACAGTCTACAAACGAATCAAGATAAATAGAACTGACCCAATAGCCATCAAATCTTAAATCTGTGGATTGTTGGACTTGCGAGGGTCCAATGCGTGTTCAAAATGATTTTAAGAGACAGATGCTGTTGGATTTTTTATATTATTGGGTCAAAACCCGTAATCCATTGCGTGTTCAAAAACCAAAGAGGAGAACGTGTATTAATAAAAAGGCAAGAGAAAAACAACAATCAACACGGTGCACCGGAGAATCTTTCAAATCCGTTCATAGGATGATTCTAATTCCTGTCCGTCCGTTCTCAGCTTAAGTATCACAGTTCAGTTTCACTTTCCGCCCCTGACGCATTTTCTTTGAAACAAAACTAGAATATTCTGGAAGATAAGGGAGTCAGTCTTCTATCTCTTCTCCAAAGCCATGTATAATAAAACCATTCATTCTCGTTATAGTGAGACCTGACTTTACAAGATATCATAGAAAGTTAATTAAATTTCCCACAGGATCGTCCCCAAAATACTAATAGAAATATTTGTCATGATAGCCAAAGATCAGCGCTATCCCCCACCTGTGCTCAACCCAAGGCACTTTGAGCTTCAAGTGTATATTTCATCTGTGAACATCGAGTGCCGTGTCACAAGTCTATGCAAAGAAACTCCAGAACAGCACATAACAGTTGTGAAGAATGAACAATTAAATGCAGACTTCAGCTTTGACGCTTAAACTCAAGGCTAATCGAACAAAACATGTTTCAATAGCTGCAACTAGTGAAATTTGTCCTTACTGGATCGTTAAATCGATCTAGCAAAGTATGACCCATCACCTGGGCATGCTACAGAATCTGTTCTGTGCTTCAGAGCTTGTAGAAACTTTAATTTTTGAATATAGCTCTGATCTTTTTTTGAGGTTTTTTGTTTACCTTTATCATTAGCTTTGATTGAAGCTATACTAAACTATGTATTGGCAATTATAGAAATGTACTTCCTTGTTATCATTAACCGTTTAAGCCTTTGGTTACATAATGTGATACTTTAGTTCTTAGCATTTAACATTATTGTAGAAAATGATTAGAGAGTAGATTCACCTCATCTCAATTTATTAAGAAATAGTAAGTTACATAGCAAAAAGGTCAAAGAATACCAAGAGGCAACGTGACCTGAAATGGCTCTAAGCATCACTGGACGAAAAAAGTCACGAGCTCTTCCAGAGTTCTACCCTAAGTTCTCGTTGGATTCAAGTCCACTCCCACGGGAGGGTCTAGTTTAAATGTAAATTAGGCAGTAAGTTTGAGAGACCACATAATCAAAAAAGGCGTGTCTTTCAGAGGCAGACACCATTGTTCATTAAAGCAATCACATATGTTAATTGAAATCCTTTTAGAAACTTTGCCACACAAAGCTGTATCAAGGAGTGGTTGAGAATCTCAACCCCTTTGGCTTAAACTCCTTGCAACATTGTTATATATACAATAATATTTATGAATGTGTAAATAACAGCAGAAATCTATAGACAATCACCATCTGGCAAAGTGTGTTACAGACCAAAGCCACGCCACTGCCTGCAATGTTGCTCAGCTGATATTTTTTTTACTGCGTGTGACACCAGGATTTTAATATGCTGCGCTTAATATTAAATTAATGTACTTAATAAAGCTGTGTTTTGTGTTCACGTCCATTCATTAAACGTGAGGATCTCTGCGGGGCAGGAAAGATGGTTTACTTTTCCATAAATGCTAATTGACAAAAGCTTCAATGCCTAGTGCCTTGGGGTAAATGGTACCAGGACCTTCTATTGTCACAGCATGTAGTAACTGCAAAAAAAAAACATTCTGAACAATCTAGATAGGCTGCGTCCTCTAAAGATTGCAGAACCTGTATTGGGACAGCTATAGAGAGGGTGCACATGCACACAAGCGACTTCGTGATAGAGGGGGTGGGGTCAGGCTTTCAGAACTCCGCCTTGAGTCTAGGCCACACATCTCCAGAGAGCTCTTGAAAAGCACGGTCGAAAACATCAAGTTAAGCCCCGTACAAACAGGCCTTTGCTTTCATTTACATAAACGAGGGACACTGAGTGGAATCGGCGAAGGGGTACACAAGAAACTCTGCTGTTAATCTTTGTTTAATGAAGAATTGCAAATAGCAAAACAAGGCTAATCATACAGTCTTAATTATTTTAGTCTCTGTATGTTTTATCCTCCTGTATGTGATGCGCTCCACAAACAAACGTGTGTTGCCTTTTTGACCGCCGTTCCTGCCCCTAGGCCGTGTGTGAACTGTGAGAAACAGCCAGTTATGCTTTTATATTTATTGTTTATACTTTGTGCTGAATTCACATGTGTTTGTTAATGCATTAGAGGCTTTACGCAACCAGTGTGGGAGACGTGTATCAATAACTAAATCTAGTTTTAATTAGAGTCGATTAAAATCAATCAGGTGAAAACACACAGCAGTTAAACATTGTCCCTTTATAAAAACACAGTCTTCATTTAAAAAAATACAGCAAATCATTTATTGCTATAAAACACATAAATCCCTGTACACTGTTCTGCAACGCCATGGATCTCTGAGTTAGTATCGCCCTCTGCTGGTCATTTTTATACATCTACAGAAAACATTTGCATCTGAAAATTTGCAGGAAAGGGAATTAATAAAAACATTTCAGATACATCAAGCGCCAATAAACACTCGTAACTTCAGAATAGCTGCTGATTCAGGGTTTTATATGATGCCAAAAAAAGTAAAAAAAAACAACAAACAAATGACACGAGCATGACACTATTTGCAGAGGTCACCATGGTCCAGAAAAAGAAGGGAATGTCCTGGTGAAGGCAGCACCTCATGAGTCGTTCGGAAGCCCAAAAAGCTTGACAGTGCCTGCCTCGCGGTTGCTGTCGTACTTGCTCTCTTTATCGTCGCAGGCGTACGCCAACAGCGGCCTCTTTGGGTGCCAGGCTACAGTGAAGGTCGGAGACTCGCACTGAATCTCCCAGAGCTTCTCTCCTGTAACAGGAAATGGGCCATGAGCACAAGTCTAGCTTTAAACACAACGTCAGGTAGAGTGGATTCTGCTCACCGGTCTCTACTTCAGCAATGTCAATGAAATGATCCTCTGATGCCGACGCCAACATCTTTCCATCATGGCTGAAACTGAGGGTGCGAACAGGCCAGTCCAGTCTGGAAGATTCAAGACTACATTATGTGGCCTAATATTCTGGTCGAGTAATTGCTAATACTTGAAAGAAGCAACAAAATCCCCCACGGGATGTATAATATTCTTATGTGCTGGAGCAGATTATGTTTTCCTCATAAAGTGATGACTTTTGTGGTGCTCACTGTAGTGGTGCTAAAAGCAGAAATAGAGTAAAACATAGCAAGTTTTATTTATAAAAAAAAAAAAAAAAAGGATCTAAATTCTTAATGTAATGGACTTTTCAGGATGTTTTGTAACCCCTGAAGATATACCTCCATCATTGTGTAAAAAGAAAACAAAGCTTTTATTGTGTATAAAAATACATCATGGAAAATTTAATATTTATTATTTTTTTGGCTTTATTGAAAATGTACCGAATTGTGAAACCAGATACCATCAAACCCAACCGTGATTTTTGTGGACCGTTACAGGTTGGTGTAGGACTGTGCGATATTGAGAAAATAATCACATTTTAATTTTTCTTTTTAAGTTTAAGTTTACTTTTTTTACACTGGCAAATGTGAAAAATGCAACCCATTTGGGAAATGTAACATTTGACCAAAACATGGCTTTATTTTTTAAATATTCAATATATTGATAAAATATGTAAAGAGGACATATTAATCACTTTTTATAACAGTTACAAAAAATATTTGAGCCCTCTTTACTAGCACTGCACCGTTAGTAACTTTCAAAATGCAATAATAATCCTTAAAACGTCTTTGAACTGCTGTGTATTTTTTGCTACAGCAAAACACACCGTTCACCCCGTTCCTCCCAGTCATGCTTTCGCCACGCTCCTTTTAGGACGTGTAGTTCAGGAATCATGGGTAATGTAGTGCGTAATTGTTGCCAGTCACAAGTCAAATAGAACGGCATGAAATTATTCAAATGAGATTCAAGAGTTTTTCTGTGTGTCGCCCAGACATAAATAAAGTCCAAAGTGCATCGAAGAGTTCTGTGTAAGTCTCATCACTTCACAAGCAAATTAATCCGCTATAGACCAGTAGAAAGAACTATTAACCCATATGGTCCGCATGGAAGTACTCCGTAGACAGTGTCTCTTCAAAAATGATCAATAAAGTGCACTTTGAAGCTTAGATTGTGTCGTCACAATAACACGCATGTTTCAACTCTGTCTTAACTTCAGTTCTGCTTTCTGTATAGAGTAGTGGTATCGCTGCAGGGCTAAAATAAGCGCAATAGGGGATCAAATAACTCATACTCTGTTATTATAGATTTTTAACCCCCTGTTTTCACACAGCATTGAAGTTTAGTGGTGAAGTAGTGTGTACATGCTTTCGTCATCGCCTGGTGTCTTTCTCAGATCTTTTCAGCTGGTGAGAAAGCTGCATATATTCCAAATATATTTCAATACCTATATTCCGGAACAGAGCTTGCACAAGGTACATTTGTAATGCGTTTGGTAAAATTCACAAAAAAACATTAAGTGGCATCTTAGACTTTTACAAAATTGTTTGTCTGCAGATGATCCAGAGGAGAGCTGGACCTTGTCAGAGAGTTTTGGAAACACACGTCAATTGTTGTTAAAGCTGTAGAAAATACACTCTGAAAAGGTTCTATAGAGAACCAAATCTGGTTCTATGGCTCGTAATCACATGGGAACCCGTTATGAACACTTATCTTCAAAGGTTCTATTTGAACCCAACCATCAAAGGTGCTATTGAGCTCGGAGCTCAAAAGTGCTATTTAGAACCAATGTTCGATATTTAGAAACAACCACTAAATGAATGAAATAAATAACCTTTGGCATGATATATATGGCCAGCGTCTGTATATAGCACATTAGAAAACAACCAAGAACTACAAGAACCACAAAGGCCATAACAGTTTCTTTATGCTAGAAGAGTACTTCAAAAACCACAAACAACCAGTGAAGAACCAAAAAGAGCTTATGGGGTTCTTACGGGAAAAAAGGAGCTTATAACACCCTGACATTGCAAAAAAACAAAGAACTGGTGAAGAACCTTTTTTTTGTAAACAAGTAGCCATCGGTTCTTAAAACCCATACTATTCTCTTGACTTCTAACTTAGTTTGAATGAATATTTAAGCAGGAATAAATCACAAAGACTACAACACACCTTGAGAAGCAACGGACACACACCAGTTCCTCCACATCCCACAGACTAACCAGGGCATCAGCGCTCCCTGTGGCAAAATACTTGCCAGTGGGGTCAAACTTAATGCAGATGCAGTTGGAAGGATGGGCATTGATTGACTGTATGAGCTTGAGATCAGGGTAACTGTAACAGAAAGAACCATTCCGTGAAACTGTAACACAGCATTTGTTTAAAACCAGTGACGATAGCCAGTCCTAGAACAAACCTTAAGATGTTGATGCAGCCGTTGCCGTTGGTCAGGAAGAACATGTCATTATCATTATTCCAGGAGATCTCATTGACCTCAAACTTGAACTGCTCCTCAGCACGAGGACGGTGCGTCTTGGCATCAATGAACGTCACCACGTCGTCCTTGTTGCCCACAGCAATGGTCTGACCATCAGGACTCCAACAAATGTTAATATTCTCCCCTGAGACAAAACACATATGAATGAAACCTCGACAGTAACACAAGTTAGTAAAGATTGAAAAAAAAAACAAAAAAAAAAACCTGTACCAGATTTTCTCTGCTGGTCCCTGGACGTCTGGTGGGACTGCATTTTATTCCGAATAAGAGGACACTGCCAGAATCTCTGAGTTTAATTAAACTTTATATGTAAAGCTTTTGTCATAAAATACACCCAGCATTATGTTGAATGTTGGATTAAATAAAAACACCTCTTTGCTTTGCTAATCATCAGCGCGGCTAACGCAAGTAGCAGAATTAAGTTTCTTTTACTGTTAAGTGCTGCAACACCATTTAAAAAGAGGAAAAAGCAGGAGATCAAAGTGTAGCCTACTGTTTGTACTCGTCAATGCTATAGAATGTTTAAATGTAGGGTACAAGTTAATGCCCTTAATATAAGTCCTTTGGCAAAAAAGTAGTTTTAGGCTGTGAAGTATAAACATTCAAATAGATTCTTGTAATAACTCATGACTCCTAGAGGAAACTAAGATAACAAACAAAATGGACACTGTGCCCAATCTAATCGAATATGAGGACGCCTCCTCCCACCCTATGGTTTGATAACGCTTTACAGTAAGATGCTATTCATCAAAAGGACAATCTTACTGGGAGCAAATGTAAATTATTGTATTATTTTTTGGGGTTTAGGTAACCATGCCTTTGTTTATCTGCCTTCCAAAGTAAAACATTGTCCATGCTTCTGTGTTCATACATCCTGCCTCAAGAGCCTTTAGTTTTAAAATGATTAATCAAGAGGAAAAAAATAAAGTGTTGTGAAATAACACGTATGTTTCAACTTAATCTCAACTTTATTTCTGGATTTCACATAAGCTTTAATAATCTTTAAAATAGTTGAAATCCTAATTTATTAATTGCTGTATGACAATATTTCAGATAAATAGACCTTTTAATAAATGTGTTATAATTTTATCACAAATGTAATGGTACATTATAATGAAAAAAAAATACTAGATGTACTTAAACTCTAAGAAACACTAAAACTACGTAGATTTATCTAATCACCTATGAAAGTATTAGAAATAAATAAACTTTAAAATTAAATGACTAGATTCTATTAAAGTAAGGTATTTTTATTTTTAAAATTAATAATTAATCAATACTATACCATTGTTCATTTGGAAACGTTTATTTTATTTTAAACCATTGTGTAAACTTTAGCACAATATTAATAATTCACATGTGGAACTTAGAAAAACAAAATGCTCAATCCTCAATATCTTTTCTTCACTTTATTTGACTTAAAAGCATTTCACTTATAAACAATAAATCAATATTGAGATTATTCCTGCATTTACATCATCCTCCTGAAACTCAGTCACAAATATTGTCATAATCACAAAAGGGCACCAATGTACCCATTAAAAAACATTTAAACAAGTCCAGCAGTCGTAGTTTCTCTTCAAGATTAAATTGTCTTTGAAGCTCCGGCGGCTCTTCTCTCCTCGAATGCTGGAATGCTTGAAACGAAGGAAACGGATCATTCATCTGAATCCGAATCCAGGTTCGATCTCTTTCTTTTCCTTCTTTCTGATCTGCCTGCACTTTTCCTGATTCTTTTTCCCCGCTGTCCCGACTCATCCTGGTTTCTCTGCTCATCAGATCCTCTGAGCTCTCTCGTGTTTACCTGATGAGAAGTCCCAGGCTGCTCTTCATCTCCAGGAGCTTCTTCATGTGATGCTGCAGGAGAAAATATTGAGCCACTCGCAGATTCTGAATTAAAGAGGTCGTCTGCTCTCCTCTTTTTTGGCCCTTCTCTCTCTGAGCTTTCAGAAGATCTTCTTTTTCTTTTAACACTTTGTCTCACATCTGTCGGACTCCCAGAGCTTTGTTCAGAAGGGGCCAGGATCTCGCTGTTATGAAGCCAAGAAGGTCCAGGCTGTTCATCATCAAGCGATCTCTCATCATTAGTTCCCAGAGATGAAACAGTGGAGTTCCAGGAACCATTTAACGAGTCTGAACCAAGCCGCTCTGATCTTCTTCTTGTGAGTTCTGTTACCTCCAGACCGTCATCTGTCTTCCTTTTTCTCTTCATGCAGCCTGGTGTTTCAGCCTGGCTTCGGTCGGTGGTTGATCTGGATCTCCTGGTTTGGACTTCACTGCTGTTGAGCTGACGTGAAGCTGCTGAATGTTCTGGATCACCAGATGTCTCTCCAAGTGATTCAGCAGAAAATATTTCCAAATCCGAATCAGAAGTTAAGTCTGATTCAGAAAATGAGTCTGTCTCAGAATCAAAAATTGAGTCCAAGTCAGGAACGTAGTCCGGATCTGAATCAGAGTTATATTCAGAAGATGTTTGAGGTTGATCCTCTGGAACTTGTCCCTGTGTTGGTTCTTCTGGGACTCTCTCTGCTGGACCCTCCACGGCTCTCTCTGCTGGACCCTCCGCAGCTCTCTCTGCTGGTCCCTCCACGGGTCTCTCTGCTGGTACCTGGGCGGGTCTCTCTGCTGGACCCTCCACAGCTATCTCTGCTGGTACCTGGGCGGCTCTCTCTGCCGGTCCCTGCGCAGCTCTCTCTGCTGGAACCTCCGCAGCTCCATCTGCTGGTCCCAGAGCGGCTCTCTCTGCTGGTCCCTGAGCGGCTCTCTCTGCTGGTCCCTGAGCGGCTCTCTCTGCTGGTCCCTGAGCGGCTCTCTCTGCTGGTCCCTGTGCAGCTCTCTGTCCTTCTTGTGGTACTGTATTATATACCGGATAAAAGGAAACTGCCATAGAGTCACCACTTGAATTGATGTCAATGGCCCAGTAATCTGCATTGTGGTCCAGCAGGTCGAGCAGTGGATTATATTCTGGACCAGGGATCAGAGAATAGTTCAACACATGCGCGAAAGCTTCTAGAACCCACATGAAAACCATGTCCTGGTGTGCAGCAACTAAGTGATGGGGAACGTGAATGGCTGGAAGATCCCGTTCGATGTCCCCGCACCGTAAGGTTATAGAAATCACATATGGTGGTGCCAGGACAGGAACACCAGCCCCTCCAACAACAGCTGCAGGGAGGTTTCCAGGATGTTCTCCTTGAGCCATCTTTGCTGAACTAGAATCCTTTGAATTATCAGGAGAATCTGCAAACAAGCTCTGATCCTTCGACACTGAGAGCACCACACTTCTGCTAGCTCTTCCAAGCTCTGTGATGTCATCAGCTTCTAAACATGACAGCTTCTCTAAGTTCCACGATGTCCAGCATTTAAACAATAACAAATTCTCTACAGTCAGATTCTCAGTCGTCTGATGTCATTTAAAACAGATTCATTTAACAGATTTAATGCTCAGTGGTCTTCACTGCTCTGAAGATATCAGTTCACTCGGTCTTTGTGACTAAGTGAAGTCAGCCACTGGGTTTTTATTTCATAAAATAAGGTTTTTAGAAGGGATTTTAATAAATGCTTCACATGCCTTTTTCAAAGCCCTTAAAATAAATGTTGGATGCTTCTAGACTTTAAATGCATCTTATATAACTTTTTTTAACTTTATATAACTATAACTTTTTAAAACTTTTTTTTTTAATTTCACCACGACCTCCCAAACACACGCCTCGGCCGCATACCCTTCAGTGCAAGTCTCTTCAGAACACCCTTTATTATGTGCTTATATATAAATATAATAATTATTCGTTAAGTTTTACGTTCTTTGTACTAAATTAATCAGACTAGATGAGAAGCGCGAGTAGGATTTTAGTGCGCATGCGCGAGTGGGATTTTAGTGCGCATGCGCGTCCTCCGACTGCAGGAAAGAGCACAGTGTGAGCATGGGTTCTCCTCGTTTTAAAGCGTAAATACCATATTTAAGAAATAACTATTATTCATGATAAGAGTGCCTTATTTTTAGTTGTGTGTGTGTGTGTGTGTGTGTGTGTGCGTGTGTGTGTGTGTGTGTGTGTGTGTGTGTGTGCGTGCGTGATTATAGCGTGTAGACTAATTCGTGTGTGGTGTTTTATGGTAATCAGATCGCTCCTTCACGTGTGTTCTGCAGAGCCGATGAGAAATAAATATAAATATATATATATATATATATATATATTAAATAGTTCATCTCTCTGTCCTGAGTGTAGCGTACTTCCTGCGGCCGCGGTCTGCTACAATTGCAGGTCTTTGTAAGGCAACATAGAACTAAAATCTTTATATTTTTTCTGTTTCCATAACAACAGCACACAGATGACGCAGATGAGGAAAAACATCCAAGCACACTTTCAGGGATATTTCACTTATCATTTCTGTTACTCAAGCTAAGAATTAATCCCTGCTGTGTTCTGACTCTGTGCCGTGGGCAATGTGCAGCCGCTGACAGCATCTGAAGCTTGAGCTGGGCTCAGAAAGTCCTGGTTGGCGCCAATTTATCCAGCTGCAATTACGGAGCTCAACAGTTTGGTGCCGAGATTTGTCAAACAGCTCCCTCCATCTAACTATGTTGGCTTTGGACGCATCTCCTCCTAGACTGCTCGAGCTACAACAACCAAACTGGTTTGAGTTGGGTTGCTACACCTTTTCAGACTGGTACGACTAAAAGTATTTTGTGAAATTGCTGAGAATGCTGGGGAATTTACCATTTACCGTTGACTTTGCATGGGGTCAGACTTTACAAAACTTTCTCCACACAAAGTGACATCGAAAGATTAGTTTCGGGAGCGTAAATGAAAAGATTATTAGGCAGGGTGATCCCCATAATCACCTAATTATCCGTTCTATAAAAACCCCAGGATCTATGCATCCCCCAGGCTCTCTTTTGGCAACCCTCCCCCACCCCTTTTTGCAAGAACATATAAAACATTGGCAAAAGTATTTGAACCCCAGGATCACAGTTCACCACTGATATATTGGGATACAGCACCACAAATATCTTCAAGAGTGAATATCGTAGAGAAAAGGGGATTTAATCATAGCAACAGCTTAAATTTTATAACACAGACCCCTCTATAGCAACAAAAACAGTTTACCCTAGCAATCAAATTCTTAGTACTCTTTCTCAGCTTTGGAAAATAAAGACATTATTTATTTATTTTTGACCCCTTAGTAACCAGGTCAAAGACTGGATTGCTTTATTTTACTCAGATGGACATTGACAACATTAAAAAAATATACTATGTACTATGAAGCCAGATTGAGTGGCTAGGCAGCTAATTAGAATTAGTTCCTGGGTTTGGATCTTGGATTTATTCAATCTTTGTCATGCTGGTTCCTTATGCCACACGGCTAACCTGCTCCAGAGATCGCACGCTTACATTCACCCAAAAGAACTTTTAAGTGAACACGAGGGTCGTTAACAATGGCTTCACCTTTTCTTCCTAAACCTTATTCCAATATTCCTGCGCAAGTTGTTAGACGAGCACTTCGTAGGGAAAGAGTGTTTAGGGACAAACAAAATCCCTTTGCCTTTCCCATCATGGATTTGCATGAAAGATTAGGACAGGGCGATATGGCTGAAAAAACTGATCACAATATCAGTCATTCAAATCTGTTGATATCGATAATTATTTACATTTTATATGATCCATTTAAAATAAGGACCAGGAAAAAAAATACATTAAAAAAATTTATTATTAACTTAACCTTCCTCTGATCATAATATGGTGCAAAATTAAAGAAACAGGAATCCCAAACACCAGCATGGGACACCGATATGGCGCAACCAAACGTTATACAGTTACACAATTGGCTGTTTGTATGTCACTCCAAATGTTGCTAGTGCTTTTGTTAATTAATGCAACCATACTTGCTTTAAACCTCCAATATCTTCTGACAAAGTATAAAAATGTATAATGTTTTATCGAACACTTGACTGAAACGATTAGGTTTTGTCAAGTCGAAACTGATCCAGTAATACTGAGTTTGTTCTGCCACATGCATGGTAAAGACCCCTGGTGTGACAGCTGAAAACATTCCTGATATTGTGCGTTGGTGCTGTTTACCAGCTCTCATGGCACATCACCAGAATGTATGTTGGTTTGGGTCTGCTTTTATTTATAAATCCTTTACGTGCTCACAGGGGATTGGTGGTATTCTTGCATATTGTGACTACACTTCTTCGACAGATCTTGCATGACTCAAGGTCACTTCTGCTTCAAGCCCGAAATACTCCCGCACTGCTGATGTTCTGTGTTTCTTATGCATCAACTCGGCAGAATCATTACAATCAGACTTATCTGCAGATGTCATCACTTCTCTGTAACACGCACACACACTTTTTATCCAACACTAGTAATGGAACTGAATGACATGTTGGTACCTTCACAACACTACATACAAACATGGAGAAGTTGAAGAAACTCACCTTTGGTGCTTACAGTAGCCATGCATTTAGTGGTCCGAACATCCCATATGCGGATGGTTTTGTCTCCTGAAGCAGTGACGAACAGGTCAGGGTTGGTGGGATGCCAACACAGCTGATCCACACTGTCTCCGTGCCCTCTGTAATTGTTTTCCTTCGTCTGAAAGACAGATAGGGGTCTCAGCATGAACTAAGTGAGGTGTATCACAACAAAATGACAAACGCAGTTTAATCTTGCGATATTAATTTCTGGAGTGACGTCACTTCTACGCGTCTCAGTTGGTGAGGGTATTACTACTGTGTTATGAGCAACAAACGTGGGCAGAACGATGGCGGTTGTAGTTAAGAATTGGCATATTGTATTAATTAAAGTGATATTAGCCTATTAAAATGAACGTAGCACATAAAGTTGCGTTAAAATGGTAATAAACAAATGTAAGATTGAAGCTCACCAGTCGGTCCTTTTCCAGGACAAAGACGCTGGCGGTCTTGTCGAAGGATCCAGAAGCCAGTCGCTTGCCATCACAGCTCCAGGCTACCGAGTGCACTTTAGCGCTGTGAGCCTGGAACTCTCTGCTTTTATTGTTATTCTTGAACACCTCCTGCATCTCCCTGTGGTATGAAGACGCCATACCTGCCGGCACTTCGTCGGGTATTTACGTGCTATCTTCTGCAAAGAAATTCTTACCGCCATCTAGTGAGCAGGAGCAGCATATAAAATGTAACCTATACTTCGCCATGCATATAGATGTAAAAAAAATGCAGTAATAAAAACAAAACAATTATAAAATAAGTTTTCTATTACATTAAATATCACTTGTTCTTTAATCTTGGATCTATTTGATTGTGCGTTTTATCTCTGGTCCATTTTTATTGTTCTTTAAAGCACTTTGAACTGCCAGTGTGTACGAACATGTGCCTTTACACGTAAAATTGGCATCGCCTTGTGTAAATGTACATTATACAAACTATATTTTACAGGAGGGCTAAAAATAAGATTACTTGCAGCAATCAAAATATAATTCAAGGGCCATTCCATTGAATGGGTGCCATTTCTGTCCCTGGGACTTTACATGTGTACATAAGCATTAATTGTAGCACACAGTCTACTACATGCCATTCTTATTGCAAATTTAGATTATAATATATAACATATTGATAAAAATCCACATAAAACACTCAAAGATAGCATTTCTTTTGCTTGTCCACAGTCTCTAATGCAACACTTAACTATTAAGATCTTTTAAAAAGAACCTTTCTTTGCATTTATAAGTAAATGCATATATGTTTCAAAAACATTATTTACACAAATATCTATACTTACTTAGATATAAGAATGCCCCAAGCCTTTTACTTATTCCTGTTCCCTTAACCCATTCCCCTTGTGAAAAACGGGAATTTCCATGAGTTTTTCAGCAGGAAGTTGCATGACTTGGATCTTTAGAAGGCCATGAGAACAGTAAAGGAGCGTCATTAAAAAATGTTATTCTGTTACTCAAATTATTTCAGCGATTTATTTAGTTTAGTGTAAAAATACATATTTTGGTAAATAACTGAATATTCTGGTTCCATAATCATGTGGCTATTTAGCGTGTGATTGCTCATTTTCTGCAAAAAACTGTTACTTTCAGTCCTGGTTGACGTCAGGTGAACAATTGCCTCTCTTCTTGCTCGCAGGAGGAACAAAACGCTCTTAATGACTCGGAAACTCTTATTTTTAACTGAATTTCACAGTCTCACAGTGGTATATCTTTCACACACATACACCGGATAATAATAAACGTAATAACGTTAATATAACAGGTAAGAGCGCATCAGGATTATATCTTAACAGTCCTGTTACTTATATAAGAATAACAAGAGGGTTAATAACAAGAAAAAACGGCACCCATCTTTTGATCATAAACATAATAAAACTTTTAAATAAGTTACTGAAGATGGACCAATATGAATGCTTAACTATCAAAAAAAAGAGAAATTTTAAAAACTTTACAAACAAGCAACTGTGCTTCCTGTTTAACGTTGAAGCAACATCGTGATTCGTCAACCTCGTTTAACTACAACCAATGAGCAACGTGCACTTTGAAGGGGCGGGGCTCCCCGTTCCGTTTTCAGCCAGAGGAATCTCCTCCGATGTGCTATTTGGAGTTTAAAATCATGTCACAAGTGCTCCCCAGCAGGGGGCACACTCCACTCAGCAAGTCCTCTAGATAGCACAGAATAATAATGTTGCCAGTAATAATTAAAAAGGAAACTGGTATACATGAGTTTGTGATAGGTTATTAGCAGAAACTGAAATGCTAAAAAGTAAGTTTTATTTAGTTGTTGTCTCCTGTTCATCATGTTGGAGCTCATGCTCGGGTTCTTTTTCTCAAAGTAGATCTACTTACATTATCTGTAGACGGCCTCATGTATATTTCACTCTTCTCTTTGTCATGTTTAGCACTGTTTTGTTCAACGGCACAGTGTCAAATTGAAACCAAACTCCCTTTCACTGAACAAACAAAGTGCCACACAAGGGTTAAAAGTCTGTGGCGTAAACAACTATCTAGTGCTTTGAAGAACATTGAGATACTATATTTCTTCAGTAAGTTTATTCAGTTTAAAAGGTAAATTGAAGTGGGAGATTTCAGTCAGTTGAAATAAATAAAAAACAGGTACACTCAAGTTTAGCTTCAAAACACACACATTTCAGTATCACAAACCAGACCGATCATCCTTCAAAGTTCTAGAAAATCTAACACTCCAGTAAGGCTCAAAAGGAAAACGTGGTGCAAATGCTTAGGCCAACAAACACATTTCAGGGATGTTGAGAAATGAAGAGGCATCAATGACTCTCCAATTGAACAGTACAGAGTCTGTGAATAGCTAGCAGTAAAGACAGAGTGAAACAGACACAAACTACGACAGCTCCTCATTTCTGACAAATGATCCATTATTGCAGCCACAGATCGGTCAGTGCTTAATATCAAAGACAAGCCGTGTCAAAAATTATTGCAGCATTGGATTTCTAGAACGCATTGAAGATTTTACCATTGAGTTGTGCATAGTGTTCCCGTTTTGCTCAAAAAGGTACGAAACTTTAAAGCAGTCTGCCTTGTTTAGAGCTCAGAAAACATTCACGTATATGTAACATTTTCCAAATAGTGTTTTGTGAATTCCCGGTCGATATCTTCAATAAAAAAGAAGTATCCACAGAAAACAAATGCACAATCAGTAGTATTTTGAAACAACTTTTGAACTTTCCAAACTTTCATCAGGGTTATGATAATCTCTTTCCTTCACTCTGCAGCAGCAGCAGCTATAGTTCTGATAAACTCCGAGCAGCGATTTCAACGTCTCAGGAATATTCCCCATGCCAACTGCATCCTCAACAGGAATAAAAGGCAATCAGTTGTTGTCGGCTTGAATGCAAATCTGTCTGAAGAAGATTTGGTATTCAAAGCTAAATCCATTGCGGCTTGTTTCTAAATGTCGAGGAAGACATGGGTGCATAGCTCTCTGTGATCTGGATTGTATGCGTTGAAATGCTGTGTTTTTATCGAGAGGTAGACTGAACTGAGCATAGTTTCCTCCTGTCGATTATTAATCGTTTACATGGCTTTTTGTTGCATAACTTCGTTGATAGTCTAGCTTTTGTAACAGCACATGAGGAGCACTGGCTTTCAGTGCCGACAGCTAACTCACACAGTCTAAGTGGGCAGAACTAATGTAATGAATAAAGTTTCATGCTACTTTTTGAGAAATGACGTTGAAACAGCTGCAGTAACAAGGATCACACAAACGTTCCAATTGCATGGATTGCCTCCTTTAGGCATCCTTAACATCGAATCTATGGAAATTACTAACACTTCCAGTGAAAAAAGTGAATTCCTCTTGAGTGATGTGTAAGTGATCTCCATTATTAGTTCAGAATTTGAGACGATTTATCTTATTTTCTATGAAACTAAAGCAGAAAGCATGGTTCTGTGCAAATCCTGCCACTGTGCTGGCAGGGCCGTTAACACTCAGCGTCTGTGCTGGTGTTTGCTGCTGAATCGGGGCTCTGTGCAGAGGCGCTGAGGCTGGTTTGAAGGTCACAACTTGCAATCGAACTGTCTCTTCGCCCCGCCCACTTCTCTGCATCAACTTCCTTCCTATCTCTGCAGACATTCAAGAAAAAAAGTATTACTATATTTTATCTAAGAATGAAGTAGCCATTTAATCTTTCCATCCAATCACAAACTTGAACAATCTTCAAGTATACATCCCATCTGTTTAGGTCATGGAAGAAAACACCAAACTTAATGGTAGATTTTCAGCTGGTGCAAGTTTTGAAGCAGAATCTGCATTTGCAAGTTACAGGACTCACATAGATTCAAATAAACCAAAGTGATTCCAACAGAGTCATTGTTTCACCATAACATTTTCTTGGATGCTTCGACCTGGTTAAAAAATCCACTCGGTTTCCCAGCAGAGCCGAAGACACATCTACTTTAACCCTTTCTCATTGGATTGACACATTTCCCAAACCCTTTTCCAAAATTCCAGTTATCATGGATGTCATTCAAGCAGTCCATACTCCTTTATTTAAAAAATTCTATAATAAATAAATGCTTCAAAGCCACTTTTATTCTGAATTCAATTAATTACAAAAGGCAAATTTGAAGCAGTTTCTATAGAAAGACAGCAAATGCCTCGGACAACAGGCGGAAAGCAACGGAAAGCAATGGACCATTGCTTCGCACTTGGTTCTGTATTTAGTGGCCATTTTGTAATGATTGATTGAAAGAGATCATTTATTTGTTTGTGTTGATTGAATGCAAAATTACATTTTGTTGCATATTGTACATGTTTTGAATGTTTAGAGCCTTTTGCAAACACAATGTGTCAGTATGACCATGAGTTCCACCGTCAATGCCTGTGTGTTAACTTCTGCAGTAACACAATCCAGAAAACTGTTAAAATGTCATGAACTGGATTCAGTTTTTACTTTGTACTCTTTGTGGATTTCCAATTGTCTGAAAAGTAGAATTTTACATAAATAAAATGATGACTTTACAGACAATACATGTTTTTTCTAGCTACAAAATCTTTCGCAGATTTTAGAAGTGGGTGTGGCTTCTTAGTCAGCTATTTCCAGCCCCTCCCTCTAACCGGAGAGTGATCTGTATATTAACTCCTTCATTCTCCAACACTCTTATCACACGAAAACATTAGTACATGAGAAACTGTTAGAGTAATTAGAAAGAAAACCTTTTTAAAGGAAACTTTATTGCTGGTTTCCATGGCGGCATCATATAACGGTAAACATTTTATGTTTGGAATTATAATGCGGTTTCTCTAAACTCCCTAGGCAATGCTTTCTGGTTTCTCCTCAGCTGCCAGCTTTTCAGCCGCACCAGAACATGGAGTAATCAAATGGCAAGTAAGTTCTTGTTTAACGAATACAGTGGTCAGTGATTTAAAATATTTGTGGTACAAAGATCAGAGTTTTCAATCCAAAGTTTTATGCGAGAACACGCCTCGATCGGGGCGGCACGGTGGGGCAGTGGGTAGCACTGTGGCCTTCCAGTTAGAAGGTTGCCGGTTTAAAGCTCACCAGTGACCTTCCTGGAAGGAGTTCGCATGTTCTCCCTGTGCTTGCATGAGTTTCTTCCGGGTACTTCAGAAACATGCGGTTAGGTTAATTGATAATCTAAATTCCCCTTAGTTGTGAATGCTGCCCTCAGATGGACTAGCAACCTGTCCAGGGTGTACCCCCGCCTCGCGCCCAATCTGCGCTCAAAAAAGGCACCAGCAGACCCGCGTGACCCCAAAAAGGGAATAAGCGTGTTGGAAAATGAATGAAAGCCTCGATCGAAAACTGTTTTTTTCAAGGAGAACGTCCAATGAAAGCATGAGTAGGACATAAAAGAGCCACTCATTGGCACTCATCGTACATTTTCATAGCGACGTCACACAGGAAACGGGAAAGAAGCAGATGAGCAAAATGAAAATGATGAAAACAGAAAAATCATAGAACACAGAAAAACACATGGATGTCGAGCAGTTTATATTGTTGATTAAAAAAAAAAGGCATGAAGATTACAAAAATGTGGAGACAAGAGTGGAGAACTTGCCATGTTTAAAGGAGGGTGATACTTGAAATCTTTGTTAACCGTGGTGACCTACAAAGAAACCCAAACGGCTATTGCTGCGTTGCATAAACACAGGTTCACGGGAAGCATATTGTGGCTACAAGGAAAGAAGTTCAATTTTAGTGCTTCAGGGCGTCCAAGAAAGTCCAGCAAGCGCCAGGATTATCTCCTAAACAGGATTCAGCCGCGGAATCTGAGTGCCACCAGTGCAGAGCTTGCTCAGGAATGGCAGCAGCAGTTGTGAGCGCATCTGCGCGCACAATGAGGCGAAGACTTTTGGAAAATGGCCTGGTGTCAAGAAGCAACTTCTCCACATGGACTGCTGAGGACTGGGGCAAAGCTATTTTCTCCAATGAAGCCCCTTTCCGATGGTTTGGGGCATCTGGAAAAAAGGCTTGTCAGGAGGAGAAAAGGTGAGCGCTACCATCAGTCCTCTGTCATGCCAACAGTACAGCATCCTGAGACCATTCATGCCGGGAGTTGCTTCTCATCCAAGAGAGAGGGACTGAACGTGGTTCAATGGCCAGAGGAGAATGACTCGTTACAATCGAGGTCTGCGGAAGAACATCTCTGAGCACACAACATGTTAAACCTTGAGGTGGATATGCTCCGGCAGCAGAAGACCACACTGGATGTCACTGCTGTTAACTAAGAAAAGGAACCTGAGGCTACAATTCTCTCAGGTTCACCAAAATGTAACAATAAAAGATTGGAAAAACGTTTGGATGCTATAGGGTCAGAATTTGGCATCAACAACATGAAAACATAGCCTTGTATCATCAGTTCAGGCTAGTGGTGGTGTAATGGTGTAGGGGTTATTTTGGGCTCATTAGATCTAATTGTACATCGGGTCAAGCCACAGCTTCCTTGAGTATTGTTGCTGACCACGTCCATCCCTTCCTGACCACAGTGTTCCCATCTTCTGATGCTACTTCTAGCAGGTCATAAAGTGTGAATCATCTCAGACTGGTTTCTTCAACATGACAGAGATTCATTCATTGTGCTCAAATGGCCTCAACAGTCACCAGATCTCAATCCAGTAGAGCACCTTTGGGATGTGGAGATTCGCATCATGGATGTGCAGCCGACAAATCTGCAGCAACTACATGATACTCTCATACCAATTGTTTGGACCAAACTCTCAGAGGAATGCTGCCAGTTCTTTGTGGAATCTATGCCATGAAGGATTAAACCAGATCTGAAGGGCAAAGAGGGGCACAACCTGGTACTAGCAAGGTGTACCTAATAAAGTGGCCAGTGAGTGAGAAAGTGAGAACATTTTCACTAAACTGCGGGATTTGGTGCACACATAAAGCATAATATATTCTGAAGAAAATTAGAGATGACATATTATTAATATTTGTAAAAAGGTAAAAAAGCAAAGTTGGTAAAAATTGACTTGATTAACAATTACCAATTACCAATTATTCGATTAATCCAGTTCAAAACAACTGAACACAATAGTTTTCTGATTTGTTTCAAATATTTCTGGCTCACTGCAATGAAACGGTATAATCAAATTCTTCTTATTGATCCTGAAAGCATCGTCTGATGGTAAGAAAGTGATCAAATGTTACACGACCCTCACTTTGACAGGTATAATGGTGAGCGATCCTTATCTGAAGTGAGTATTTGTGAGCTGTGGGAGAGAGTGCAAGCGTACCCTCCGCAGCAGCCATTGGTGAGCGGCTCTGTCTCCTCTTTCTCAGAGAGCATCCGAGTCTGGCCAGCTCCTCTGCTCTCCATGCCAGTCTCAGAGCTTTGTGGCAGCACGGCTGGCTCTCGACCCGAGTCTGAGCTGGCTCTGGACCCACGCTCACTGCCTGACAGAGAGCTGCTGCTCGGCCCCTCCGTATCCTTGCCAGAGTCTGAACTGTGCCGCAGGTTCAGACTGTTTGAAGATGAGCCTTTCCCCAGCCGTCCCTCTGCTGCACAAAGAGAGACAAGTGTTGGGTTTTGTTATGTGATATTTAGTTAATGATGAAACGTTACCAAATATTTACATCAGGTCTCCAAGAGACAGATCAGGAAAAATTGCTATATAATATCTTTTGTAGTTTCAGAAGACCCTTTACAAGTTGTTTTAATAAATGACATTTAAAACACTATTTTGTGGCAATGCTCAATTACATTTTATTAGTAAACTGCTAGGTTTTTACACATTATAATACTTTTACAAATAGTTTTTTTATTACATTACGCAACAGTTCCACAATAAACTTGAAATTGTACAAAAATTGCATTTTATTGCAGAAAATTCAGAAATTAAGAATGAACAGTTTTTGTGTTTTATAACAAAAATCAAAAGTGTTGAGACAAAATAAAAATTCATAAATCCCCCGAAAGAGCAAAGACAAAATCAAAGCAATGTTAAAATTGTATAAAAAAGGCAAACCTCCTAAACCTTTCTTTTTTTGTTCCATTTGTTTTTTTGTGGTAGAATTTTGAAAACTTCTCCGGTTTCCCCCACAATCCCAAAAACATGCGATTAGGTTAATTGAATAATCTAAATTCCCCTTAGGGTGTGAATGTGTGAGTGAATGTTGCCCTGCGATGGACTGGCAACCTGTCCAGGATGTACCCCTGCCTCTCACCCAATGTGTGCTGGAAATAGGAACCGGCAGACCCCCGTGACCTCGAAAGGGAAGAAGCGGGCATGAAAATGAATGAATGAATGAATGAATGAATGAATTTTGAAAACTTCTAAAGGGCTATTCCTTCTTTCACCACTAGATGGCACTGATTTGGGGTCTTTAAAATGAAACTGAAAGTTGATTATGCATTTTAATTTGACTTTCAGAATCAGAATCAGAATGAGTTTTATTGCCAAGTAAGTTTGCACATACAAGGAATTTGCTATGGTGACAGACCGAGGCAGCCATCTGTGGCGCCAACTTGTAGAGAGAAACAGAGAAATGGATATACATTAGGGAAGGTAGCTCAAAGAGAGCCTAATCCACACTGTCCTTCAGAGGGCAGTATGGAGCAGGTTAAGAAAGCCATTGCATCAAGCACATATAGAGGATACAGGGGAGCCGCTGCAGTCAGCAGCCGAGAAGCAGGCGGAGGCGTTGGGTCTGGCTCCGCCGAGAGAAAGTGAAGAATAGAAAAAGATTATTAAATATTAAAACCAATAACCTTTTTCTAATACTTCATATTTGAAATAAAAATGAAACGATAGTTAGGATCTCGTCATTCCTACTTAAGTCAAAACAGCCGGTGTGATTGGCGCACACGCACCGGTGCACGCAGAGGATTTTACTCTTTAAAACTGAAAGATTCTCTGGTTTTAATAATTATTTGAAATAATGAAATGCAACTGCTTGAATTCTATCCTGCAATGAACCGCAGAACTTTGAACCACAGACCTGGTTCGGGGTTTTAAGCAACATCATCAAACATCTCTTTAATCGATAAAGGTCCTAAATGATTAGATTAACATTTGGCATCACCTCAAAGTTTAAAACCCTCTGATAATTTTGTCATTTATTTGGCAAACCTTTTTTCAGCTGAAATTCAAAGTTTCCATGTTACAGTCATGCACCTGAATCAATATCTTCATAACACAAGCTACCTGTGCAAACATGATCTCAGTCCCAATGATCACATTCAGAAGCTATTTCCATAACAGACACGTTCCTTAATTATCGATTGAATAACGATGTGAAAACAGATTTGCTAAATTATCTTAATTACAAAACCCACTGTTTCCACTTTATGTGATTTCATCAGTGATATTAATTGCAGAGAATACATCTCATGACCATAACAAAACAAAATACTTTTCTAAATTCAAGTAAATGGTCAAATATGAATTAATTCACAGACAGAAAGAGGAGAGTTTTAAATACAGTAGTGCCATCGGCTGCTGAGATGTTGACACATAAACAACAAATGGAAAATCCCTGTTTGATTCCTCATTGAGCTCCCTTTGCTTCTAAACAGCCAACACTAACTCATAAGGATGATTTTAAGGAAATACTCAGAGCAGGGGACTTTGTTATCTAGCGAAAAACACTCTGAAGGCTCACTGACCACAGGGCCAGAGTGAACTATACACCTTTATAATCATATATGAGTATCATTTAATTAATTTCTACTAGTTTAAATTCTTAATAGGGTCCCGGAGCTCACTGGGGCGTGTTCCGACTTGCATTTACCAGTGTTTTATTAATGCAGCACATAGCATTTTTTCACTTGACCTATCAGCCTTCCTGCAAAAATGGCCTAAACAAAGTAAAGTAAACCAAAGTAAATTGCATTCTGTTCTTGAACCACTTGGAGTTTATACGTGGCTTTGGTTCGGTTTGAAAAAAAAAACATACTCCAGGGTCTGTTTCTCTGAATATTTTACTCTTATTGTTATTGAGAGCTTTGAACACACTAAAAGAGAAAAAAGCAAATCCGTCTAGCATTTTTAGTAAAGAAATGCTTGCAGATGACTAAAGTTGGAAAGTATTAGCTGGAAAATACAGCAGGAGGGTTCTATACATGTTTGAGGCCACTGAGGGACTGAGCCTGAGCATTGCTTGACATTCGAGGCAGGATGAAGGCTTTTAAATGCATCTATTGGATCAAAGATTTCTCAGTTAAAACAGTAGAAGACTGGCTGACTTCAACATATCAGCAATGTTTACTTGTGAACAGGCCCTACGCCTCAGATTCAGAATGAGCTGAAGATTTGATTATTGGTTTGCTAAACTGAAAAGATACGACTACAAACCAAATAATATATGTGTAAATATTTACTGAACTGTGACTAACTCGTTTCTAATTGTGCATTTGGGTGTTAGCAATCTCAGCTTCCCGAAGATATGTTTATCTTTTTTTCTGAGTTAACCCTTAAAGCATGCAATGAGCCATGGGCGGTGAACCGGAAGGCTAACAGGTTAATCTTGATGTTTAAAACATTTGTTTTGTTTCTTTTTTATTAATACGTTTGTCCAATGAGACACTTCCAATGTTTCAGATTCAGCAACTAGTTGAGTTCAGTAGTAAAGTGCATCTTTTTGAATCTCAAGCTGTTAAGAGATGTGAAGCATGTTTCCCCTCTTCCTTCCACAGGGTGCCCATGCCGTTTAATCTACTTTCATTTGTTTCTAATCTTCAAAAGAAATTGCCTCTGAGCTCCTTTGAAGTTTGAATCCAAACTCGCCATACAAGGGCCTCAGGTCAGCTGATCAGCTTCTCCTGGAGGCCCCATGGTTCAGAGGGCATCGAGCCATTTCCATCGATGAAACAAAGGTCGAGAAAGTTTTACCAGTGTACATCAGAAAATCTACCATTTTTTAAAATCCACACATTTTGTCTTTTAGCCCAGCTTGACTTTTCAGTGCTTGGAATTAAGGTTCAGTGAATAAACTCTCAACTAAAAATATTTCCATATGTTGGGTCTCTTGCCTTCTGTATCTGGATTGCAGGCTTGTTTCCGTCTCCTCCGCAAAATTACTTCCAGTTCACTGTCTTTCTTTGTGTCTTGGAAGCCACGACTTGGACTCTTCTTCACAATGTCCTGTAGATTACGAGAGAGCATACAATTAATCTTAATCTATGTGCCGTCAATGAGATTGGAAATCTGACGTTTCTAAGAGCAGTTTTATAATCAAAAGGGTTAATGTTGAACCTAATATTGGATTGACTTTTCTTTGTAAGGAAAAAGTCATGTCCCGATCCGTCCAGCAGAGGGAGACAGGAAGGTCTGGACAAGCAGCTGATTAGTTGAATTAAACCACCTGATGTTTGTTTATGTTTGTATATAACTGAAGCCTGTTAGTTGCTGTCTTTGCTTAGTCTTTGAGCCCCTTTTCTTCTTTGGATTGTCGTTTTGTTACCAAGACCTTTTGTGAAAACCTAACCGACCTTTTTGAGATATATTGTTGCCGTTTGGACATTAACTTTTTTTGGGTTCTCCCCTTCCTATGTTTTTTGACTGCCCTCTTTTGTAATATCAGCACGTAAGTAAAGCCTCGTTTTACAACCTCAGACCTGCCTTCTTGTTCTTTTCCCGCACTGGGTTCACGCACTCTCCTAGTGTAGTCGATGGCACTCTTGGCTACCATCCACCATTTCCTGGATGTGTACCCCGGACTTGACAGAAAGCTCGTTCTAATTAATAGTGATTTGTTGGCACCTTTCAAGCCATCCATGGACCAAAAGACAAACAAAACACGATAAAACAGGCGCAACATTAGAGAAATGCACCAGAACAAGAACAAACCAATAATATAAATTAGAGCAGATGAGCTTTCAAAACAGGAAGTTCCCTTTCATGGGTTCACTTCACCATATTTTGAGTGAACCATGTGTAACATGCAGAGAAATTACCATGTGCTTCTGCATAAAAGCCAGGTGTCATGGCTTCCTGTTTGCTTTCAGAGCTGTACCAGTACCAATAACATGACGATATGAGTAATCACAGGCATCACCACTGAAGACAGAAGCACTCCAGCACAGAGTGGAAAAGCACTCCAGCGCTCCTGATGACCATGGCCTAGACCATATTTTGATAGGAGAGTGCGGACTGAGATGTGATCTCTGAGCTGTTTGACAAAATTGTGGAAAAAAGAGAGGATTTGGGGTGCGCTATTTTCCTTCCTATTTCCTAGTAGGAAGTTGTTACGAAAATGTGGCATGAGCGCCACCAAGTGGCTCTTTTACATCCTTCTACGTCATCAAAAGAGGCAGTTTTTATTGGTCATTCTCCTTGCGAAAAAACGTAACTGATATGGCAGTGCGAAACGTTTTCATTGCCATCACTCATTCACTCCAATGTGTGAGCTCCTGTGGAGGGCTGCTTGTCGGACAAAGCCTTGGACTGAAAATTCGGATTTGTGTGTAGCAGCCTTCACTTTCACAAAACAGACAAGCCACGTCATGTGGAAGCTTTCATGAATCTGGAAAACTTATCCAACAGATTGATTGGTGTTGCACCATACCCAGAATTGTAATGTTAGCGTCACTGGCATTTGAAAAGTATCGCCTAATTTTGATTATTTATGATTTCTTGTGAAAGACTTAGGGAAAAGCAAAAAGCATTAGACAGAGCTGCCTGCTCCTACAATCCTATTAAAAAGGTTACACTAGAGCTTATATAAAGTTTTAGGTCAAACTTCCTCCTCAGTTTCAACAGTCTTTTAGTATTCAGCATTTGCCAGGAATGTTTGACCGGGTCAATTCCAAGGTTCAAGTTACACCCCCAACAGTTAAAACTTTCAGAGATGGAGGTAGAGCAAACCGAAATATAAGCCCAGTTCACAAAACTGAAGTCCTTCAAGCCTTTTAATGTTTTATTATTGATTATGGGCATAAAGCTCATAAAAACGGAAAAATCCCATCTAAAAAAATTAGCATATTTCATCTGACCAATAAAAGAAAACTGTTTTTAATTTCTTCAAGTAATTATGTTCAGTTATGCACTCAATACTTTTGCCGAAGTGACTACTTCAATGGGGCGTGGCATGGTGGCATCAGCCTGTGGCACTGCTGAGGTGTTCTGGAGGCCCAGGATGCTTCGATAGCGGCCTTAAGCTCCTCCAGAGTGTTGGGTCTTGCATCTCTCAACTTTCTCTTCACAATATCCCAGAGATTCTCTACGGGGTTCAGATCAAGAGAGTTGAGCACCAGTAATACCATGTTCAGTAAACCATTTACCAGTGGTTTTGGCACTGTAAGCAGGTGCCAGGTCGTACTGAACAATGAAATCTTCATCTCCATAAAGCTTTTCAGCAGATGGCTTTGATAAAACACAGTGGACCAACACCAGCAGCTGACATGGCACACCAGACCATCACTGACTGTGGGTACTTGACACTGGACTTCAGAGATTTTAGCATTTCCCTCTCCCCAGTCTTCCTCCAGACTCTGGCACCTTGATTTCCGAATTACATTTGAGCAACAGTCCAGTGCTGCTTCTCTGTAGCCCAGGTCAGGCGGTTCTGCCGCTGTTTCTGGTTCAAAAGTGGCTTGACCTGGGGAGTGCGGCACCTGTAGCTCATTTCCTGCAGAGGCCTGTACACGGTGCCTCTGGATGTTTCTACTCCAGACTCTGTCCACTGCTTCCGAAGGTCCCCCAATGTCTGGAATCGGTCCTTCTCCACAATCTTCCTCAGGGTGCGGTCACCTTTTCTCGCTATGCAGCGTTTTCTGCCACAGTTTTTCCTTCCCACTGATACAGCACTTGATACAGCACTCTGGGAACCGCCGATTCGTTCAGAATCAGAATTCGTCTTACCCTCCTGCTTGAGGGTGTCAGTGATGTTCTTCTGGACACAGGTCTTACCCATGATTTCGGTTTTGAGTAATGAACCAGGCTGGGAGTTTTTAAAAGCCTCAGGAAACTTTTGCAGGTGTTTAGAGATAATAGCTCTTTTAGGGAACCTTTTCATGATGTGCAATTTTTTTCAGATGAGCTGTATGCCCATAATCAATATTAAAACATAAACAGGCTTGAACTTCTTCAGTTGTGTGTAAATAAATCTGAAATATATGAAAGTCTAATGTTTATCAGTACATTACAGAAAAAGAATGAACTTTATCCCAATATGCAAATTTTTTTAGAAGAATCTGTATAGATCTTCTGACAGTCTATAGAAATGAATCGTTATTAATGATGGAACCCACCAGGATCCCTTTCAGCTCTTCCATTGCACTCTCCTGCTGCTTTTCTTCCACTGTGGTTGCTGCTGCTGCTGTTGCTGCTGCCACTGGGGCTGGCTGCTGTGTATTGAAAAAAAGAGGAAAATGTTACATTAGCAAAAAATACCAATCACCTCATTAAGACGTTATACGAACGGTTTGGTTTTTCACAGCAAGGATCTCTAAATGATGAAAACTAAAGACAATCGGCAGCAGGCAAAACGTCTGGAATGTGTTCATTGATTTGACGTTATACAGGTCCTCTGAGACGCAGAGTACTCTTGGTGGCTTCACCCTTTAATAACCTGCCCTGACTATTTACAGAAGACTTTATTGACCCAATCATTCCTTGGGGAGGATGATCGAATGCTGAGAAGCTATACCTCGATGCAGCGCTTTATACTGAATAAATGGTGCTGCATTAAAAGGATTGCTACAGAGCATTTACAGAGTTATTTAACTCCATCACATGCAGATCCATGTTCAAACTGTTCTGAAAAACTGAAACAGCAATGACAAACAAACAAAAATGCACTTAATACCTTTGTGCCAAATCTCTGCAACGATGAGGTCAGCAGATGACAGCGGGACGAGAAATAACAGTGTTTCAAAATTGCATTCCTTAAAATCTTTTAAACACTTTATTTAAGTAATATTATTTGTTTTGATTAACCCTTGTGTATTGTTCAGATTCCCTACCCTTTCATGTTGTTCGAGGTCTTGATGATTGATGATTTTTTAGTTTTTGCTTAGCACCTGATTTTCATTTTTTCCCCCTCATTTTTAGTTCGTGCCCCATTGACTTCTATTATAATGACCTTTTTTGATTGCAATGCCATGACATGAAATAATCATGCTTTCTTGATTGTTGGAGGTAACATTTATATTTTGACAATTAAAAGGGAAAAACTCCTGGAATTAAAAAAATTGATCTGATTGATTTTTAAAGCGGTTTAATTTAGTGGCTGTAAATTGTTACAAAAATTAGCAATTAACACGAAAGGGTAGTAAATGTGTCCAGAGTGCATTTTTGAGTTTTGGAAAAATGTCAAAGCATTTTCTTAAAATCTGTGTAAAAATAAGTTTTGTCACCAAAGGCATTCAATTTGATGAAATGGAGAAAAAGTTTAGACTGAAAATCACTCTGAAGAGGCTGAAAACATCCCCAACAACACGTAAGGGGTTAACTTTTGCTTATTTCACTCACTTGTTTGTTTCATCAGCTCATTTCAAAGACCTCTGTTGTGATGTGCTTAGATTAAACTGTGTATGACTGCAGTTTTCTACAAAGTAGGGGGCAACACGTTTTGCCTCTAGTTTTGGTGATTACTCACTTTCGTGTCCTGGCTCTTCACCGGCCTGAGAACAACTCCGTGTTTGATCCTCTCCATCATTTCATTAACCGCCTTCACTTTGACGTCGTCAACAGCTTCATTCACTGCATGTAAAAAAAAAACAAGTTTCATGTCCTTGTACGAATCACAAGGCGAACAAAATAGAGTGCACTGTGGTTTCTGTAACATGGGACATTCACCTGGGGCTTGTTCTAGTTTTGGGGATCCCTTTCCTCCTTTGGAAGATTTCCTCATAATCGCGATGAGAGAGCTGCCGCAATCAAAGAGATGCTGTTAGCGCCACAAAATATAAATATTGTTTATCCTCATCAGTGTCCTCAGCCATGACCCACAGGGACTATACAGCCAATCAGAGTTGAGAATTCTGGGCCCCATGTAAAATGTTAAAACATAGACTTTGTGTCGGTTCGTTTAATGGACTACTCAACATTCTAAGGATTAAGCTTCAGATATTTCTGGTATATCATTGACTGCTTCCCACAAGTTCTGGATTTTTTTTGTGAACGATGAATGCTGTTTATGCAAAAATGTAACTATGACCCCTTCTACAACACTGGAGAAAGCTTTTAGACAGTACACCACTTTCTAAACTGTACTTTCAATAAGGCAGGATGATAGATGTGCAGTGATTAAAGTTAGTTTATGGATAAGCAACACTTATTTAGCTGATGCAAACTTAATCTCACTTTGAGTCAATGTTTTTTTTGAGGAAAACTGCAAAACCTGGATGGGAATGCCAAGGTGCCCATACGTTTAAAAAATGATTAAAAAAATAAACTTTTTATCCGATTAAAAAAAAAAAAATGTGATAAAATATGCTGGAAACGCATTTACTGAATAAATCCCGCTATGATGCAATGGGATTGTGTTTTTCTGTCAGAACTGGGGCGTTCCCAAAGAGCAGTCTCCCGCCTTCTAAAAGCAAGACGACATGACTGCGCATATTTTGTTTTGTCTACGTGTTCTAAGACGCAAGTGAGTTTTTAGATATGAAAAAAACAACGCAGCAACTCCCTTTTGTCTTTATATTTTTGGCGCAAATATCAAATATTCACAAATATTTTATATGATTTTATACGATATTGTATTTTTGTGAATAAATGGATCTTTGGATGGAAACATAGCTGTTATTAAATACGTGGCAACACAATGTCAGTAATTATATGATGAGAGTACCATCTGTATTCAGCAGCATCATGTATTAAAAACATTCCGGTATTAATTTGCATATTTTTCTCAACAGACGAAAGCAAATTTCATTCAGTAAAGATGATGTTTTTACAAAACTGTCTTGAATCACTAACTGTGGTTAAACAGTGGAGCTCGGATGAAGGACCACATTGTTCCTAATTAAAATGACAGGGCGACAGCTTGGCTTTTGTGCAGTAAAATGGGGCGCTACCTGAGGGGGTTGCAGCGGGAGGGAGGAGGCGGGGGAGGAGGTGGTGGCGGAGGTGGTGGTGGTGGTGGGGGTTGAGGAACTGGGGCCGGGGGAGGAGCCATCCCAGGGGAGGATGCTGTTGCTGGTTCACAGCTCCACCTCGCCTCCTGCAGCTCTTTCACTGTGGAAAAACCCCACAAAGATGCAGCGGTTACTCGAAGTGGGGTACTGCAGCTTTCAGAGCCGAGTTATTTAGCTTTACCTTTCTGTTCCAAAACACTGCTTTTCTTCTCTTCTTCTAAGAGTCGTCCCTCTGTCTCCTTCTTCTCTTCGTCTAATATCTCCAGCTGTCTTTGCAGTTGGACAAGCTGCTTACGCAAAGCACATTGTTCCAGTTCAGTCTCCAGAGTTTTTACCTGCAAACACAAGGGAGCTCATGTCTGGAGAAACTATTGTGTGCTGAGTTAGAAACACGTTCATGGCAGGTCTCTCAGAGAGCTTAGATGGAGCATAACAACCCCTTTCCAGACCAGACTGAGTGAATGTACACATATGAAATTCACCTACACATCGAAAATGATGTGTAGTTGAAGTTGAATTATGATGATGTTAACAAAATCCAAAATGTGAAAAAAAAAAAAGTGCGGCACATTTCCCATTGATTGTGTGATGTCTGAAGTTTTGATCCATTCTGTTTGGATGTGAATAGTGGGTCAGTCTGTATATCGACGTGTGACACATCAGTACTACTGATGCTCAAACACCACACAGCATTTCCCATAGAATTCTGGATAGGCACGGGACGCAACCACTGGTTTTTCATTCAGCTTAAACAGACAGTTAAATAATATATATATTTATTTATTATATGGGTATTTTAATCTTATGGTTTACAACGCTAAGAGATCAAAGTAAAATAATCAAAATATTCAAACCAAAAAAAAAAAAATGATTTTTCAAGATCTTCTGTGAATTTAATTCAGAAAAATGGTTCACCTTGTCCCCTAACAGCTAGTGTTGCTCAATGTTCCTCAAGTTCTATCTGGTGTTTTTAACCAAGGTTTTCAGTTCACTTACGACGGCTTGGCAGTGTCCTGCCCTCCACTTACTTGACTATTTTTTTAACATTTATTCCATGTATGCATTTAGCAGACACTTTTATCCAAAGCGACTTACATTTGAAAGAATGAACACATTTTTTTTGTCAGTTCTTGCTTTCCCTGGGATTTGAACCCACTACCTTTGTTAGCGTAATGCTCTACCAACTGAGCCACAGGAAAACAGGAATGTTTACACAAGGAGCAGTTCATTGATTGGATATTTGCTCCACAAATGCATTTACATCCATAAACAAGAAGTTTGCCAAGCAATTTGAAATAATAATACATAAAGGAGTTATTCAAATGAGGAACCAAAAAAAGATGGTTCACAAGCGCGTATTAAACCCGAGGACAGCGTATCGTTTGGTTCAGTATAAAACATAGAAGAAGATTGATGGATGCTTAACCTTGGTTTATACTCAGTGTCAAGCCTTTTTTATCACTCTGTGAGTAACCGGCCTGTGATAGCACGTCGTAGACGCTTGTCGCTTCTGTAGTTCAGTTTTGATCCGTCTCTTCTTCGCTCGCGTTTTGTTTTGTTGCTGAAAATAATAATGGCGAAAGAAACTGAGCATACTAAAGCTTGAAAACACTTCTGTGAAAAATTAACTGTTTCTCAAACCATTTAAATTCCTAGTGTTAGGACTAGGGTGACATAGGGAAGGAGAGAAGACATTTGTTGTTTTTCTTGACCAATGGATATGACAATAACCACTAAACTGACCAATCATAGAGCTGACAGTCCTCACCTGCACTGTGAAAGCTTGACAGTGAAGCTTAAAGGCACCTTAATATTTAGAAAACATTTTGATATGTTCCAATTTTTGAAAGCTCAAGAAAGAGAAAGTATAAGCTGTTTGTTAGTGGGAAATATGAGACTTACAAAGACCTAAAAAGAACTCATTGTTTACCCTCTCTTGGTGCTGCCTCCTCTCCTCCTCTAGGGTTTTGGTGACACTGGCCACATCTTCTAATGCCTTGAGGAGCTGAATGCTGGGCTCTGCCTGCTGCAGCAGAATCATGCTCTGTCTGTTAGCTTCCTTTTGCTTCACCATCATCTAAAACAGAAGGAAAGCATGACCCATTCCATCATTATATAGACACGCATGCCAGAAACTAAACAGAAAGTTTGAAGATTGCAAGAAAATGTGAATATAAGTGACTTCATATTCTTATGGTGTTTAAACCATTCACATCTCTCCTCAAGATACTGTTTTTGAACCACTTCAGTCGTTCAGCTGTGAATTACTGCTGCCAATACAGGATAAACAAAAGCTCACATGCAGCAGAATGCAATATATCCATTCGACCAATCACAACGCAGGTTTGCAGGCGCTCTGTGTAAATAAATGAAAGTGTTTCATATTTTAATAGTGATACAAAATGAATGAGCCTGAGCTCATTTCATCTCTGTGTAGCCAGTGAAAATCTTTCAGAGACAACAGGAACATTTCAAAATAACAGCCGCTGGAGAGATCCCAGCGGAAGATCTCTAGCTGCTCACCAGAGAGAAAAGCTTTCTAACTTCCCTGCCTGCTAACACTCAGTGATCTGATAGAAAACGGTGTTCATTCTCATTCCAAAAGGGTGATCAAATTGGATCAATACCTCATGTGCATAGGTTTCTGCTTTCTGTCTGAGGTTCTGCTCCAAGTCCAACTGCTCCTTCATGTTTTCATACTCATGAGTGGCCATCATCGACACTAGAATAGCAGAAAATAAGTTTTTTTTTGTTATTTTCCTTTAGTTTAGTGTATTTGTAGGCGGCGCAGTGAGTAGTACTGTGGCCTTCTAGTTAGAAGGTTGTCAGTTCAGGTGGCGGCAGTCGTGTGTGGGTGGTGGCGGTCCTGGGTGGGGCCTGCCGGGAGCACCCCGTGCTTCGGGTGGGCCTGCCTGGCTGCTGCTGGGCAGTCCATCCCCCATGCCTCACCCTCAGCCCCCCCATGAAGAGCGCATTCATTTAAAAAATTCTGAAGCACTGGTTGAAAACGGCTAATTTTTTACAACTTACATTAACCCTTAGAAGTCTGGGACCTTTTTGAACATTTTGACTACTTTACAATTTGCTCTAATAAATTACCTTTAATAAATTACTCTTTTTTTTGTGTGGCAATGATTGTTTTTTTGTTTTTTTTAGTACATCCCCAGCTTCTTTTTTACAATTTCTTTTTCATAATTGGACACAATAATTACACAACAATCCAGAAATTGTACAAAAAAATAAAATTCCAAGTAGTAGACTTTGTCATTTTTTACTGAAAAAAAATGTCAAAAATTGACAACAAACTGTTTTTTCTGTTTATAACAAAAAAACAAAAGTGTTAAGACAAAAAAAGCTGTTCCAAGCATTTTTGTTCCATTGTGCTTTGTTTTTTCCCAGAATTTGAAAAAAAAAACACAAGCCGTCTCACAGATCTTGTACTTCCAAGGGTTATCCCTTCTTTTAGCCACTAGATGGCACTGATTAAAACAAAACCTAAAGTTTTTGAACAAATTTCTTATATTTTAATTTGAATTACCTTGCAAATTATGTGTCATAACTCTTGTAACGTTCTTTTAAAACCAAAAATATCAAACTAATACCCTTTTTGAAACCTACACATTATATTTGAAATCTAAGCAACAGGTGCATTGCATCATTCCTTCATAATTCAAAACTGAACGCTGTGACTAGCAAATACATAGACTTCTTAGGGTTAATACATTAAAGAATAATATTAGATTATATAATAATATAAAATTGCACCTAGATACTCATATATTGTGTAATTTTATTATTAAACTGTAATGAAAAATGTATAGCTTCAGAGTTAGGTCATGCTCACTGGGATGACAGCGGCCATGTTTCTCAAAGCACAGAGCTCGAATCAACATACTGTAGCATGTTTCGTTTAGACAGATCGATCCCTTTAAATGAGTGTTAGAAAAAATGTAAAAACTTCTTTGTTGGGCTTACAGACACGAAACAAACAACTCTTGCTAATGCTCTCCATATGCACGGCAGCAAAGCCGGATGTTCTTTCTAATAATCCAGTCACACAAATGAGCAAAGAGAGCGCTGAGAGCATGTCAAAACAAAGTGCATCAGCCCCAGCTGGACTAAGGGACTTCCTGTGGTCAATCTTTTACAGATAATTTGATCGGGGACTTGGTTAGCGAGAGGGCTGCTGGGGAGCATTAATCTTCCTGAAGGCCATTTGAGATGATGTCATGCATTTGAAAGCAAGACAAGAAACGAGGAAGCGTAACTCACCCCTGTTGAACCTCTTAAGGGTCTTGCTTTGCTGCTCAATGGTTTTACAAAGTTCCTTCATCTCTGCCTGCTCCTTTTCACTCTGTAATTAGCATTGGGGACATTTTTAAGAAACATGCCACTTTGCTCCAGCGTCAACACAGCAGGCCATGAGGGTTTCATTTCAAGCGCATCTATTATTCACAATCTGCACAGTCCATGTACCCCCTTCATCAAACTGACTGACTCCACTTCTACTCACAAGTGCTGTCAGCTCCTCAATCTGCCTCTTCTGCTCTTGAAGCTCACAAGCCAACTGCTTTTTCTCCTCCAGCAAAGAGCTCACGGTTTCTTGAAGATCTGTGGGAGGAGCAAATGCAGTTGCGAACATGTTGCCATTTCGATCATTAGCACCATTTTCCAAGACTTCAATACCTTTGACCTGCTGTTTATACTGGGAAAAGGGATCGGAGCTGGCATCTTGATGTTCTGCCTCTTCTTCAAGTGAAATGCAGTCAGAAATACTGGGCAGCAGTTCCTCCAAACAGGGCCGTGATGACAGGCTCAAATACTTGAGCTTTCTGTTCTCACAGTTCAACTATTATGAGTCAAAAAGAAAAAAGAAAAAAAAAACAAGCTCTTCTTTACATGACGTATTTCATTTCTAGCTCAATTTAACATATTGATTTTCTATGGAGGACCAAAATGACTTAAGCATGAATTATTTAATGCTTGAAATATGAATATTATAAAAATATTGCAACTAATTTGCAGTTATTTACGCATCCCTTTGCTAATTATCTGGGAAGTCCTAACTTAGAAGAAATATATTTTATTCTTTTAAAAAAAAGTTTTCAAATGACTTCAGATACACTTGCCCAAAATCATCAAAATTAGTTATTTGTACATTTGACAATTAAAAATACATTTGTTATTAAATAAATCAATGAATAATAAAAAATAAATAAATAAATAAAAACATCACAGTTACATGCATAACCCCTTGAGGAGGGAAATGAGATGTTGAATAATCAACTTTGGGAATATCCTCTAAACATGTGTAATGGGCCAATGAAAACACTTTCATTTGTGCAGTGTATTTAGCATATGCAGTTGAATAAAAGCCAGGTGCTGCAGTTTCACTCTTTCTGTGACGCTAAAGGAGCAGAGACCTACAACACAAATCTTGACATGCTTAGAAAACACGACCTCAAAGTCAAGTCACGACAAGAACCCCCTTTATTCCCTACTTCAGGCTACTCAAGTAACCTACACCTCTTTCAGATATTCACTTCGATATTTCGGAACCCCACGTTCCATGCAGTCCAGCACAGAACCAGAGTCAGGCTCGGGTCTTAGTCCCAATTGTAAAGGAGAAGTCACTTCATTCTCTCACTTAGAAGAGATACGACTCCAATCTGGTATAAGCCAGAACAGAAGGAGAGCACCTTCAACCATTTCAGGGAGAGTGCACTGAGACCCAGAGGTACTAAGAGGACATTATTAACCCTTGTGTTGTGTTAGAAACCTGTTTACACCTGTGGTGTTAGCGGGTCCATTTGGACCCGTGATTTAAAAATGCTTGAAAATGCTTAAAATCACCAGTTTTCTTCAAATTTTGTTTTTCAGCTAATTGGTGGCTTAGTATGTATTCATATAAATGTCACCAGTGTGTGAATTGTTTTTAGTTGGCTCCACAGACACAGTATTTTAAAATATACCACTCGTTTTTGATTGTAAAAACTGTTTAAATTCACTAAATATATATATATATATTTTTTATAGAATGAGTATAAATTAACTGTAAATCTGTTAAAAACTAATATTAAAGTAAACCTACCAAAATTTTCTTTTATTTTTTTATTATTATTTTTAATTATCAACAATAGTAACATCTTTGGTGTTTTGGGTCAAAACGGACCCGCATAGATAAATGGTAGGATAAAGACAACACATCAATTTTTTGGTCATAAAACAAATTTCTATTTTACCATACCAATTAACTAAACAATTTAACCATAAAAAGAACATCGATAAACTTCTCTGACACTCCACTCTCAGGTTTTCCAGTATATTTGCATCCCATGCTGCCCATTTTTTGGTACCATATTCTCCAGGCTTGCTTGGCATGTACTGCCTGAAGGAACAGTGGCCTCTGAATGGAACTAGCCAATCATCCACTGTCCACCTCTGGCCCAGGATTGTACACAAAGGGTCAATTTTCCACCCATTTGTCCCAAACCTCCCTAATGGGAGCAAGCTCGTCAACTCTTGTTTCCCTGTTGTCAAAACGTAGCACTCTTGATAACACATGAAAGGCTTGAAACGACATTGTGGCACGAAAAATAGGACGTCCTGATTCACCATCCCATAAACTGGCCGTAGCTTCATTACAGGATCTGTATATCCCCGCAAGAAGCAACAGTCCCATGTAGACATCGAGCTGTATTTTGTTCATCTCTATCCAGCTATCACCAAATTCTCCCTTCCATGTTGGTCATCTCAAGTTGAATTTTCTCAATAGATTGTGGAAAGAAAAGTCCAAACGCTGACTTGATGTCTTGGGCGTGTGACACAGCGTATCTAGAAGGCCCTGGAGTCATTCTGAGGATGTTCTCTGTCGGTGCCCTGGAATGGGTTTGAAGAGGGCTTGATAAACATGAATTGTCACCTTTTCTTGACTTGAAAACCTGTCTTGGATCATCTGTGACATTTGGGTCCTCTTCGTATGTTTGGTCTTGTTCAGAGTCACACAGAACCTCATCCTCAGACACATCCTCCTCAGCTTCACTTTCCCGTCTATCCTCAGGATCACGATCATTGCCAAAGATATGACCCAGTGCCTCATGATCAGTATATCTTTTGCTCATGTTCACAGATGCTCCTACAGAATTCAACTGATAATATCCCATCCAAACCCTCTTTGTATGTGCCAGTGTTTATGAACAATGTAAAGTTTGAGTTCACCTGGGGGGTGGTGTGTGTGTGCACATGTCTGTGCCTATGCATGTGAAAGAGGCCTGTGTGTGCGTGTGTGTGTGTGTTTGTGTGCGTATGTGTTTGTGTATGATGATGTGGGCCATAACTGTGCAAATTGGACCATAATTGATCATTTGGAAAACCTGTAGCTTTTAAGTGATGCATACAAAAGCCAGCATTCTCTACCGGGTCATTTTGGACCCGTAACACCACAGATGTAACTTTTTTTTTTTGAGCCTTTTAGAATTTACTAAAATTGTGAAAATTGCTTTTGCTGCATTTAAATATGTGTGTCTGAAGATTAGATGAAGCCTCATTCCAGGATAAAAAAGGAAAGTGTACTTTTTACAGAGTCAAACTTTAAAACGGGTCAATTTTGACCCGAACACAACAGAAGGGTTAAGATGGCTGTGCGAACCAGACAGCAAAACATCAGCTACTCACCAGGAGAAGTGGAAGTGAAAGCGCCAGTGGTAAGAACTATGATCGACAAATGAGGGTTCACCCAGGTGGGCGATCCACCTCGACCCTAGCTCTAGCAGGGTCAAAGAGGAAAGGCAAGACACATGGAATGAAGGAACATTAGAGCCTGGCGTATAGTAGGA
>SRMA01027324.1:1952-131672 GCA_007224835.1 Danionella cerebrum
GGTCTAGATCTGGTGACTGTGCTGGCCACTCCATTACAGATTGAAAACACCACCTTCTGCTTCTTCTCGAAATAGTTCTTTCGAGGTGTGCTTTGGGTCATTGTCTTGTTGTAGGATGAAACTGGCTCCAATCAAGCGCTGTCCACATGGTATGGCATGCCTTTCATATAGTCTTCCTTATTCAAAATCCCTATTACCCTGAACAAATCTCTTACCTTACCAGCTCCAAAGCAACCCCAGACCATCACGTTACCCCAGCCTTTTTTTACAGATGGAAAACTTTTTACGGAAAACACAAAATTGTCTTGAGTGACCCCAAACTTTTGAACAGTAGTGTACATTTTTATGATCTGAGGAATTTTAGTTTCGTACAATAATTAAGCTGTAATGTCTGGTCCTCTTTTGGAAATGAATGTGGGCAGGAGAGGTTGGTAAAAACAATTTTTGTTTAAGAAGAAGAAAAGGGAAGACATGTCTTTTTCTCCTTTAATTAATGCAGTCCAGAGCACGATTTAACTATCCCATAGTCATTTTAGCTGAAATCATACTGTTCATAAGGTTCTATGACTGTTACTTTACCAGTTTTTAAACAAAGAGTTTCACAAACGTAGAACATGTTTCATTTTAACACATGCCCCGAATATAAATTAGCAATCGTCTCTTCAGAAATTCTTGAACTGGAACCTACTGGAAGAATGCCATGTAGTGTTGTGGAAGGATTGTCTGAAAGGGGGATCAGGATATGAGGAGCATTCATATTACGCTCCAAGGTCAAGGAGCTTTCACTGATTGTATGAAATTAATCAAAGCCTTGAGGATGTTCTGCAGTAAAGGGTACATCCATTTTTTTGAGTCGTTCTGACTTCTCCTCCATCATTTCAAATTCTGTTTTTATTGAACCTATGGACAAGATACAAGTATAAATGGAACACTAATAATCTTCTAAACCCAAACAAAACTAGTTTTAATATCAGTTTATATTTGTCTGTCCAACAGACATTTTCAGAAGATACCCATGTCTCTCTGTGCAGGGCTCAAAGTGTAAAAGAAGGGGGTAATGATGCACCCATCACACACTGCCCATCTCCTTCAGCTCTCCTCTAGAGCTGCCATGATTGGCAGAGATGTTAAGTGCCATTTGACACCTGAGAGGGTGAAAATTTGTGTGAGTGGGCAGTAATGAATTGGAGACATCTATGCAATTAAAATCAATGTTAATTTCTCTTGGGAGTTGGGGGGCCCCCTGAGCTCATGAATCATAGGATGGGATAAGAGTCGGAAATGGTGACGGATGAGTCACTGGTTTCCTAGATGGACCGCTCATGTCGCCTGCATTAAAGCTTATGTGATAAACAGAATTTTTGTCCTCCTCCTCATTTGGGTGAAAATCACAGTTCTTTAGATATCACCACATATGGAATAGCAATGTGGTGTTATGAACAGCCTTCATTTTCACTGATTGAGATGTGCATTGTTTCAGAGGGAAGTAAGGAACCCGGTTTTCCCAGGTCGGTGCGTTTCATTTTTGCTTTGCATAAAAGCAACAGGAAGGTCCCGTCACTTTAGTTTCCTGGCAGATGATCCAGGAAACGTCAAACAAAGTAACATTATAAACTGGGAAAGTTTTCTCTTCAAACAGTGGATGGGTGTTTCTGTTTGTACTTTGTACATCTTTGCACTTGGCAAAGGTAACAGTTTCCACATTAGTTCGTTCTGTTTGGTCCATTTGTGCTACAACTATTGTAAACAATGATATTAAATTGTACTTTATTTTCTGTTTGCAATTTTCACATTGCTAAAGTTTATCCTACTTTATAAAATTGCAATATAAAAATACTTCGTATAAATATAACAAAGACATACATTTTGTTTCAGAGTTAAATGTGTAAACTTTTTTTTTGTTAAACCAACACTTGACTGGCGACCTGTCCAGGATGTGGAGAACCAAGTGACCCTCATTAAATCACGAATGGATTTATTAGTGTATAGATTAATGAAAAAGAGAAAGAAGTTATAACTTGTGGATGTTTGTTTTTAAATGTCTGTTGGGTATCAGATCTTTCCAGTATTGCAAAAATGTGCAAAACTATAAAACCTGCTATCACTTGCACTTTTGCTTTGATCTATTTAATTTTGTAATCGGCACATTTGCGAAGAAATTTATGATTGTAGCTTCGTTCAGATTTCAAGCCAATTTAATAAAACCTGTCAAACTTCCTTGACCATCAAAAGTTTTCTCTGAGGAGGCCTAAACATGTGAGGCCGAATGCTTTGACTCCTGATCAGTCGCCAAACTCAGGGTCTTACCGACTGCCATGTGTTTAAACTGCCTCCCACTGGCTTTCAAATTATAGCTCATATCTCATCTGTAGAGATTTGGCATTACAGCGAGTCCGCCATCTCCCCTCAGACACGCGCGCACACACAGACACACCACCCAAGCACATAATGAGGCGAAGTCATCTCCTGAATCCCCACTGGGTGTACCTGCGAAGTGTAAGGCCCAGATGCGCTATTTTCGGATCTCGCTCTTTTAATTTATTTCCATGATTTGGTGATAATAATAATAATTGTGCTGTAGGTGCTGCATTGAAATTAGCTGACGCTTCCTCAGGCTTTATCGCTCAGCCATCGCATCCAAAAGTGCCTCTGCTGCGCTCGCATGCCTTCACTTCTTCATCTCTCGCCGTGAGCTGACACAAAGGCTGTTGAAGCAGTTCTTCCTTCATTTTCCTTTCCCCTATTTTCTGCGTATTCAAATCAGGTGTTTGAAAACTAACCTTGTTTGAATTGTAATGCCGCAACGGAGGGTTTACAATTTACTGATACAGAGGCATAATGGGAAGCAGAGCGGCTCTGAATTTGAAATGAATTAAATTTGTGCTTGTCTGTATTCTAATCACAGTGTTACATGATAGCTTACAAGAGCGTCTTTGAGAGCGTTTCTAACTAAATAAATTTGATTTTGAAAGGGTGTGTTTGGCAGATTGGCTTCTGCATATTTTCCCTGTCAGCCAGGTGCAGTCATGGATAAAGTACCCAGTTTACTGCACATAATGGGATGCAAGGATTGCAAAATATACATGACTTCTGTTTGACAGAGAGAAGCAATATCCCAAAGACTCACACCTGCCTGCAGACGCCATTTACACGCCATTCAGATGGTCCATGACGCCCACACTGGGCACAGATTAATTTTTATGCTAAATAGGTGGCTGTCTATGTAAATCTGACATAAATTGAATTTCTGTACCCAATAACACAGTGAATAAAAATAAAAGTTTCTCATGTTAAATATTTTCATAATGCATATTCGAAGAGTTTTTTTTTCCATCGCCACAACTCTGTTTTGATGAATTTGAGTAAAAATGTGTTCTCTTTTGCACAAAAGCTTTCATAGCTCAAAGTCTATGACTTTTTCCTCAAAGTCATACAAACATTTAAATCCCGATTTTAATATTTAAAGTTGTTTTTTTAAAATAAGTCAAAATAAGTAAATAATTTTTTTTTCACAAAAAGCTATAAAGCCAAGGCATAATATAATTTATTATTATTATTTTTTGAAACCATTCAAAATACAATAACAAACAACATCAATATTGAATTAAGTGGCTGGTTCGAGATAATGACTCACTGGTCCAAAGCACATCTCGTAGTCTTAGGGACGTCTCTGTTTGAATTTATTGACTATGATTTAGTGTTGAAGGGCACAAGATCGGTCTTGAGAGCAATTTTTTGTCCTCTCAGTCTAGTCACGGTCTCGACTCTCTGTGATCTCGGTATTGTCTTCGTTTCACCTGCCTCTGATCTTGGTCTTGGCTGCTGACCTTGTGATTTTGTCATTGTGATCCAAGAACAAAAAGCAATGCTTTTTTCTATTAAAAAAATATATATATTTATAAATATTATAGGCTATTTTTCTCACCTTCTTACAAATATACCCAACCTGCACCATATTTTCTCACTGACAACGCAGTGTAATTAGTACACTCTGATAGAGATTCGGAGAACAATTTTAAAATGTCCGAGAAACAATGTGGTGAAAAACATCAAAGTCGGACAATGTCACGCGACATCTAACATCACCTCTCCAAAACGTGTTAACATGAGAACCTCTTTTGACTGTAGGATGAAACCAAAACAGCCATTGTAATTAATAATTTACCTTAACTTTGTTACCTAATATGGACGTCTTCCTGGCACCAAGTTCTCAAAAATGGTCATAGGTGAAAACTGCTGATGATATTATTTCAAATTATTTAATTGAGGGATTGTTGCTAACTAGACAACATCACAGAAAGCACTAACAGTGCACTAACTTGTAAAGTTACAGCAATAAATGGTAAATAAATGGCGTCTTTTTCTAATAAAAGATCAGCATTTTTCTCAATTATGGAAACTCGGTATCTCTTAGCTGTGTCTTCTCTCTTTTTCAGTTAAATCGTTTGTTCTAATCACATATAATGAGGGAAGGGGTTATTGATTCATAGAGGACTCCATGTACTCCAAAAAGGTTCAAATGTGATTTCAAGGTTCTAGAATTTTAGAAATAAAGATTTAAGCACACTGTTCTTTTCCCAAACTTTCTCCAATCACTCTTTTTCCTCCAAGGGGTCGTTAACCCCCTTGTCTTTGGCTGAAATATCATTAGAAACAGCACAAAGACAGATGTCTGAGCAGCCAATGATAAGTGAATGTTGAGTTCATCACTCCTCCATCCTCAGGAAGCCAAATGTTGCATTCTGTGGATCATCTGATCTAAGCCTCCAGATGTGTCCTAGTTTTGTTGGGGCGGTGACGTGGTTTAACATACTGTACTTCCTGATGGTCATCTCTGCTCACACTCGAGTTTCCCTGTCGAGGGACAGAATAAGTTCATGCTGAGACTTCTCTGCTCTGCCATGAACTCCCAGATGAATCAGCTTGTTTTCCAGGCCATCTGAGCTTATAATTATCTGATGGATCCCATTATGAGCTGTAATTGAGGGTGCCTGTATCCTCTGAGAGAGAAGAGAAAGGAAATAAGCAATGAAATCAACAGAAAAATTATGTATTCTCCCAAAACTCAGCACATTCCTTCTCAAACAACAACCTATTTTCACTTTTGCCAAACAGCCTCTTTGCATTGCAAATTCCATCAATGTAAAAGAATGTGGGCAATCTGATCAATGACCATTTAATGACCCGAGAACAGTCGTGTGATGACTGACCTCATTAAAAGGCATGCGACTGGTTCACTGATGCATGCTGGATGCTTTATTACTATGGTTATAGGGATAGTTATAACTTTATGCTAAGGATATATTTGGTGTTTAATTTTTTACTTGGAAATTGTGGTTAGTAAACAGAAATCATTTGTTTAAATGTGTGTGATTTTGTATATTCTGTTAGGGATTGATATAATGTATGAACAATTCCAGTGGGATCTCTTGCTTTAAATAAACATTTTTTTAGACAGACTACTGTGCAACAAGTTTTAGGCAGGTGAAAAAAACTGTAAACAAAAAATGTTCCAGAAATAAAAATACTGTTTATATTGGAAAAATCTGAATTAAATATTTTTTGTGTTATTGCTTGCCTTTAAACCAGCAGCAATTCCTAGGTACACAAGGTCACATAAATTGAACTGTTATAGTCCGGTACATGATCCACAAATTATACCAAACAGGTGCTAATCATCAACAACATGCATATAAGCTGAAACTCAGTTATTTCTGAAACAGAAACAGCTGTGTAGGAGGTGTAAAACTAACAGCCAAACTCTGTTATGAAGGGAAAGTCCAAAAAGACTTTGTCATGGCAAGATTGAGCACAACAACAAAACACAAGGTAGTTATATTGCCCCAGCAAGGTCTCTCCCAGTCAAAGATTTTAAAGCAAACTGGCCTTTTAAGATGTACTGTTCAGAAGAACAAAGAAACAGGCAACATGGAGTTAGATTTTAACCAACAGGGTACGACTTGCGGTAGAGAAAAATCTAAACCCATTTAATTTTAAAAAATAACAAGTAACAATTTAAAATTACACTAAACCTATGCTCTTAAATAAAACTCAATTGGTGATTATACAAATAACTATCCAACACTTTTATTCAAAACCTGTGATCCCGAAAAACACACAAATTAATGTTACAATATATTTTATGTGCGTGTTTTTTTCTATTATTTATATCATCATTTGTATTTCACAAATTATGTAAATGTTTTGAAATTTTTAGTGCATTTGCGATCAAATTATGATAGAAGACAGTCTAAGCTAGCAGTTTTCTCCCCTCCCCCCCATCCTAGAGTAAAGTTAAAAACATCCAAAAAAAGGCATGATGGCATCAGGATGTGGACCAGTGCACTGCCGCTTTAAGATAAAATATTCTATCTTCTACATCATAATTATCTCCTTAAGGTAGAAATATTAGCATATCTTCCAATCTTATTATCTGAGAAATTGCCTCATTAAGTTGCTTGCCTCCCCTTGTGCCCACCTTGCTCACCATTGTCCATATTTCATCAGTGATCCCAAAGAGCTTGGGGCTGCTCTGATTGGCAAGAGGCATATGCTGTCGACAGGGCTCTTTGGGGACTCCGAGTAGGCCAAAATGCACCAGCAGAGCTCTGTTTCTGACAGCGGGATGATCATCTCTAATTTCATGTGCATTTGCTTCTTCATAGACAACCTACAAATGTGTGGCCTTCGCGCTGCCTCCTGCCCCCACTTCATCTCTCCTCTGCCCTTCATGTTTGAGCATGAAGGCGATGCCAGTCACTGAAATGTGCCTCCATGCAAACGAGGGTCACGTCACAGAGGAGGCCAAGTCCGAAAGTCTGAACATCTGGGGAGTAAAGCTGATACTCGCCTACAGCTGTTCGTGAAGGTGTGTGAATATTCAAAAAACCTTGTTTGAAAGAGTGTCATTCTGCATCTTCAGGGGTCTCGCACAAAAAATCATGGGAACCGGACCATTTTTACAGTGGCAGCCAATGGAGGTTGCTGTACCACGGGACTTGGGAGTTATTCTTAGCAAGGTTTTTTGCTGGAAGATTAATATTAGTCAAGATATTGCTGTTTTGAGAAATGCCAATGGTGCAGTTACATAGAGTACACTGTTTCAAAGATCAATAAAACTTAATTTATGTATAATAATAATAATTGAACCAAACGGAATGGAATTTAAGACTCCGTGAACAACATACTTGAATTACTATTGGTTGGGTTTGGATTGCAACCGTGATTAACTGTCACTGAACCTGTATTACCACAGTTAGCCCTTGTTCTCCTGGTGAATATTCTGGTTTATATTCTTTTATTCAAGTGTGTCTCACATGGCCGGCAGAATGATCACCCCTATGGTGCTGGCTGTAGAATGATTTCTGCCCAATGCAAGTCTATGGGAAAAAGCAAAAACAATTATTTCCGGTACGTAACAATTATAACGGTTTTAATGATTTTCGAAAGTTATCTATACAGCGAACTTTCAATAGCTTTTTTTTGTTTGTTTTAAGTTCATTTCCACGTGGCTCATGATGCCTCAGTTATCCCTTAAAAAAAACTAGTCCAGACCTAGAAAAATTGGCTGCACTCAGGATCTCAGGGAATTCTAGCAAGATACCATGATAAGATGTGTAGGAATGCAGTTTAGAAATTTCCTCACTTCTAAATTTTCCACACTCTGCTATCAGGACCATTACACCAACTGCGGAAACACAGAGGTTGTCAACTTCCTGCAATGAATAGTTTTAAAATGCACTGGCATTCGTTGGCTGACAAAAGACACATCAAAAGGACATCAACAAATAAGGCTTATAAATATTATTCTGCTGGATACCTGGAGATGCAGGGCTTATTGGATTGGATACGGCAGATCGAACAGGGAAAGTATCTGGAAAGTACCTACAAATTCCAGCATCAGATCTGAAAGAGGAATCCAATAATCTTACCCTAGGAGTGGGACCAACGACATAGAAACAAGCTTCATGAAGTGCACCCGCAAATAAAAACACCTTACTAGAAACAAAGAAAGAACAAGTTATGCCCTCAATATGTCGGATAGGAGAAGAATCACCAATTTTCCTTCTCAAAGGAGAAATAGTCCCTGAGTGCAGCTCATGGAAGTGCTGAATAACAGTCATCTACTTGTAGAGTGCCCCATATATGAAACCGTGAGAGTCCAAGACTCAAGACACAAAGGAAATAGTTGGATTCCTGAACTTAATCTGTAGAACAAACCTGGGAGACAACTTATAATTTGACAACTTATAATTCTAGTTCTAGTTGAACTAGACAGTAAAAGTGATGCTTCTCTAGCCATAAAATGACAAAACTATTACAGCAATAACAAACTGGAAACTCAAATATTCAAACAAACAGGTGTGTCTTTTTATTCTTGACATGGATTGGTTTAGAGTGTTATGTCTACCATTCTGCATTGTTGTGCTGCAGATGTCTTCAACTATATATCACTCATGGAGGCTCCTTTCTGTGTAGACTGTGCATGAACTGAACTGGTTTGGGATAAATACAATCACAGTTTTTAGCCCAGAATGATTTCTTTCTATAAATCAGTTAATAAGTATTCCATTATAATATTCCAGTATAGTATTTTTTAAAACCAGACATCGTTTGAACTATTTTTTAGTTCTTTTAAACTAAATGAAGACCTTGCAGTGCCCCAACATCCATCTCCCGATATGGGTAATCGTTTGTCTGTCTGAGAAATAACAGAGAACTGGGAACAAATCCCTGTTTGGAATTAGAAGTTAATTGTCAAATAGTAGAGTCCTGCAGTGTCCTAAGCCTGAATTGTACTGCTGCATACATTTACAGAAATTATTTAAATGATTATCACTATAAATTACACATTACCGCTTTCAGATATTAATGAGATGCGCAGAAATATCTCTAACAGCTTAATCTGTGAAATTTAAGCCATGAAATTAAATCCGACACCCATGGGTTCTTAATAAAAAAAAATGTATCCACGCAGGCGTTGGGCGAGACCTGAGATTGTCTGAAGGATGTCTGGATAACATTCAGAAAGAGAGCGAGTGTTTGACAAGTTACCATTTCGGTGAGTAGAAGAGATGCCTGAAGTGAAAAGCTGTCACCGTCTTTCACTCAGCCTTGATCAGAGGGAGAATGATGATGAGATTTAATTGTGGGCCGACGCTGGCATCCTCTCAATTGAATCGGTGGACTTGAGACTCTGATGTTAATTGAATCTATTGCTCAGTTAAATGATTTCTCTACTGTGTTTTAAATAGGTAGCCTCCAGCTCCGGTAATGTTCTGCTCCACAGCGTGTTGGTAAAAGAGCGCTCATTTAAATCTAGATTGATTTGCATAATGATAATTTAGCATTTTTGCATAATGAAACCCTTCGTTGAATTACTGAACGCAACATCTACAGGATTAAATGATCTGCCTTTATCTCAGTTTTACTTATACAGGTGAACATGTGAAGCGTTCCATTGACTCATAATGAACAATGATTCATATGAAATCCAATGGCATTATTCATGGAGACTCGAGGAGAAACATTAATGAAGCATTTAATTCTGATATCTAATAAATCTCAATTCATTATTGATTACATTTTATTGTGAAAATCAAGCTTTGAAAAAGGACAGCCAGTTTTTTTTTTTTTTCTTTTTTAAATGAATATTTTGACAAACCATGGTGAGTGTCCCTATAGTACTGGCTTTCCGAATACAAGTCTTTTGGAAAAAACCAAAGTTTAAAAATTAGTTCTTCAGAAATATGTAATTTGCAATAAATGATTTGAATGATTTTCGAAAGTTATCTCCACAGTGAACAAAGTTTTTTGTTTTTTTTTTTGTTTGTTTTTTTTTTGGTTCAAGTTTATTTTCATATTGTTCACGATGGCTCAATTTTACGCAAAAAAAAAACAAAAACTTGGCGCGACCATTTGACTGACAGCTACGACGGACTTACCGCTGTTACCATTTCGTGGGAAATGCTGCAAATTCATTAGTCATTATCAAATATATGTTTAGAATTACAAAAAAGTTGTATCTAACGAGCTGCGTGTGATAGGGGCCCAGACACGAGGTGGAGCTCTAAAGCCATAATGGCTCCATCCTTATCAGGAAGTCATGTTTGCGCATGTGCACCCGTCAATGGTAGTCTCCAGTCCAGCTCGGAAAAGCCTCATATTAGCCCAATGGCAGTAGGAGGTGTCTCGTCGTTCATATTTTTCTTTTAGACTCTATGGTAATGAATGACTCAATTAAATAATTGTAAGTGGAAACTTTAGGTCTCTCTTACGATTACGCAATTCGTTTGCACTTTTAGGAAGGAAGGAAGGAAAGAAAAGAAAAAGCGTTCTGTTTTTTGCTGCCCTTTGTCAATGTGTTCCTCCATCCGTTTCCTACTACGTGGCATGCTAAACACTCAATTCCTTTAGCAGTAAGTCTAATCAAGAAAAAATTGTAATTATAAATAGAATGATTAAAAAATCTTCTCACATAGGTCTTTGTTTTAGTTCATCTCCTTATTCAAAACTTAATTAAAGATTTCTTGAATTCCTTAAAAAAGGTGGATCCATTTAATAATATGTTTTGGTACCAGAGGCAAGTTTTTTTCTCTCGTCAGATCTTTGTTAATATTTAGAGTATGCTTTGCACAATTTATCTGTTAATAGAGTATGCACCACGACCAAGAGGTTTATAGAACATCGTTCTGCATTCCTAAACAGTGGCAAACTGTTTTTCTTTTCTTTCTAAAACTAGTCACAATGATCATGAGTTCTCCAGCTCAAGTTTACATCTAGCTCTCTAGTCTCTAGCAAAACTAAAAAAAGCAAAAGAAGAGCACCATAAAATGTAGAACAAAAATGAAGAGTTCTGATGAAAATAAACATAACACATGAGGGAGAATCCCTGGACCTCTTCTCCGAAAGTCTGTCCTGTAGAATGGTGTGAGTTTGTACACAAATAAGCAAGAAACACCTGTGGCTTCATCCCACTCTGACTGCGATTGATGGTGCGCTCCGCTTATAACTCCACCAACACGTTAAATAAATAACAATACGCTGTACATCAGTAAAGTCAACACCTTTATGCCGATGTTTTAAATTAGCTTCACAGAAGGATGAGTTTAATGTAAATTAGTTTTAGTATGAGTATGTTTTTTGGACCAGAATGGCTATGGTCTAATAATGATTGTGGTTTTGTCAATCAATTAAGATTTTGAGCGTTTGAAAGAGCATTTTGTATGAGGGAGAGGCAGTCGGCTCCTTTCCAGTTGCAGTATGGCTCAGAAAGGGGAAATATTCGGTGCAGAGATGGTTGGCTGTAACTTTTTAGGTCTTGTACCATTTAAAACGTTTCTTCATTTTTTTTCTTGGTAATGAAACAATGACATTAGTATAAACGCGATCATTTATAGCTTTTTTGACCAGGGTATTAAATGTTGTGCGCTCCTTGTTGGCATTTGTACAGCTGAATGTGACCTTGGTAAGTGCGGGTTTAACTTGGTGAGTATATGTGGCAGGGCGGATGTTATGTTCATTCTGGAGCTTGTGTGGAGCAGGTTGGTCGAGTCCTGATATGCTTAACAGCCAATTTACAAAGGTCAGGTCCTATGGATCAAACCGTTCAGTAAATTGCACCTTCAAACTCATAAATGAGAAACAATCATCTAGCTAAAGGTCACAGCACTAGCGCTGTGGATTACAATAATAAAGTAAGCCACCCTGCTTTTCCACTAATTTACTCTCAAGGAACTCAAGAACATTGGCTTAAGAACACCTCTGTAGAGTTTTTTTTTTTTTTTTTTAATTCACTTGCTCCCCCGCAATCTATTTTTTTTCTCTTGTTACATTTTTAACCAACATTATGATAGCAATACAGTTTGAACAGTATTTTTCACACGGGAAAAATACTATTGTTAAAATGCATTTATAAAATTCTCCCAAAATATATTGTTAGTTATGTCTTATATTAGTATGCTTATGTCCTAGTTTAAAAATCTATTTGTTATAATGAAAGATCCAGTCTGTAAGCAACATGTATTCTTAATATTTTTGTACTGGCAACTTTGTTTTTATTTAAACAGTTATGCATAGACGTATCTTCAGGATGGCAAATTCAAATGGCAGACATGATTGTCTATTGGGGTTGCGTATGATACATTTTATTTTTCATATTTGTTTAACAAAATAGGGTGCAGGGAGCACTCACAGTGTTCCCTGCAGATTTTGTTCCACAAGCATACTTTATATGAATTGATGGCTAAAAATTGTAAAATATGAGTTGAGATTGGTGAAGTGGATGCTGGCAAAGTGAAGTGGATATTGGCACTGTAGTCGAAAGTGTGCCTTGAGATGGATTGGCGGGAGTAAACAGTTTTGAACTGCCCTTAATCTAAAATATTCAGAGAATAGGTTGTAAAACACACATTCACCCAACATAAAGTGATTTTATTGCATGTTTTAGGAATTATTTGTATATTCTGCTTAGTAACTAGGGTTTTGTTAAAAGAGTATGTCAGAAGGGGACCAGAAGAAAAAGAAGCAGTTATGTCATGTTGTAAACCATCCCATGTTTAACTCTTCAATACACATTTGGGAAGCATTTTTTGATTTGATTATTTAATTTCAGCAACAGGACCAGCAGGATCCTGTGACCCTAACCTGGACTAAAGCCTCTACACACCGATCATAATTGAAATTCACACAAACCGTTGAATGGCTTCTCAGCTGGGTGCTTTTCATCTGGGTCGATGAAATATTGCTACCTACCTGAAGATAGTGTTTGTGGTAAACAGAGGCTTGCCACACAGGAATACAGTACAGACAGAGGAAATCAAAGAACACTTAAAAAAAATGATGGATGTCGAGTGGTTTATACTGTTGGTGGCTGATCACTGGGAGTTGTTTGACAAAAGTGTGGAGAAAAGAGAAGATTTGTGGTGAGCTATTTTTTTTCTGTTTTTCGTACAAAGTTGCAGTGAAAATGTGGGATGAGCACCACATTGAGTGTCTCATCAAAAGAGCCATCCTATATTGGTCGTTCTCGAAAAACTAATCGGATATTTCATCGACTCGGCTCGTTTGGACACGTGTGATGTCCCTTTGGCGCTCTCGGTTTCAATTGAGGTGCGTTGTGGCATGAAACTTCGGACCGTAAATTCGGATCAATGTGTAGAGGCCTTCAGTGTGCAATGAAAATGAGGCGATGACAGTAAAGCAATAAATTTCATTTAATTTAAAGATACAAAAATATAATTCAGAGGGAATTTTGCCCTATTTTACAATCATGATACTGCACTTACTCAAACTCCAAAAGTTAATTTCTTATAGTGATGGATGGTACTAAAACGTTGGAGTCCTTTAATGGCAGTTGTAATGAATCGTTCAGTTTGTTCATTTCAGGTAGATTGGAGGAAGTTCACAGGAGCGCACATTTACTGCTGGACTCTGCCAAGTGTCAGATTACTTTTGACACCTCATTAGCAAGCATCCATAAAGAGTGCCATGACATCATCACCTCATCACTGCGGCTGATCAAAGTGCCACTCAACTACAGGAGCCTTCATTCACACACCGGATGTGTGTTTAAGTGTTGAGTTAGATGAACTGACTCTGTTTAAGGCTAATGCATCTCGTCATGTGCTAAAGCTGCAAAAGGGATCTTAAAGCAGCTCTCACATTAACAGTCTTTCTGAATGTGTCCTCACGGACGGCACATCCCACACACATTTCCTCCTTTTTCAAATTTCAGGATCTGGGGACGGGACAGACTGGAGACAGACTGGCAGCCTAATTAAGCCTGGGGTTAGACACACAGGGTCAGTCCATTATAATCTCATCTATTTGCATCTTGAATGCTCCATAAAGGCAAGGGAATGCGCTAAATGAGTGATTGCCAGTCCAATGATAAACATTGTAGATTCTAGTGTTGAGAATAGTACAAAGAAAATAGAAAACTTTTTTTTCATGTTCGTTTTCTCATGGATTTTCCTTTCGTCTGACTTTTCAATTTCTGCTGGCCTTTTAGTTTGTGTTTTATTTATTTTTTATCATTTGTTGTTTTCTATTCTTTTATTCTATTCTCTTTATTTCCTTTTTTGCACATATTTTTATTCTTCTTTTTTTTTTTTACATTTTATTGCCCAAAGGGTCACCAAATCATCATAGTATGTGACTAACTTTGCTAAACAAGTTTCAAGAGGATTTTGAGAGTTAACCAAATGCCCTACAGAAGCTCATTTCATTAGGCTACTGATATCGAGACTTTTGAAATACATAAAAAACTAGATATAAACATTTAAAATACTATATATTTATGATAAATTTAGATTTATTAATAAAATGGTGTTATGTATTCTGCTTTATGTTTATTGTCTTTCATTTTTACTTTTATGTGAAGAAAATTTTCGAGCCTCAACAAGCTGTCTCCTCTTTTTATGCCTTTGTTTGAGGTCCAAAGCATGTGCCATTTTTGCATTTTGAAAATGATTGAGAAATTAATTTGAATTACACAAAAAATAAAATACATGAATAATTTCAAATCAAATAATGAATACAAATTAAAAATATATATATATTTTGTCAAATATATTTTTCCCTTCTTTGATGTCTAGTAAAAATAATGATCTTTTTTTGTTTGTATAGTATAAAATATATTCTATATTATAAAAATGTTGCCGAATAATGTAAAACTTTTCTTATTTTAAAGGCAGACTTTGCTCAAAAACATCTGTTACCTACTTTAATAAAACTTTAACTGCATGATGTTATAATTATGAATTTAAAATCAGAGTCTCCCTACTATTTAAAAGAAAGGGCTTCAGTTTACTTTTAGAAGCCTTACGTTTTAACAAAAGCAAATAAAAAAATAATTGAAGTCAAGGATTTTGGTTTATAAAGAATACCCTCAGCAGATACGGTAGAAGCTAATAGTTGAATAGTTGCTCATCTGCCTGGAAGTGTGTGTAGCTGCATTAGCTGGTGAGGTTTGCAATAACCAGACTTTGTTGATCAAAGAACAAATATTGGAGCGTGTTTTATGCTCTTAAGGAAGTTCAACAGGCCAGATACTTTTTTAGTCCACAAGACTACATTTGGTTTAGGTTTTAAGTTCCTTTGTTTATAGTTTGTTGCTTCAGATTTTCCATTCACTGTAATGGTACCAATAAAAGCAGGTGAAATAAACTTTATGGTCCTAATAGAAAAGTTAGTCGTATAGAATAAGTGAAATTTGATGAATTTGTTATTTAGAAATTGAGTTTGTTACTTAGTGTACATTGCACAGACGGTTAGAAGAATGTAGTATTTGACCCGCAGCATTTTACTCGTCTGAGTCAGAGCTAATGTCTCTGTCAGTGACTCTAAAGACAGATTGGACTAATCACAGCTTCCTTCCGTGTGACTGAATTCTTCTGAACTGCTGTTTTAGCAACACCAATTTCTCTTCCACCCCCTCCCTCCTTCTCTTGTCCATTTAAACGGACGCAAAACGATTCCGTTAGTCTATCCTCCAGCATTCACTATTCACCTGTCAAATGACAGAAAATACCAAATTGCTCTGTCTTTCACTGCTTCTGGAAGCTATTTGTTCGAATGCTGTGAGAGAAAAGAGACGATTGCTTACAGTGTGCACTCATCAGGGGGTGACACACTGACAATAGGTTTTGCTGTGGGGTAATTGCAGTCGTTGGGGTGTCAGTCTGCCTGATCGAGGCCTGCTCAAACACCCCTTCTTGCTACAGCAAGCATCTGTTTGTGGACAACAGGGGGCAGTATTGGGTCACATTGGTTTCTTGTTTTTGCATCCGGACGATGCTGGCAGGGCTCCAGGAGCAGGACCAAGGCAGATTAATTACATATTTTCAATTAATGTTCTAATGACAAACTGTTGTGTGTTCTGCTGATAAGCATGCATAATCTATGTGTCGAGGGGAATGATGAGGCGAGATAATAGCATGAGAAGAAATAATATTCCTCACAGATTTGAGTTGAACAAAGCAAGGCACATCTGTCTTGACCAATCAAGAGCTGACCATCGCATCTGTTTGCACATGTTCCCACAGGGAAGTGAACTTTGGATGAGTATCCCTTATGGGTCGGATGTGAGTTAAATGTGTTAACAGCAAATGAATGGTATCTCGCATATAATTAGTGGATGTGGAGTGCAAGTTTAGAGTTTAAAAAAAATAAAACTAAATGAATGTAACTCAAGTCATTTATGTGTAATTGTTATGTATTTATACAAAATTATTGTAATTCTTTTTTTTGTATGAGATTCCAACAATATCTTTTATCGTTTATATATGAGTACAACTTAAATGTACGACTTTGCCCATGTACAGCAAAAACAGTATTGTTTTTACACTTTAGTGGATTTTACTCTCAAAATATGTCATGTAAAAGAGTTACATATGGGGGATTAATGTAGAAATTAATGTAGAGGATTAACTGATGTGAAATAACTCGGTAAAGAAAACAGATTAGAGCTGAAGATCTTTGCCCGAACCCAACAGAGCCTGTCAGGACCTGACGAATCGGGTTAGGTTCAAGCTTAATTTATGTACCTGTACTCGAGCTCCGGTTGTACTGTGCGGTCATGTGATGGCCTTATTTTGAGAGAGACGAGTTAAGGTGAAACAAAGCCTTTTCTTTGGAGATAAACTTTTGTATAAAAATTTTTATGCCATGGTCTGTCTGAATACTGGATTCTGTTGTCTGGCACTTGTTGATCGATTTCGGATAACTGCACAGGTTCCTCTGGTTCGGTTTGTTCACTTACAATATCAATCCGCCATTACCCGTCCCATAGTAACTCACAGTGTTTGTTGAGAGTGAGACGTCAGCAGCAAACTATTCCAGATTCTCTGAACTACAATTACTCGATTAGACAGTGATTTATTAAAAAAAAAGATGATTTGTGGAGCACAGCTGTTGCTCTCTCTCTAAAGCTTGCCGGAGAGATACAAAATTAGCCGCACAAGTCACTCTGAGACTGTGTTCTTTTAAATTGAAGTGCTGTCGGATTAAAAAGTCTCTGATAAAGTTTCTCACACCAACCTTTATCTCCGAAACGGTGATTCTTATCGTGATTCTTACTTGAATAAACTCAATTTACCTCAATCGGCGTCATTTCAGATAAACCATCTTGAAATCCCAACACTATTTTTCTGGTTAGTTACAGAGTTGCAGGTAAATGACAAGACACCTGCTGCTTTCATTGTTTCAGCCTTGTTTTAAGATATCATTGATCATTAAATAACGTAATTTTTGAGGAAATAGTTTTTAAAGTTTTTTTTTTTTCCATAGACTTGCATTGACCGGAAACAATTCTGCAACCAGCACAATTGGGGCACTCTGTATCACTCTTTCTCTCTCACTTTGCTCTTGCTCCTATCTTTTTCCCTCTTTTTCTCTTTTCCTCATTTTTTTCTTTCTCTCCCTCTCTTTCTATCTTTTTGTTCACTCTCTCTATTTCATTCTCCTGTATTTAGATCTTTTGTGCTCTCACTCTCTCTCACTTTCTCTCTTTTCCATCGATCTGTCTCTCTTCTATTTCCTTCTCTCTTTCTTTCTATCCTTTCTTTTTTCTCTCCTCTTTTTTACTTACAGCTCGCTTCATTCTCTTACTGCTGTCTTTCTGTCTCCTTTCTTTCATGCTCTCCATTTTTGTCCATTTTTTGTCACTATCTATTGTCCTTCTCTCTCCCAATTTTAGGTATGGCCCATCATCACATGATGAGAATGGGGGAATAGAGTTTAATTCCACAGACACTTAACATGATTCTTCTCACTCTAGCTAATCAGTGCAAATGATTTCAATACATGTAAGATAATAGAAATTCAAAGCATGCTAAATTAAAATATCAATGTGCTCCGTAACAGGACCAGAACAGAATAAAATATTGGGACTGAGGGTGCGGCTTCTGTCCATTACTCATCTCCATCTTATTCATGAGGGGTAAAAAAGCGAAAGAGAGATAAAAAAGAAAGAGATGAGTCCCTCGCCACCTTATGACTAAAGATCTGAATTCAACGTCCCATTAAAGTGTTAAAATTTTAAATAATAAAAAGAGCAGGGTGGGGGCGGGGTGGGGTGGGTGTTGGGACCTGAACGCGCTTTTTTAATTAAAAAGGATCCTAATAATCCACATCATATTATACACCGTAGATTCATCGGTCAATTTAATAACATGGAGTCTTTTGGATCTTAATATCTTTGGAAACAGGTTTCCTTCATAACTGAGGGGCTTTGTTAATTACACACAGAGCCTAATGATTCTGAATATTCAGTGGCTCTCGATGTTTTGATAAATGGGCTTCCACTAAGATTTATTCCTAATTATCTCATTTGTCTTTCTCCATTACTTTTTATAGCTTAAATTTATGAAGTCATTAAGATGTTAGTGGCCCTGATAATGATTAGGAGAAAGAATTGTATGAAAGTGAATTATATGAAAATGATTATGGCTGAAGGAGTCTTTAAAATGAAGCCAGAGAGGAAGTTGTGTGGGCTTTGTGTAAAGGTGCAGGGTGCTCTTCAATCATGCCACCCTTGGCACGGTCTGAATTCAGCTGGGCGAATACGGATATGAGCATTATTGAAATGTCTTTTTGTCACTGTTCAGTGCTCTCTCTCGCTCCTTCTGTTCTGATTCGACTCTTAATGTGTGCTAGTGCTGACGGTAGCAATATTCTCAGTGGAATTTCAGGAGAGATAAATGGCTAAAAAAGGGGGATATTTTTAAATGGCCCTTCATACTTCCACATTTGTTTAATTTCAGCCTGTCTTTGAAGATAAAATGAAATGCATAAATACGAGCCATTAGATTAGGATTTTATTATTATTATTATTACTTTTACTTTAATTTTACAGCCATTCAGCTTCCAGACCAACATTTAGCTCGAAAAATTGACTTTATTACATTTTTCCTCTCTTAACTCGTTCCTTGATAGCAAATAAACAATGGCATATTTAATACATTTAATTTGTCTTCGCATTCATGAGAAGCATCTCACAACTCACACCAATAAAGCCTTGATTTTTATTTTTAGAACAATAACCATCATCTCTGTTGGAACTCTCAGCTGAGAGTTTAATAGTTGAGTAAACATTAGAACCTTTATTCCACTTACAAACCCCTTTAATTGAAGGGAGTCTTCAGATAAAGACTTTAGTGCATTTGCTCATCTGTTTTTAGATAATTATGAATACCCAGAGTCCTTTTTAAGATTTCGACCCACAATTTGCAGAAACTTTTGTGGTACAACTTTCCACAAAGTTAGATGCATGGAATTGTCCAAAGTCTCTTGGTTTACTGAAGCAGAGTTGGTTTTACTGGAACTAAGGGACGAATTCCAGTTATGAAAAGCAACTCCACACGATAAGTCCCCTTGCACAAAGCAGTTCCGCTTTGTTATGACAGCACCTGACTGGGCAATGTTTAGTAGTGAGGAAATTACACATGTGGCCTTTGGTACACTGGTGGCATTCTATCACTTCGAGGACTCAGAAGTTTACAAGGTCACAATTATGAAAACAATTCTAATATGACAAAAAATTCAACAGGTGACAAATCTGAACACAAAAAGAACAAAAACAATAATTCTGAAAACACATTGATGTTTTAGACAAACCAGAAAGGTGAGGTGTAGCTTGAAAAGTGTTTCTTGCGGCTGATTGGATGAAATATCTGTTATATTGCCTCAATGCAAATTTTATTGCACTTAAATGAATCATTTTTTAAATTCCATGGAAGTCTTCATTGTGTGATTCCTGATGGATGTATGCCTCCTCAACTGGACACTTTCCGGTGTTTCCCTGAAAAATGCATCCACTCGAAATCAGTTTTTTTATTTTTATTTTTATTTGACTTACTAAAAAATTTTCAGTTTTAACATATTTAGAGCTACATTGTAGTGTTTGAATTTGTAAAAACCCTCAAAATTATGTACTTTTCCAATGCATCCATAATGATAATTGAAAATATATAATTGGAGCAGCTGTTTTTCACAATTGTGGCTAAATCAACTTTGTTTTTGGGATATTTACAATTAATTATAATTAAAAGTAATACTAATTCAGAGCTAAATTAAGGGATATAATTAAGATTACCTATGTTATCAGTAAGCTAGTTATTTCAGCTGCCTTTAATGTTATATTGTTTAAATATCATTTTCAAATGCCAAACCATTTTTAATTTTCTTAGTTTACTTAATTTCATTGAAATTAAATTCACTGAGCTCAAGAGAGAGGCTCATTCTTTCACAAATGTGCTCTGCTAATATTTGGATGGGTCAGTGAATGCAAAGAAGTTTGATAAGAATCTTGAAAGCACATGTTTGCATCCTCTGCTGATCATTATATATATATAAAGCAATTTATCTGATGAGAAAGTTGACAGCTACATTCATAAAATCAATTCAGTGCTGCATTGTGTTCAGTACGCTAGCTTATATATTATGTGTTTGGGAAATGATCATTTAGAATAAGAATGTGAATGAGCTGCAGGAAAAGGATTTGATTTGCTGTTCTTTAAGAGTCTCTCCAGATGGGAGGAAGCTCATCTGTCCTCCTCGCAATCTCTCCTGCCTGCTTCTATTTCTCTCTCCCTCCATAGAGAAAGACAGATCTGAAGAGCTTGTGTAAGCCGCTGCTTAATTAATTATTTAATTATCTAATCAAGCAGATGAAGAGCATCTCCCCACACCAGTGTTAATTATGAAACAGCTGGGGCAGTCTGCTGAACGAATACTGAATCAAGTCTGGGCAACCTTTCATTTTTTTCCCCCCATCTCTCCCTTTTGTCTGATTTCTAGTCAGTATCTGAAGCAGCAGGGGGAGCAGTGTCTCTGTTTGAGGTGAATTAGAGTGGCGCTGGAGAACTTCCCGATGCCCAGAATTAGGAGTTGATGGTGTAAAGCTCAAGATCAAATGATTAAATGTTTATTTGTTACATTTATATGAATATTGTTTGTCATTTATATGAATTATATAAATATTAAATGAGTTAATGAGGTCATTATCTAACTATTCAAAAAAAGATCCTGTAATGTTTTACTTTGGTCTCATAACAGGAACATTAATACAGTACATTAACAGGTTATACTCCCATTCAATTAAGGAAAACTTCATCCAACGAATTATTAATAAACCATATAAACCAAATGTCTTAAATAAACCATAAAAAGCATTTTCTACAACTATATTTCAGAACTAAATGTACATCTCTAATGAGTTTGTAGCTGCAGCATCTTTGGCTGCATCTTGATATTCTTGAGTTCAATTACAAAACAACTTGCCTGACATTTTTCCCCCTGCAATAAGCATCTTTAGGATGGCATGGTGGTGCAGTGGGTAGCACTGTGGCCTTCCAGTTAGAAGCTTGCCGGTTCAAGTAAATAATACAGTTAATTTGGAGGATATTGATGGTTTATTGCAGGTGTGTTGTTTACATGAGAAAAATCAAGTTATACAATTATTTCAATTCAGATTTTGATTAGAAATACTGCAGTCCCTTTGTCTCGAGTTGACATTTTAATTGTGAAATTTAAATTTTACATGTCCGAAACGTTTTATTCATTCATTTTCCAACCCGTTTATTCCCTTTTTTGGGTCATGGGGGTCTGCCGGTGCCTATCTCCAGCGCACATTGGGCCAGAGGCAGGGGTACACCCTGGACAGGTTGCCAGTCCATCGCAGCCAAAACGTTTAATTGCAATTTTCAAATTGTTATTAATTTGTTTTTTGACAGCACTAATTGTTGGATATATGCTGTTTAAACCTGTTTTAAAAATGGATATGAATCATAACAGTGCAATTAAAATAACAATACCAAACATTTTTTAGGGATTTTCATAATTTTTTATAATAATTTTAACAGAGTGAGCAAAGTTCAAGATTTTCTTTTTTTGTTAAAAGTTTTTGGCTACTTGACCTAAAAAAAGAAGACTGCTGTGTGATGGATGCCACCATTGGAACTGAGCCTATCATAATCGTTTATGAGCATGTGTAGACTCCTGCTCGACACATCCAAATTCTGCTCACTACATGTTCCTTTTATAGCTTTGTAGGTCGTAGTGTATCTTTATAATGGTGTATCTCCATATCTTTATAAATATTTTCATACAATAAACACAAATCTCCCTACAAAACAATATATTACAGGTGCATCAAAATGAAAGTGCTACCAAAGCTTTGGTTATGACATATTTCTGTGTGTAAGATATTGACTGTAGGTGTAAATAGTGAAAATTCTATTTAGCTGCTGTTATAATTCTAAGGATCTGAAGATAATTTTTGTCAACGGTGAGTTCAAATCCACAAATCCTCACAAACACCGCTACACACTTCTATCTTCTGCAGGGTGTCCGACATTATTACCTACCATCCTCTCTTGATTTAGCATGGAATTATCTCTCTCCTTCACAGTTCTTAATTAACGCATGTGAAAAGAATGTCAAAAATAGCCTGTCACACCGGTCAGTGATTAAGACCACCCCGAGCGCTTCCACTGACTCCTCACCCAACAGCGTTTCCACCTAACAGCAGCGGTGTAGTGGAATTGCCTTTAATTGCAATCATCTAGACAGGCCCTGGGTGTCCGTCTGGTAAGAAGACGTGGTTATGGGCTCCATACGTTGCATAAAATTAAAGGCAGAGCAGGGAACGGATAATTGGCTTGAGTCTTCTGCTCTCCTCAGTCATGCCAAAGCGCCCGCGTGGATTGCTCTAACACACGTGTTTCATGGTCACATCCGCTCGAAGGCCAGCACTCTGCGGGCCCAGATTAATGAGAGCTGGCTTTCAGCTCAGCTTCATGTGGCCTTTCAGTTTGGAGACCCTATGTGAGGGCTGAAGAACTAATTGCGCACAAATTAACAACGAAGACTGAGTTTAGCCAAATGTCTATAGACCTGAGGCTTATTTCGTTTGTGGTGGTTAGTTGATGACACTGATAGACACCTAATAGTCAGGGCAGGACATAACCTTAGCTGGAGAAGATTAAAGAATGTTTCTGTAATTACTCGCACAAAGCTTATCCTTTTACAGCTTTGAACGTATGTCCACATACCGGTACATGTTGAAAATAAGATAAGTGCCAAAAATGTGCACGACCACAACTCATGTCCCTGAAAAAGAAAAAAGCGGGTAAAGATAATCAATAAATTAATAAATAAATTCTGTATTTCCAGACAGAAAATTACAACCTGAAATCCAGGGTTCAGCCCCCCCTGGATTCTGGGAATTTCTTTTAAGTGCAGCAATCCATTTGTTTATGGATTTCAGTGAATTTTTTTTTTTTCGCCACTCTCTCACAACTTTTGGGAACCAACATGTGCGTACCTTCTATTTAACTTGCTTTTGGTTTGGAGAGACACCTGATCTTGTCAAGGCACTGATGTGGGGCAAGTTTGAGATCTTTGATGCCTTTGTCGAAGAGAAGAATCTTAATTGAGGGAATTGAGCACTTCACTGTTTGGTTTTTTTTTTTGTTTTTTTGCTTGTAAAAATGTTATTGGCTGTTTAATATTAAAGACTGTTGAGAAAAAAGTGAAAGAACCCAGCATTACCTGTATCAAGAGGTGCAGACCAAGAGAGAGCATCAAAGTCCCAGAGATTTATATAAGTCTACAAAAGGTGTCACTAAATATAATGATTTATATCTCTTACATGCTCACAACTTCTGTACCTGCTCACTACGGTTGTGTGCTAAAGTCAGTTTCAAGTTTGATTTCTTCCAATCTTCAAACTACAATCAAATGTACAACAACCCAGACTTGCATATACAACAGATTCTGATGTAGTAACATCCCCTAATTGTTTGTCATCTTTTGTTGTCAGTATAATAACTTTAATTTGCGAATATAAATTCAATTATTCAAAGATGATCTGTGTCTGGCTCTATGTATTCAAATAGTATAATGCAATAAAAATAACGTCATAGAGATCAAAAACATGAAATATAAAGAATTCCATATAAAAAAAAAATACTCTCAAGTTCTCAACGTATTATTTTTTGTATGCACTAAAGGAATTAGAATCATGCAAACTTGTCTAAGTTATTATCAATCAAATTGTTCTTTATTTTGTATACTTGTGTAAAACTTGAGGAAATTGTTTTGGGTTTCAAAACCTCTTTGGTTTAGTTGTATTTTATTGTATGACTTTGAGGTTTGTGGCTTGTTTCAAAAACAGTTAATCAATTTCATTAGTGTGCCATCAAACTTTCAACTATGGTTGTTCAGATATTTTGGCATTACAAAATTGGTACTTGCCTCATTTTGCTTAAGATAACACTTTGGACCATTAAACTGGAGTAATATGGAGAGCAGTAACTGTCAAGAACAGATGGACTTGCCTTTTCCTATTCGTTTGATTTTTCTCCTTCCAGATGTCCTCACTTTGTGTGCGAGGGAACAATCCTGCATTCTGTTGATGCATACCTGATCTGTGTTGTCTGTTCAGAGGTTAGCGGACCTTTTGGGACTCTTCTACCAGAGGATGTGTTTAGTTTGGGAAGTGCAGTAGAACAAAGATGGAAATGTGTTAGAGATGGAGAACATTGTGGATTACATGGATCATAATGCTCTAAACCGATCTTAATTTACTCTCAGGAACTAGCATTTTTGCCACGTTTTTATTTGTTTTCTGAGAAAATTCTTTTAAACTCATTGGTTCTATTCAATATGATGAATTTGACTGTACAGCTCATTTTAGACCCAAGGTAGTCACAGCATCTGTAAGTAGGAGTGACGCAACACAGCTTGGTTTGATTTCATTTTCTAATTTGTTGGTTTCAAAAAGGTTTTTAGTTTGATATTTTGTGTTTGAACATTACAAGAGTTATGATACATAAATTCACGATTTTACAGACCCCGAATTTCTGCCTTCAGTGCCATCTAGTTGTGAAAAGAAGGAATAATCCTTGGAAGTACAAGCCCTGTGATATGGCAGGTGTTTTTTTATTTTTTTAATTCTGGCACAATCAAAATGTTTTGAGCAGTTTTTAAGGTTTAGGAACAGTTCACCTGTTTTTTTTTTAAACCAATTTTCACATTGTTTTGAACTTGTCTTTTCTTTTTTGGCGGGTTTTATGACTTTTTGATTTTCATTATGGAACAAGAAAAAAGTTTGTAATACAGATGGGGGGGGGGGGGGGTACCAAGACATTGTAAAGTAGTAATACAATGCTCAAAAAGGGAAAAGTAAAAAAATTACCCTATTTAGTGAGGGTCCAAAGTCTGATTCAAATTTTAATACAAGGCGCTTGAATTGAGTTCGGATGAACTAATTTTGGAACATTGTTGGTAGCTCATCCCTCCCATTTAATAGAAAAGATCATTTTCTCACTTCAGATTCTTGCCAGCAGTCTTTTTGGCTGTTTTTCCTTTTGTAATATGGAAATACTGAATTTGGGGTTAATGAGCAGGGAAGGTTAATTTAGTTAATTTTTCTAATATTAGTATTTTAGTAATATTTTCTAAAATCCTAAGAAATTGATTAGATTATAGATGGTTTAAAAGAGCACAACAACCAGTGTAATCAAACCTTTCTCTCCTCTGATCACACTATACCGTTTCATTTGAAGCTCCACCACACACATATATCACAAGTGTGAAGATCAGCTTCCTTCAACCATGTTTTGCCACTGTTTTTACCTTTTCCCTCAAAAGGTTAACCGATAGGACTCTGCGAAGCTCTCACTGAGTAGCACTAGTGATTGCCGTATTAATTGTCTCTCACATTTCTCCACAAGGTCACCCCTGTCCACCGGAAGATAAGACAAAGTAATTCTTCTGAACTACACTAGAGCACAGCACATCACAGAGCCATTCAGCCGAACCAGCGCAAGCGGAGTTGGGGAGGGGTGAGCTTTGGCACAAAGTGGCTTACCTTTCAAGAGGCTTGACATCCGCAACAATACAGACCTCATTAAAAGCTAAGGATATGCCCTCGTTGGCCAATTTAAAACCTCTGGTCAACTGCGCTGCAGCTAATTTGCTATCAGCATTAGCGATGCATCACACAAACAACTAAATTATCCCAGCTATCACAAAAGCAGCAGGAAATGATCAGATTTTAGACATGGGCTTCTAAAAAGGTCTATATTTTATTAAAGATGATTTTCTGGTCCTTGCGAACTCTCCATATGCGAGACGACCATGGGTCAGGGCTTCTGGTGGGGAGGTATGTGAATTATCTCTCTTCTCCAGCTCTCTGGAGCTCTTCTCTATGAGGTGAGAAAAGCCTAATTCCCACCTGACAAAGGCACAGATTGGACATGTTCTTTGCCCTGCCCTAGATAGCGCTGAATACCATAGAGTCATTTCTAATGTGAAGTTGGACAATGGCAGTCATTACTCATTCCTCCTCTGGACAACCTTGAAGACTTTGCAAGGTTTAAGATTGGGGGACAGTGGCCTTCTTGATTCAAGATGTAAATTAATAGAGCTAGGCGTATTTAAAACATGACGTATATTTCTTTATCTTTTTATTTCATTATTGATTGCTGCAAAGTTGTCCATAAACTCATATCTTTTGTTTACAATACTATAATCGATTTGAGGGTAGTGATCATTTATAGAGGAATAAAAAGACTGTTTAAGATCTGGATGAGTCTTTCCAGAAACTCAGAAGTGTCATTTTTTTCTTGTTAAACAAGTTCACGGTCAAGAGTTTTCTGAAAGCCCATTTTTTTAAACCTTTCAAAACCACAGATAGTTGGATAATGTAAAAATAAATTCATAGGATCTATCGAAATTGGCATGGGCCAAGGAATTTGAGGTGAGAGAACTTGTTAAGTTGTTTCGTGTGCCTGTGCATGTGTGGTGGGAGGTGGGCCTTTAGTTAAAAAAAAATATTGATATTGAAAAATATTGTTGAGAGTTCAAAAGTTGTTAATTAAATTATTAATTAAATTTCCAACCCGCTTATTCCCTTTTGTGGTCACGAGGATCTGCTGGTGCCTATCTCCAGCTCACATTGGGCGAGAGGCTGCCAGTCCATCGCAGTCATAATTTTTTATTTATTTCATCACCTGGTGACATATGTCCACAAGTTATGTAAATATGGGAAAAACAAAAAACTAAATGGCTGACTCCAAAAAATGGCAGACATAGTAAAAATGTACACACACAGTTTCTGCATGATGCTCCAAACACATTAACATTTTTTATGATTTTTGGACTAAAGGAAAAGTACTAAGGGGAATTGAGTTGAAACTCAGCTTGGAACCTCAGAACATGGTTCTTATATTGTCCACCAATTTTGGTCTCAATACACTACAGCGTTTAGAAGATATAAATATATGACCATTTTTCAGAAGTTTTACATTTTAATTATTCATTTATTTCTCAATTTCTTGTGGTCAGTAGGGTCTGTACATGATGTGTAACGAGTTTTATGGGAGTTGGAAGAACAGTCTAGGAAAAGTTGGAAAAAGTTATATTTTTGATTACTGTTATATGCATATCAAATAATATTAAAAAAGCAATTTAGAAAATTCTTCAAGATGAATATAGCCTTCATTTTACACAAGCTGTGTTTCCATATAGTTGATTATGTGCAAATTTGCGACTTAAGTATAAATGACTGTTACTTGTTGTTTTATTGTTTTCGTTAAAAAAATGATTGTATGACACTTACGCAGGGAAAACAGGTTATGGGTTTCTAGCATTTTGTGAATTAATAAAAATAGTTTGTAGTTAGGCAAGTATGTAGTTACATTGTGTTAATTCTCCATTTCCGGTTGTGCTTTGTTTATTCACGTGTGGATGGTGTTCTAAATCAGTTTGCTGAGTGCAGGTGGGTTGGCTTAGGGGCACTGAATGAGTACGTGTTGTTTCTTTGGCAGTGGATATGCTATGACCCAAACTCTTCTGGTGTCCCTGTAGTCCACTAAATCTCAGCAGAAAAGGGGTTGGAGGGATGAAGCCAGATTTATTTTAAGTAAGATCCTGAAAGTCACTTCAGACCTGTAAACTCTTCTCTCAATAGTGTTACTCCCCTTCAAAAGAAGGCCTTATGGTCCTCCACACTTGAGCTTATGCTTTTTAAGGTATGTGTCTATTGAGAGGTTAGTGGTTTAATCCATGTTCCCGAGGCTGTAGGTGGATTTACACAGTATGCTTTGGCCAAGTGATTTCCTGAAATCAAGATTGCAAGGATGCACCATGTACTCATTTTGGGACAGAATAGTTGCATTACTCAGCTCTCCAAGGAATATCTTAGAGTATTTTTATGATGCTAGCACACAGTCGTTTATGTCCACCAAACGAATTTTAAATTATTTTTGCTTTAATGCAAAAACAGTAGAATTTTACCAATATTCAATATTTTTTTTTTAACTAAAGGCCCACCTCCCACCACACACGCACAGGCACACGAAACAACTCTCTTAACCCTTAGAAGTCTGGGGCCATTTTGAACATTTTTTTATTACTTTACAATTTGCTCTAATAAATAATCTTTAAAACAGTAATTTTTAGTACAACCCCAACTCCCTTTTTACTGATGTTTTTTCATTACATAATAATTCTACAACAAATCTGACATTGAAAAAAAATTAATTCAGAGTACAGTAGTACTCCGAGATACGAAATTAATCCGTTACAGGGTGGCTTTCGTGTCTCGAAGCAAGTTTCACTCTCAGAAACAACAGTATGAGTTGATAAAGAAATGGAAAACCAGAGAAAAATCAAGTAACGTTTCTTCAATCCTTAAATCTACACAATGTTAAGGTAATAAATGATAATAAAACAGAATAAAACACACTCTAACTTTCATTATAGCACATTATTGGTAATCTATACGCAATGTTTCGCTTTATTGAAAACTGATTTAAAATGTTTTAAAGCGTATCAGCCCCTTTTAGCACTGTCTGCAATGGGAGAATGAAGCGCCAGGACCTGGAAGCGCAGCGTGACATCAGACTTAACAAGTGTATAATAGAGCAGAACTGTTGGTGTTTTTCGTATCTTGGAATTATTTTCACATCTCAAAGCAAAATATTCCCGCGAGACCATTCATATCTTGAACATTTTGTAACTGGAAGCATTTATATCTCAAGGTACCACTGTATTATATTTTGTACTGGAAAAATCTAAAAAAAATGAGAACAGTTTGTATGTTTTATAACAAAAAAAGAAAGTTTTAAGTCAAAATAAAAGATCATAAATCCCCCTAAACAGCAAAGAAAAGGGCAAAACAATGTGAAAACTATATTAAAAAAGGCAAACCTCTCCTAAACCATAGTGCTGTTCCAAGCACTTTTTGGGCCACTTTTTTTGTGTTCTAGAACTTTGAAAAACACAAGCCGTATCACAGATATTTTACTTCCTAGGGTTATCCTTTTCAGCGCTAGATGTTTTGGGGTCTGTAAAATGAAACTAATAGAGGTTTGTGCATTTTCTCCCATTACATTGTGGTTGATGTCAAAACTCATGTAATATTCATTAAGAACCGAAACATATAGAAAACAAATAACCTTTTTGAAAGGTTAACTTTATATCAGGCACTGCTCTGGTAATGGCTAACATTTTTCTCCTCAAAATACAGACATTTGAAAAAAAAATTTGCAAACCGAGTGCTGAATATTGTCCAGTGATTCAACATGCAAATAATTCAGAAAAAGATGGGATTACTATGTTATAACTTCACAGGGAACATGCAGAACATCAAAGCTCTTTAAATGTGGATGGTTGTAAGTTAAGGGACCTTCTAGAAACTAACTGAGATTTTTAGCTAAAAATATAAAAAAAAAATATTGTAGATTGCTAATACTGAGGAAATTCATGCAAAGTAAAAGTAGCATTAAGACAAACATAATGAGCTTTATCCCCAGTTTCAGTAATGGGGGCTGTCCTTCCTCAGCACAATGGGTCTAACTCATCTTCAGCAAGCTGTGCAAATACACAACTGCAGCCCATTTCGGGACCTCAAGACTGAAACAAAAGAAGTCATTCTCATGCTTCCAGAATAAATACCCAGCACTCTAGTCGCTCGGCACACAGGACTAGCATGATACACGCTTACTTCACTCACCTGCTGCTGTTTTTCAGGCCGCGGACCATTTCACACTGTGAACTGTTTCATATCAAGCATGTGTAAATATTAGAGAAGACCAAAATCTGCAAGTGTTTAAGATTAGCAGTAGTTCAAGGTGAAAGCGGAGCAACAGTTAGACCTGAAAGGTGTTTACTTGTGGCAAGCCTCCATGAAGGGCTAGGGTGTCCTACAAGGCCACGCTCTGTGCTCTGTGTTTGTGCAAGCTGCATCCAGTCGGACAGAGTTAAACAGGACTCTGTTCTTCATGCTCCACCAAGCACAGCTTTGACATTTAGCTTGGATAACAAACTGCTGTGTGTCTTTTTGGGTTTTGATGCTCACAAGGGGACAATAATGGCGTTGCAGAGTGACAGAAAAACTTGTTGATCAGTAATATAAAGCCATTGAATTTATAAACTTTACTGTGTTGCAGGTCACCACTAGAAGGGACATATTTAAAACAAACGGTCAGGGCCACAAAATGTGTGGGTAATGTGGTGTGATCATAATGGTAACTAGATAGCTGAAGTTTGTACAAAAACTTTAAAGTTATCTTGTCCTAGTGGCATTTAAGACTATTCTGTAAATGTTGGCAATATCACAATGAGCAACATGAACCACATGATTTTCCTAAGCTGAGATAGAGATATGCCAAATTGGTTGCCATGGTAAACAGTTTGGTTGATATGGAGAAGTCATTGACTTAATATAATGTTATCCAAGCCAATATGAGTAAAATAAACCAACCCTCACACCTCTATGCTTTTCTTATGCTGAGATAGTGATACGCCAAATTGGTTACTATGGTAAACAGTTGTTATGTGTGTCCCTCACTGCTCCCCGTTCATTACCATAATCTCCCTTAGTGTGCATGAAAACAAACCCATAGAATGAGGTGTGGATGGCTTGAACACGTGATAGAAAGAGACGCAGCTTTCAACATGAATGATACAATATCTAGGTAGTAGTTCCAGGTTCCTAGGAAGCTTTCTGTGATGAGTTATGATATCGGTGCCATAATGTACTGTGAAGAAATTGCAACACATGTCATCAGTCGCACTAATATCTTGCTATTGACACACTGTTAAGATGGTGATTGTCGTAAACTTATATCATAAAAAAAAGATTTTTGAATGAATTCTTCACACACACCTAAACCTATACCTAACTCTAACACTTACACTGACCCACACATCCTACCATATACATATATACACACCAACATACAGCTGACTGGGAGTCTGAGCGAACACTGTTCATCGAAAGGGGAAGACCAGGCCTGTGTCCCATTAAATAGATATGTCTGGGCATTTTGAAGCCACCGTCACTGAACAGAAGAAGCTTCCAAATGCTTCTTTCAGTGTTGCATTATCTAAACCACTTTCTGTGTTTGGCAGCTTCATTATTAAAGCCACTTACTGTAATCTCATCCATCTTTTAATTTTTGTCCTTGCTTCTTAATTTTTCCCCTTCTCTCTCGTCTCTTTCTTGAGGCTGATTTTTGATTAAATAAAAAGCCGAAGGGATGGATATGGCTTTTAATTGCACGGGCCTGATGCAGAGAGGTCTGAATCAACACAGATGAGAGGTCATTAAAGCAGCATTCCCCGCCGTCTGTTGTGCAAATTCTGCCTTTAATTGAACTTTGCAGTGTTGGGTTGCTCCAGTTCACCGGAAATAATCTTCCCCTTCATCTTCAAACCTCTGTTCCCCCTCCTGCTCATATTGTGCAGACACGTAGAGCCATTGTCCGACTAGCAAACTTCAATTAAAAGAGGACGAATATATCTGGGCATTCATCAACTGATTCATTATTCTGCAATCCGTCTGCCATCGTGGTTATTTGGATAGGTTGATTAATCTCTCTGTCATGCATCTGTAAAGATATATGGTGCTTACAGATCAAAAACGGATGGAAAAAAAACAGTAATTGAGGCATCACTGGAGTTTCATGATTGGATTGTACCATAAAACAATCTGCAGAGATAAATTCATAGTCCCCGCATTAACATCTTTGATTACTTTTTCAGAAGCCCCCCAAAAAAGGTTCCCCTTTGAGTAAAAACTGCATTGTTGAAAGAGAACACAACCCCGTGAGCAAGCCTCATTTCTGCCAGAAGACAAATGAAGTTAAATTGGTAAAGCAAGGAAATGAAAGAACAAGTTTCTGATTTTAAGGTTAATATAACTAAGCCTGTCTCACACCTGCCAATCGCACTAGAGATCATTTTATTTTCAGCACTAGCCGTTTGATCATTTGATGACTGATGGATGATGTGACACTGCCTGCTGACATTGTGCAATTTGAGGATTAATGAACCATACGAAAATCTAGTTGAAATAAAAAATAAAAATAATATCATCCACAGTATTCATAACTATCAAATGATAAAACACGTTTGTGTAAAAACATAAGTTGTGAGGAAATATTTTTTAACTTTTGCGTTATTCCATAGAGTTGTAATTGCAAGTGACATTAAGAAATAATGGGGGGGGGGCTAAACCCGAGAGAGTACTTTTTGGATGTGTTCAGACATGGACTGTTAACATAGTTGGTAAATTTCGAGTTTTCACAACTTCCTCTTTATATCAAAGTCAATAAAAGCTTCAGAATTTAACATCAGACAAACCTTTAGATAAGACTGATGGACTTTAATGGTGATCAATAAATACTCTAGGAGGAGTTCGTTAAAGGACAAGCCCTGGAATGATATTAAAATGTAAAAGGAACATAAAAATTGTTGACTTCCTGTTGGTTTTGGAAATACACTCTGACTGGTGGAGTTTGGAGATGAACAGATAAAATCTACAGGCAAAGTTTGTTAAAGTACGACGCCAGCAAAAGTTTTTGTGTAATATGAGACTTTCTGTCGATTTTGGAAATGCGATACAATTTACTTATATTCAAGTCTTGGTATCCTACATGTGTGCCAAGTTTTGTTTGCATTTGTTTGCATCTTACAAACTAAGAGCGAAACATAGGCCAAGTTAGGATTGTTCTATTTTCCCACACCAACATTTCGAACCACAATCAGACATATATTTAGATTTAGGCCCTCAAACATGTACTGGGGAATAATCGCCTAATTAATAATGGAAAAACTTTGGTAAGTTGCAGTCCTAGTGTTAATAGTTCACTATTAACCGTGGTGGGTATGGTGGTTGATGAGAAGGGCATGCAACGTGCATCTGTGACAAAGAATGACCCTGGCTCAAGATCTGAGCTTCTCGTCCCTTTTCTACTGTCGTATTGAAATGAACTTTAAACAATTAAAAGAGAGCTGAAAGTTTAGTTTTAACTCTTGTACAATGTAAAGATGTAACTTAAAGTTGGGAGTTAAATCAGTATTGGAGTAGATTTGACGATTTTAACAGCCAGAGTTTATTCCAAAAGCCAGAATTTGCTGTGCAGTCATCCATTACTTCTGTACCATAATACCTTTTGATCCGGCCTAAAGAGAGGAATTGGAGATCTAAAAATTCACATTGTGCCTATTCAGACGCCTTGATGATACTTGTATTGTTCATGTGGGACCTACAGCCGTCTGCGAAGCCGGCTGGCATCATCTGAAACAGCCAATGTTTTTAAGTGAGCTACAGTTCTGAGATTTCTGCTGACTGTGAGCAGGAGCAGCTTCATGGAGCTCAACATGTGTTTCTGATGAACAACTCCACGCACACAAGCATGAAGAGAGGGAGAGTGTAGGCTTTCTTTCCAAAAATTCCTTCAAAATCTTATCTTCAGCCGAGCAACACTCAAGAGTGAGTATTCTTTCAGGGTTAGAAAAAAAGTCCCAGTTGAGTACATCTAATGTATAACTTAATTAATAAAGTTAATTTTCAACAGTGTTAAAGTTAAAAGGGGAATAATGGCGCTTTCCAAATGTCCAGACATATTGAACGTAACTGAACTGTTTCTGGATCAGGATTGAACAGGGTCTATGCCGTTCTCCATGTTGAGTTCATGTTAAACAAATCCAGACTGAATCGAATCCATGAGCATCTGCCAGCTGAGCAAGGAAATCCACATTCTACCCTCACATCTGGGCATTTTCTTCTCCACTGTGTTTCGTGTAATTGGTCTTTGACGGTGACATGCTTTTTGTTGACGTCAATCACGCACCATTTTGGAAGGATAACAAAGAGGATTTTTGCTAAGTTACACTGAATTGCTTGAAAGATTTACATTTTTAATGTTTTAAAAAAAGAAAATCTGCATAAGCACAAGAAACCCGGGTTTGTTAAGTAGAAAGTGAAAACTTTAAAAAGATGCAAGATGGCAATACTTAGCCATTAAAAACCCTATGAGGGAAAAGTGGGACCTCCTGCCTCCAATAACATACCTGGACATTTGTCAATTGTCTTGTTTATGGAATGACTGCATACACATCAGAGGTATTTAAAAATGACTAAATGACAAATTTCTGTGATGCTGATTTCTCACCTGTAGTTTATTTGCGGTCAGCTTTTCTTTAGTTTGTTTCAATGTCCTTCGTCAAGCTTTGCCGATTTTAACATTTAACCCTGTAGAAAACAATTACAAGAAATTCTGGATATTAAGTATTTATTGAAAGAAGAATTAATAAATCATCTCAAATAAAAAAAGACTGGCAGCAGGAAATGGTCATACAGAGTAGGATCTAGGTATTTTGGAGCTAAATGTTGCTGCTTTGCTTCATCACAGATTAGCTTGGGTGAAATTCATACAGAGCCTAAAGAAAAGAAAGATGCAAAGTCAAAAAACTTGAGATATATTTGATTTTGGTACAGCTAGTACTTCGTACATGAAGCAAAATATACTCAATGTCCGTAGGCTTCAAGCAAAGCTCTGAGTCAGAGTAAAGTAATGAGACACAATTAGCCGTCTCTTAGACACTAAGCTCTCATGAGCTTAATGGCAGGTCTCAAAGGTCCATAAACAATGCCTAGACACAGAGAATGCTCCCCTGCATTCTCAGGTTTTGAGAGTCTCAGATCCGACTGGTCTTAGCAGGCTCCCAAACACATTTGTCATGCCCACAGGGAATCAATTAATTAATATTGACAAAGCGATTTCATTGAACTCTGTTTAAGTGAAGGTGCAGGAAGGAAGTTTCCAGGGTTGCATCTTCACACCATGCTCCTGAACTGTCCACTAAAGCGTAGATGAAAGGTTTTTGTGAGATGTGGTGCTTGTGAGTCCAGAAGTAGTGATGTGTGCTGGTCCTAGCACCACAGTGCAGTGACGGTGGTTTTCTAGATGAGGCCATCCTTCAAGATGTTACTTTGAAAAGAGTAGGAGTGCAATCCAACATTTGTACAGATGGTCTCTTAACCCCTGTACTGTTCCTGGCTACATCCCTTAATCTGGTTCATCCCTTAATACCAACCGTTGTGTGAAACTGCACCACTATTTACTTTTTCCATTTACCATTCATGTACTGCGTACAAACGCTTGTGTTTACTGAATATTGCACATATTGAAACACTGATTTTTTTTTTGTTTGTTTTTCTTAAAGAGCCCATATAATCATTTTGAAAAGTTTATTATTTGGCTTTTGAGGTCTTAAATAACAGGTTGAAAGCATCCAAGGTCAAAACACACAAATTATTTTTTAATAACATAGTTTATATTTCAACGACTCAGTGATTAATCGTTTTCTGAATCGTTCGTATAAAACTCTTGGCACTGAAAGTGGGAGGAGCTTTAAAAACATGAATGGATGAGACGTCGGTGGTAGGAGGGGTGTAGTATTGGGTGACATCTCACTTTTGTGCTACAGATTCAGTTGGAACCAAGAACTCGTTTCTGTGTCTCTGAGTCGACTCTTTAGTAATAAAGACTAGAACTCAATACACGTAGCCTTTCGCTTCAAAAACTCAAAACATGTTTCTCCCTCTTAGAACTATGTTACACACTGGATGAAAGGTCATTTTTAAAAATTGATGACATGAGATCTTTAAAGTAGCAATAGGTCACAGATCTGCATCACCGATATATTTTCACAAGCTCTAAATAAACTACATTACCCAACCACATTTCCAAAAATATCTCTCATCAGAAGAACATTCTTATTCCCCGTCCTTGGTTGGTGGAATAATCATCCTATGAACCCTCTCCTCTATGAACAGAAAGAAGGAATGGACACAGCAAACATGGTCTCTCTTTCCTCAATTGATGTTTAAGTGACAAAAATTAATTTACTCAAGCTCCAACATGTGTGGGACACAATGTTGCAGCCTTTACTCCAACAAAACGTGGGCGAACAGTGTGCCATCACAGGCTGAGTACACACAGAGGAAAGTGAAAGGCTTGATGCAGAGTATAAACCCAGCTTAAGAAGCCCCAGGCCAGTATGGGTGGGTGGTGTGTTAGACTGTGGTCATGCATTTGCAGTAGATGTGCGTGGCTTCCAGAGAGTGATCTTGAAACCACAAGCCATGCTTAACCTTTGGTATTAGTGAAATCCAAACAGAGATCTCATTCAGAATAACCCAGAGATCCTGCCCAGTGTATTATATTACACTTCCAATCCAGCCACAAAGCATTGATTCTAGTCCATCTGATGTGCATTTGCTGTTGCTTTTATTGGGTTTGTGAGCGAAGGCAGTCATCTTCTGTTTTCTTTGGATGAGTTCACTATGTAATAATGAGAGCATTGTCTCTTGAGAGCTCCAGACTCCACGAAAAACTTTTAGTGTTGCTTAATCATCACGAGGAAGATTTTTCGCCAAGATGGAAGCGACCAACTGCATTTCATTGACTGGACTCTTGAGGCTTGTAACTAAAACAGATCCCATAGATACTCTTTCTGCCAACATTTACAGTAGAAAAAGAGTTTTGAAGAGTTAGATTATTAATTATTTCTGATAAGTTCTGTTCACAAATTTAAGTGTGTGGTCATCCATAGAACAATTTGGTTTTCTCAGCTTCGATCATTGACTCATTCATCTTTAATCAGTTTTAGATATAAACACTTTCTTTGTAGTAAAATGTCCAATAATTGTAACTGTGAAATATTAGAAAGCTGCTTGATTATGGGAAAAACTATATAAATTATACATCTTATGCCATTTTTAAAGGAGTTCTAATAAATATTTGGCCCTCTATACTAGCAATTTTCGCCTGTGCAAAATACATAGTTTACCCCCGTTTCTCCCAGTCGTGCTTATGCCACGCCCCTTTTAGGACTTGTAGTTTGGAAAACAAAGCTATAGAATGTGTAATGGCTGCCAGTCCAAGTCAAAAAGAACGGAATGAAGTTGTTCAAATGAGAATTAAGAGTTTTCTGTGTGCCACCGGGGCTGGGAAGGGACATGAATAAAGTCCAAAGAATCCACCAGAAATGTGAAGAACTAACAATGCGCTTCACGCAGTTCAGTGCTTGTGTATGTTAGCAAGCTCTCATGCTGTTTGTGTTCTTTTTCATCCACATATTGTAAGAAAGTTTTTTTTTCATCCACACATTGTAGGGGTTTGAAATCAGGGAATTTGTTGATTTTTTTTCTAATGGTGTTTTATTTATTATTTATTTATTATTTACAGATTCAATTCTAAGTTGGTAATAGTGACGATTTTATTGTCCATCTTGATGTTTCACTATGGATGTCATCGATGCCCAAATTACTTGACGTCACCCAAACCCTAAAGCTTTTTACATTATAATCAGTGCGGGTCTACTGTTCTCTCTTCCAGGTCAGACAGAAGACCCAATCTGCATAGAGATGAGCTGTACCAACCATTGATCTGAATGGTCAGTGGGTGGAGGTAAGGACTATGGGCATTGCAAGGAACATTGAGCCATTTTCATCTCACAAAAAAGGAATTACACAAACATGTGTGAAAGTTTTCCCCCTAAAACAGATTATGCCAGAATTAAATTACAAATAGTAAAGCTAATACATTTATATACAGTGGTACCTTGAGATATGTGCTGTTCTGTAGTACAAGTTAGAGAAACCCTGTGACGTGTTTTCAGAAGCGTCTCCCCAGTACTCTCAGTACTGTCTACGATTGGGCTTGAAAACATGTTGGTGTTCGTAATTTATTAAATATCTTGTGAAAGTTAACTTTCATACATAGTGCCGCACCTTATATGTTGGTGATCCATGTCCGCTTCTTCAAATCCAAACTGTTGCCAAAAAACACAATGGTTTCCTCACCTCTTGCTGGCAAAATACTACTGTAGCTGCCCTTTTTTCCTCCATCTTAACTTGTACTAATTTTTAATTCAACCAGATACCTTGCGCACATTTTTTCAGACGGTTTGGGCTTCGGGAGGGGCAAAAGTACAGCGTGCATGTCAGAACACTATAGCAGACCAAGAGGGTCAAATGCTGCCCCCAAAAATCTAAACTCATCAGTTTTGTGACCAATGAGACTCAGAAATTAAGTTTTTTGCACAGCTATAATTAGAGTGTGATGTAGAAATGAGCAGAATACATTTATTTATACTCAATTGCATAACGTAATGGATTTCAGAGTAAATCTAAATTCAACTGTTGAATAAAGTGTAATGGGGAATCTGAATGTTCCTTTTAGCTGTGCCTCACCATGACTAGTCGGCAAGCGCTGTTCTTTTAACAAGCTGTTCGCTGTCACACCACCGTATGAAATGAGAACAGAGAAGTTTGCTAATGTGCAGCTGTTGCCCTGCGTTGACCCCTGAATTATTAAAAGTGACTCTTAGCTTTCTGTTAGATGTCTTCAAGACGTCTCAAATAAAGAAAAGGAGCCCATTTCTCTGAGCTTTAGGAGAGTTTTTTTTTTCTTCCATTATAATGCACTCTTTGTACATTTATAGTTAATATTCAGTAGCCACTTTGCGAGAATATCTAATGTATGAATGCTCTCGTTAGAGACTGCTGATGGAGCATGATTCCTGCAAACAGATGCTGATGCCGTCTTTATTTGTTCAGCCAGTGGTTTAAAATGTTTCAGATATGTGAGCTTACCCCTCTACCTGAAATAGTTTCTTGCTGCAACATATTTGTACAGTTGAAGAAAGAAATTGGGTGAAAGGAAAAGTGTAAGGGAGAAGGGCTTATCATGAATATGCCGTTGCTTGAGCATACATTCCTCTACCAGGACTTTGGCAGTTCAGGGCTTTCTTTTGGCCAAGCCCCACTGTGTTCTCTTGAGCAGACGCCTGTCTAAACAGCAAACTTTATCAAATAACCTCACACAGCGAATGAGAACCAAGGTCAAAATAAGAGAAATATGTGAGGGGTGATGCAATGAAGGTAGTAGGTTGAACTTTCTTTCCTAACAGATCATGAATCCAAATCGTGGACAGACTGTTAGCTCAATTTGTATTTTGGGCTTGTAGACACTTGGGGTGTTGTTGGGAAAGAAAGAATGATTGAGGACTTTATTTAATGGTTCTCTTTTATTATGTTTCTTTCTTTCTTTTCCAGTTCAGTTGGATATCCAGTAAAGCAAGAAGAAAATGAACAAAGAATATGTTGTATTTTGCCATCTTTGTGTTCATTTGTATTGTTGATGGCAGTCATTATTCACAAGTCACATCAGTTTTATTGGAGTTGGTAGATTCATCTGATGTCTCTCTATTGCAACATTCACAGGATATTTAGTGTCGATGATCTGGGTAAATGAGAATGATTACAATATACTCATTCAATGTCAATACCAAAAAATTGCCGTAAACATTTAAATTTATATTTTATAGTTAAGTTTGGGCTTTAACTTGTAAAAGACAAGCAAGAAACGCCATTTTTTGTGCCAAGGAATAAACAATAGGTAGATAAGAACTGAAATCTAACTTTAAGATTCCCTACATGTAGATGGAAAGTTCTAGCATTAGATAACAGCCATTCACATTGAAAAAATACGGAAGCAATTCACTACCGTTACAGTAAAATAATTCAATATGAGAATGAATAATGACATAAAATGGCAGAAATTGTAAGTATCACAAGTCTAAATTTAAAGACTAGGGGTGTGTGAGGCACTATCAACAATTTTATATAGTTTTTAATGTGTATCTAAAACTATTTTTTATTGTTAATGTAAAATAAAAATCTATGAATTTCCTAAGCTGAGCTAGAGATTGGCTAAATTGGTTGTTATGGTAAACAGTTTGGTGGATATGGAGGGGTTGGTGACAATATAATGCTTCCCATGTCAATATGAGTAGAACAAACAAACCCCTTGTCTCTATTATTTTCCAGAGCTGAGTTGGAGATGTGATGAATTGGTTGCTATGGAAAACAGTCTGGTTGCTATGAAGGGGTCAGTGACGATGTAAAATCACAAAGTTATATACACCAACCTCTACATCTGCCAAAGTTGAGATATCAAAAAGTTTTGTTGCTATTGTAAACAGTTTGACTGATAGGTAACTGTAAGTGATGTTAAAAATAGTTGTTAATATGATTAACTTAAACAAAGCACCATTTTTCTTTGCCTCTTGCCATTTATTGACATAAATTTTTACAATTGACTCATAATGGCCACTGAAAACCTTTATGAGTCAATGGTAAAATCGTAACCCATTCTAGAGCATGGAGCTCAAAAACTTGCACAGTGCTTTGTTCTCTGCTCTTGCTCAGACTGATAACCGCCACAATTGTGACAATTTTGAAGTTTGTATGAGGTTCTTAGTTTGAGTTACAACTTATGTTAAGTCATAGGAAAATTGGTCTCCCAGAGTTCCTTTAGCGGAACCAGTCTGAAAAGAAACAAACCAGAGCAGTTTGATGTCTTGGCTACGTTTGGAGAATATAAATGGTGAATAAATTATTTTTTGTATTTACATTTTGTCAGAACCAAAAGACAAATAACAATACGTTGGCTTCGACAAGCAAGTAAAATAAAAGCATATAAATTCTGAATACATCTACACAAACAAGGTAAACATATCAATCCACTTAAATGTCAATGATGTGCTTTATAATAGTTAGAATCTCTGTTTATCTTAGTCATTTGAACAGTAAAAGAGTCATTTTTTTAATTTTTAAAGTGTTTAAACTAGAGATTTCATTGCCATAGCGACTGATGTGGGGTTAGTGCAGTGTCCAAATGTTGTGTGCTTTTTTTGTTCTTTTGCAACATATACTGCTGCTGTTATTTGTGGTTTTACGTCAGCATTGGTAAACACATTTTAAAAGAGTGATGTCTAATATGGGTATTGATGCACAGTGAATATGGATATCATTTTTGTCCATCACACACCCCTAGTGACAGCTCTTCATTATTATCTCACAATGATTTTGCATACAATATAATCACTTTCTCCCACTTGTATATTGTCTATGAATTCCACAATCACCATTTATGGGTTTTGTAATCCTCAGAGGACTATACCAGTGTACTACAGGAAGTGCTCCAACAATAGCTGATATTTTAATTCCGATTGGGTTTAACGCTCTTTTATGATGCACATTTTAGAGCTATCGAATACGTGCAGAATAATTAACAAATATTTTAAGGTTTTCTTTTTTCATTGCTCTGTATCTGTAGGTGTGTGTTCAAAATCATACCATTATTGACTGAAAAATAAGTCAATACCCCAGAAAAAAGTTTAGAAGGAATACAGAAGGGCTGCAAAAGTTGCCTGCTCTGTAGAGAACTGCTGACTTGCTAGGCTTGCATTCACTCCAGGTCATTGGAGTTCAGTTTGTGCTTTAGACTCAAGAGGAGAAGCAGAGGCCACAGCACTCCATGCAGATCTCCAGGCAGTCTGCAGACTCGCAGCATGCGTCGATGATGCCGCAGTCCATGTCACAAGGCAGGTCGCAGTCACCACACTCCTCAGAGGCACAGCAGCAGCAGAAACAGGAGTCATCTGATGCACACGAACCACATGTGGCACAGTCCAGCACGATGTTGCACAGTGTCAGGAACTCACAAAACAGACAGGCGAGGATGCAGTGGACACAGCAATCTGGACACATCACATTATTTACAAAATCTTTGTAGGCCATTGGAACAGCTCACCAAATCATTTAGCACAAATAGTTATTGAGGCTAAAATATTATATGCAGTTGCAATAAAACTATGATTTTAGATTTTGCGTTATGTTATATGAGTTATTTGGGTATTATAGCATAAATGAATTCTGCTCATCTAAGCATATATTTTAAACAAAAAAAAAATCAACATTTATTGCTTCTTTTTAGTCCCGGTCTATATAGGGTTTATGCTTTTGGGAGGTGAGATTTGTTGTCACACTCGGTCACTCGTTGCTTTAGAAAGAGAAAATGTAAAGGGGGCTGAAGCAAACAAAAGGACTCCACTATCGTGACTTACAGCATGTACAAGATCACAGAACAGAGGTGCCTGTGTCTTTGCAAATTCAATGTTAAATACTTGTTTTATAAACACCATGAATCGGCTGCGACCTGTTGGTTTGGTAGAGTCTATACAGTGTTTGAGTTTTTGAGTGTCCATGTGGATGCAGTTTGTACACAGTGTGAGGGATAAATATATATGAAACTGGTACGTGTGGACATGGCCCTAGTGCTAGTAATGTAGTGTGGTTGAATTGCTAGCTGCCATAAACTAAGCATAAGCCTAGCAAGCCAATCTAAAACATTTTCACAAATGCTGAAAATTCTCTGAAAAACATTATATTATTTGTGTTTTAAGTAAATATTTTGTCGATTCTTGTTGACCAATCTGTGCGCTGTCTATTAAACGCCATTTAAGAAAAGAGAACAAGTCAAAGTGGATTCTTCTTCTTCTTTTCCTTTCGGCTTGTTCCCAGTTTAGGGGTCGCCACAGCGAATCATCCTTTTCCACCTAACTCTGTCCTCAGTATCCACTACTCTTGCACCAACTACCTTCATGTCCTCTTTCAGCACATCCATATATCTCGTCTTTGGTCTTCCTCTTGACCTCTTGCCTGGCATCTCCATCTCCAACATCCTTCTACCAATATAACCACTATCCCTCCTCTGCACATGTCCAAACCATCTCAACCTGGCCTCTCTGACTTTGTCTCCAAAACAACCAATCTGAGCTGTCCCTCTGATGTGCTCGTTCCTAATCTTGTCCATCCTCGTCACTCCTAAACTGAACCTCAACATCCTCATCTCTGCTACTTCCAGCTCTGCCTCTTGTCTCTTCCTCACTGCCACAGTCTCCAACCCATACATCATAGCTGGTCTCAAACAAGTCAAAGTGAATTAATCTATGTAAAATGTTACGTCCATCTTTTAAAACATTTTTATTTAGGTTCTTTTAAAACATTTATGACTTCTACAATTGTACATATTGAATATATTTTGCCTTATTTACTTAATTTGGCTATAAGCTGACAAAATTCCACATGATCAACATTTGGTAAAATATATTACTTATATATCACTTTCATAAAAGTGCTAAAAATCTTCAAGAAGAGCATAAATAATGGTTCAGTACTTGTGCCTTTGTCAAAATGCCTCAATTTTCAAATTATAGCCAATATTTAGTATAAAAGTTTTTCTTTAGTTCTAACTAACATGGTTAAAATTATAGCTTAAGGACCAGCAAATTGGTCTTTCCCAAAAAACTGCATCCTACTAAGCTGGTTTAAAAGCCAGCTGCCAATGTTTGGGAAACACATGCCAACTTTGGGAAAATAAAGTTGGCACATAAAGCTCATAAAAAGTTACTACTGTTATTTATGGTTTTAAAAAAAAATCTAATTTTATTATAATATCTTATTATAAACTATTTTTTGCTTTAAACAATTAACATATATTGCAACAATGCTGTGTAATCTGGCTCACCATCCTGGGCCTCTGTGGGGATTTTGGAGCTGTTGGACTTGGAGCTTCCTTTGCTTCTCTGACTGTTTATTGAGGGATTTGACTGGAGCTTCTTGGTGCTTCTTTGGGCTGTGGATGAAGATGAGGAGGATGAGGAGGTGGCTCGTGAAAAAGTTCCATTTCTGACACCATTGCTGTGTGGTTTGCTGTCCCTCCGCAGCAGTGCTGCAGATTCAGCTGAGCTGGTGAGTGAGGGGTGGATGGGTGTGGAGCGAGCCAGAGGTTGATCTGAGAGAAAGAAAACAAGCAAGATGGAGATCAGTTTTTTCTTTCTTTCTGCTGATGTGTAATTAGTCTCCTGCAGCCTTAGGATGTGTTGAAGAAAAACACCAACTGCATAGCTGTGGTCTGTAAACTTCGTCAAGATCTCATTTCTTCTAACAGAGCTAGACATTCTTTACTTGGGCCAACTCTTGCAGATTCTTTTATCAAAGTTTTTTTTTTCAAGATTCTCAATACAATAAAAACTATACTTCACATTTCTGGCCTATAAAGCAAAAATACAATGTTAAACCAGGAGTTGGAAAGTTGTTTTGGCCATATATTTTGGCAGGTAAGACCACATTTCACACTTTAATAATTCACATCTATGCACGAGTAACCCACAGAGAAGACTGGGCTAATGACATCTAGTTTACTTGAAAAAGGCTAGCCTTCATCAGTAATCATTTCCTTTATAATGTGATGGAAAATATTACACAGAATAAAATATACAATATTACAATTATATACGAGTCTAAACAATTAGTAAACAAAAAACTTTTTTTCTGGAAGTTAGTTATGTCAATAACTTTATCTGATCCATTAAGAAACATTGATGTAAGTGTGCCGACTTCTGGTGAAACATATTTTAACTTTTCAAGATAAAACCAGTAATTAAATTAGATTTTAAAATACCAATTAAAAAAGTTTTTTTTTTTTTTTTACATTTGTTCGTAAGTGAAATAACTGAATATTACCACTGGAGTAAAGATAAGAAGTGAACACTTTAGACACCATTAAGAAACGTTTTCAATTTGAGTTGTTTATATACTTATCACACATAAAATCATCCGATTTAACTCATCACCCATTTGAGTGACCCACAGGAGAAAAAAAGAGCTAGACTGACTGGGATTTATGCTAAAGTGTGGTTGGTTTCTGGGAAAGCTGTGTCAGTATTCACCAGAGATTGAGCTCCTGCTGGGAAGAGCACAGAATGTTTACAGCAGCAGCACACACTTTTAAATCTTATCAGAAAAATGAACAGACTTCACTTTCTCCATAAGTTTCATTTTTCCCTCAAGCTTATTTTTATCATGATGCCAGAGTTCAGTCTGAATTAAGTGTACATTGAATGTCTCCTACTTAGCAAAACATGTTATAGTCTAAACAAAGGTGCTGATTAAATTAGTGCTCAATTACGCTTTTGAAGCTTGGCACTGTATGATGAATTGTTTGAAAAGAGACCTGCAATCCCCGCTGCCTGCCATAGAAAACAAAAGAGTGCGTGGAGCGATACGCCGTAGTACAGCCAGATCAGGCTAATCAAAACAACAGGAGAGGTGTATAAGCTACGGTGTGACTAACGTTATGATTAAAATGTCAATTTTTTTTGGCACTGGGTGTAAGGATGAGGCCAGTCGTTCAGCTCTCTGAAGTTCACACACCGTCTCCCTGTGAGTTTACTGCCTACAAATGTTCTAGTGTTCCTCCACAAACTGCTTTTGGAGTTGACTTTGGCAAGAGGTCCACAGCAATCCGTACATTTTACTCTTAAGCACCGCAAAAGACTAATTATTCAGAAAGAAAGAAAAACCATGCGAAACCTAAACCTTCAATGCCAAAGGAAATAAACCCCCAAAACGCAAAAGCCTAAGTGAATCCTTTACGTGAAATGCTTTGTTATATTATCAAATGATAATTGGATTTAAACCCATACCTTCTAGATCCAACCTTTTGTTGACCTTATGCAAGTTTTAAACATAGTGAAGGATGAATGAATGGACCATCCATTCATCATGGACCAAGGGTTTAGAAGAAAGGACTATGGATAATGGGAGCGAGGACATATAATCTCATCATAGCAGTCCTGGTCTTCATTTTTTATTTCATATACGGAGTATGATAGATATTGAGATATTTTGGGGAAAAATAAACTGGCTTTACTGTTGTTATTTTGATGTCCCAACACATTGGATAATCAGCTATATGGTACATTGAATTTACATTTAAGGTTGTCAAATAAATATAAAACAGTGCTTTATGAAAATCTATTTAATATACATCATAGCACAGTGGCCTGAATGTCAAGCTGACCTAAAGCCAACATGAGTAAGGAAATTACTTTCCAAGAAAAGAACATTGTTTTTACAAGCCTGTGACTGGAATCAGAGTTTCTATCTGTGAAGCTGGTTAGCTCATTTTCCTTCAGAGTGACCAATGTGGGGTCTGATGACACACCAACTCGAGATTTTGATAAATACAGGGCTTGACACCTGGAAGTCTGAAACTGGAGTTTTCTGGTCTCGAAACAGAATATAGATTCTTTTCCACATCAAGAAGGTAAGGTAAAACAAGAAGGTAAAACATTTGCCTATACTAAATAATAGTTTAGTGTATATTGCCATTTTCTTGCTAAATAAAACAATATTTACACTTACATCATTACAGTCCATCTCAATACTGTAACATTTGTCAGTTAGACTTTGAATATTGAAGAATAATACTGTAATAGTCTTTTATTGTCATCATATTGCTTCTATACAGCTTGAAATACATTGAGCAAAAATCACAGGTATGAAACAATAGAAAAAATACATAAAAGTTCACAGATTCTGTGTCTTGTTTTCCCTGTGACTCATTGAAAATTGCTTTGGCAGACCATTTCAAGGTTAAATAGATGCACAAGCAGCTCTCAGAACAGCCCTCTATTGTACACTGCCTGAGTTACACCCACAGACTTTCAAGATATTTTGACCTAAATAAACCAGCACAGATGGTTAAAGAGTGTAAATACTTTCATGAATCACTGTGGAACAGTTTTGGGAGGAAAGCCGGCAACGAATCCACAATACAATGAGTCATAATGTTGTTTTAGATTAGACGTTTGATTTAAGCATGTTTGTGGATATTCAATATCATCTGAGGGTTCCTTTATAGGAAGGGAAACTTGTTTGGTGTTTCTAGGAGAGTGTTCATAATGTAGCTCAGGTCATTTTCGAAAGGGATGGTTTTTATGTGATAATAGGTGTCCAAATGTCCGACAGAACACCCATATGACATACAGTTTGTCGAGGTTCAATCCTTGCACCGCTCTTGTTTGGCCTGTACATGCACACACAAAGTTAAATAAATCAACAGAACCAAATTTTTTCGCAAATAGGACTTTGGTCCCATGAAATTCACGAAATTAAAAGTTGGATCTGCCTTAGTTTTATTTAATTAAATAAACTCATCATTGTGCTTGGAAACATAAAAATGTTAAAAAAGAAATTGTCACTTTGCCTGTGAGGGAGGGAAAAAAAACAGGTGAAGTTTTCAGTGTGGTTTTGGATTTCATAGAACTCTCAGCCCATAATAATTTGCTTTGTTTCCAGTAAAGACGTATAGAGAACATCCATGTGTTCATTGCCAGCAACAGGGTGGATTACTGTAATGCTACCCCCATTCTTCCCAAAAAGACCATTGTACAGGTTTAGATTATTCAAAATCTAGAAAATCAGAGCATATAAACCAGTATGCGGGTCTTAACACAGGCTACCAGTAACATTCATAAAAAAAAAAAAAAAATTGCTCAGCACAAACACACAACAGATGTGCGAGTCGCACACCGACTAAATAGAGCTCTTAAATATCTAGAATATACCCAGTTCAATAGAATTCTTTATATTAAGTCAGTCATATGTCTATTTTTTCAGTTATTAAAAAGTTATATTTTGTCTCATTCTTGTAAATAGCACTTTTATTTACCCAAATGCTAAATACAGACCACATAAAAATGCAATCCCATACAGCCTCCTGAACTAGTGCCGGGCTGTAAACCTCCAGGAACCTGCTCTGTACATACCTGCTTTAGACTTATTCAAAGCATTTTTCCTTGTCTACAAAATGCAATTTGTCAATGTCTGATGATGCACTGAAGTGCAAATTTATAACTTACTAAAATAAAAATAAATAAAAGTAGACAAAGTATGGTAATTTTGAGTACATATACAAAATTTAAACATAAAATTATTATAAAACGTAATTTGTAACACAATTAGACCACAGTGTCTTATTTTAAGAGGTATATCAAATGTAATAAGGGTAATGGCCACGAAAGACGACACAATCGATTTCTGCTTTGGTACAGCCCTACTGATAAACCCTGCTAGTTGACGGAGTAGCATCAGCCCGCATTTTCATGCTTTCAGTGGGGTCGTTTGGGTGATGCTTTTTTAGGTGATTGAAAAGATTGGTTGTGTTACCAGTCTTTTTTTCACAATCCGACGACATATTTTACAGATGGTTTTAATCTGTGCCTCGTTACTTTTCAGATCAAACCACTTCCATGTAACAGAATTCCTGCTACCTTTTTTGTTGACAATTTCAACATCTTTGGCTAATAACTCAAGGTTAGATCCACTTTCGTTGATGCTTCCACTCATTTTTTTGACGTCCTGGTGTCAAGTTTGCTTGGCAAAGTGCGGTAGGAAATGAACTTTGACGTGGATGGCACGCGCACACTGATTGGCTGTCGTCCTAATGTTCTGCTGTATGACTGGCTCTTAGATGAATCCATATCGTGCAAATAACAATGATTAGAGCTCATCATCGTAATTAGAATAATTTTTATTGTGATCCGATATGATAACGTTTATCGGTCAGCCCTAGATGCAAATGACCACACCAGGGTCTTTTCGGTAAGATGGCAGCATGAAAGTGTGAATGAAATGCACTTAAAGTTTTAGACAACTAAAAACTAAAATGAGACAAGCTTGTCAAGTTACCATTGATTTTCAACTATATACCGCAGTAAATTTTCAAAAAGCAAAATAAAACCCAGATAATGGACCAACAGTACTCAGCATCACCAAAACAGCATTATCTCATCTAGCAATCCCTGCCCCGGGCCTCAAGCTTCCTGTAACACCTCATTTAAAGTTTCCCCGTTGGTCCAAATATCGTGAGTAACACTGCCTTCTGTTTTGTACCTGCAAGGCAACTGAGTCAGCACTTTCTCATGAAAACAGAAGAAAATAAAAAAACAAAACATAAAATCTTTAACACAATTGAATATCTGCACTTAGAAAGAAATGTTTGGAACCTAATAATGAACTAATAAAATAATATACATGACAAATAGATAGCGCAAATGAAATTTAACTTTCATCACATCAGATAGACAGAAATCCACTATTTTCTACACAATGAGTTCACTTCTCACTTATTCACTTGTATAAAAAAAAACATTCAAATGTGCCAAGAAATAAATGATACAGTTCTTAGCCAAATTTTGCAGGGTGGCATAAACACACAGCAGACTCTATGTTCACATGAGAGACCACAGTCTTTAATATGGTTCTGCCTGGTCTCATTTAAACGACAATCTCTAGTGACGGAGAGTCGAAGACTCTAATCTGAGAATTACAATGCTGTAATTTAAAGTATTATTTTGTCAAATACCAGCCCTTCTCAACACTTAATGTATGGGATGGCACGACCTTGTGGTAAAACCAAAACAATTCCTCAGGCCACATGTAAAATAAACAGACTTATCATTCAAATAAATAGCCTACGTGGACTATGGATGACTGTTATTCAAGATCATTGTAATATTTTTAGTTTATTTAATCAGTAGCTGTTTCCTCCGTAGGTTAACCCTGGGGTTGTTGGAGGGTGTTTTCTGCCACTTCAGGGTGATTGAGTCTAAATTTAGCCCCAACTTTTTCTCTGTTTCATCAAATTGAATGATTTTGGTGACAAATCTTATTTTTACACATATTTTGAGAAAATGGTCTGAAATAAAAACAAATTCAATACCCTTTTATTGTATTGGCTGTAAACAGCCACTAAATCAGATTAATATTTTTTCACATTTTTTTCTATCTTTAATATACCTCTAGGTATAAAATTTTTACCTAGACATACACTTTAACATGCTATTGTTTACTTTCATAAACAAGTCAGAAAATGTGTAGCCAATTTTTCACACAGGTCTAACTCAGGGGTTATTTCTTCTAAATGGTGATCAATAGTAAAAATACTTTATTGTTAAAGAATAAAGAATGCAGGATTATTTAGCGTAATGGCTTCGCAATCAAAAAGTCAACGGAGCAGAAACAACCACGAACAATAATTGAGAGAAAAAAATGGAAATCTGGTGCTGCACAAAAACTAAAAATCTATCAATGTTGTTAATAATATTTGACATTCCAAGACTGTGATACAAGTAAAAAAAAACTTTTGGAGAAAAAGCTGAGGTACAAAGCCAAGATACGCAGCATGCATTATCTCCTTTGAAATATTTTTTTCTTACTGATGTACAATTCTGGTTCTTCACTATATATATGTATATATGTATATCAACCTCACATCAACCTCAATCATGATTAGAGTCATGAACAAATTGTAACCTTTAAAAAGAGAAAAATCTAAATAAATTTGTTTGCATTAAGCATTGCAATGTATAGTAAAAGATCAAACACCCCTAGGATCATGTTTCTTGGTGATAGTACACTATAAACCCAAAAAGTTCATAACACTCTTCATAAACATTTGAGTTGATCATCCTTAATTTTAAAGTAAATATTACTCAAAAAGTATACATTTTAGTGAAAACTAAAGTTGGTCAATTCAACTATTTTAGCTATGGAAGCTATGGAAGTCCATTGCCCCGAGTGTGTGCTCACAGTATGCGTGTTCACTGCTGTGTGTGTGCGTGCGTGTGTGCGTGTGTATGCGTGTGTGTGTGTGTGTGCACTTACATGGGTTAAATGCAGAGCACAAATTCCTCATACAGGTCACTCCATACTAGTTTGTAATGTCACTTTTTTCCCACTTTCACTTTCAATAATGATCTACTATTCGCACACTCAATACTATATCCTGTGAAGCATCTGCTAAACCCTTCCCACTCTTTTCAGCAATAAAACAGCTTGCCAACCCAATGCTGGTCCACATAGGTATTGAAACACACAGTCCCTCAATAAAGACTAGTTTTGGACAATATAGAAACAAGTTTTGGGACAGGACTAAAACTCCTTATCAAAGATTTTGCAAAGAACTTTATTTTTGAGAAGCAACACTAAATCACCATCAATGTTGCCAAGAAAAGAGAGTAGCTTTTATTTTCTGTGTATTCATCAAGCATTGAATCGTTCCATCCATCCATGTGCATTGTGTTAGCACATATGTTTAGCAAACTTGTGACCGCAATTAGTTTATAGAATAATAAAATCAAATGTGAATAAACCCCAGTGCACCTTTATCCCAGTCATACCTTACAACTCGCCATATAATATTTCCAATAAACTGACATCATACAAATCAAAACTCCCATGTTTAATGTGAAAAGCTTAAATGCCATGAAACACTATCACCAATACATGCTTCGGAGAGCAGTAAGAAAGCTGGCGCTGACTGCCTCAAAAACAGTGCTATAACTCAACTGGCACTGTTGCCAAGGAAACATCACAACAATAGCAGCAAGCTCCAAAAACATCAAATCTCAGATTTTAAGCGAAGTGTGGGCCACTGCACACACCTCTTAAACATTTTGAGCTGCCACGAGGAAAGCATCTGCAATTGTCCTGCCAAAGTGAATCTGTCTGGGTTCTAACAACAATATTTGTACAGCGCTGCATTTTTTGTTCTTCTACTGTACTCGTCTATTAATTTATTTTATACAATGAACCCCTGTTAAAAACAAACACAGCTGTGTGTGTTTGTGATTAGTCAGCTTGCTAATTATGTGGAGTTATTTCAGGTTTGTGGGTGGCTACACTGTTCCAGAGTAGATGGCTGCTGGTGTGACTCAGTGAGGGACACATCCACAATCTAGCTTTAGTCAGAGGTCTTAGTCACTGCCACACAGGTCTGAGTACACACCTCACCTCAATATACACACCGTTTAAACTGAAATTAGTGTGCATGTGTGCGCGCGCACAATCCCTCTTTAATCAACAAAATCCATCCAGATGTTTGTTAGTATGCTCAAATCTGTAATGTTCTCCAACATTAGCTATGGAAAAGATTTCCATTCCTCAATATTATCACCCCACTATAACAGAGCAATCTCATACAATTGGTTTTTCTAATCACATGGAGAAGTATTTGTTTCATGGTGTTTGTTCATACACCCATTAACTCGTGGATGATAACTCTTCCATAACTGGAAAGAGCCAGGGCAACCATAGCTCTATATATTTTGGAGCAGTGTTACCAAACCTTTAATGCAGGAAATACAAAGCTCCTTTTTTCACGGAGCAGGGTTTGAACGGACTTTGCTGCCCTGGCATTGTTCGCATTTGCACATGAAGACCTGATATTTACGCCACAAAAATAACTTTTTGTTTTCATAATTCATTGCCTCATGCTCTTCATTGTAAAAGGCAAAATGTTTTAGACCTGCCCATTCTCTTGAAAAACCTTAAATCAGATGCAAGCAGAATTACATGCACTCCATATGATGGCTCCAAAAACGGACTGAAAATAGCAATCGTCCAGTTTTTTGGTCATTCACAATTTGTGCCACGATCGAAAGCCTTCTCTGTTCCTCATTAGATTTTGTCCCACATCAATGCTTACCATTGTATGCATAGAGCAAAAAGTCTCCAATGTGGTTTTTACTGTATTTAGTATTAATTGATATTTGGGGTGCTATTGTAGGTGAGAATTTGCAGCTGTTCTTGGATTTTGATGACGATACAAGGGTGAATGATGACATTAATTACAGAAAACATAGCCATCCAACAGCTTCTCTACAAAAAAAATTCATAAAAATGGTTTCTTACAACTTAAGCTTGTAATCGTTAGCATACCCTGCAGTTTGACACTTTTCCCTAATAAATGCATCAATTTTACTGCTGCTTGTTTGGCCACTCAGTATCAGGTAAGGGGAGAGTTCTGGCAAGCTACTGAATAATCTCATCTTAAATGAAGTTTAGGCCATCCTGGTGACTATACCAAAAAGATGTAAATACCATTTTGCTTCCTAGTGCACTTACATAAAACCTAATGTTTTAGGGAGATAGTCACCCCAAATAAATGGGCCAATGAATTTGTTTCTGTATGATGCCAACGTCCATTTACAAATCAACGAAATACAAGCGTTGCTGCTTAATGAAAAATTCTTTCACACTTACATGTAATACTTTTGCCAGGAGCACTGTTGAGATCTGCTTTAGACTGGCTGCTGTTGTTACCATTCTCCAAGTCTCCTGTCTCCAAGGGTGGGGTGTTTGAATTCTGTGCTGTCTGCTCACCGGCTTCATTCCCTTCTGATGCCAAAACACACAAACACACAAGCTTTGCTTTCATATCCATTTCTAAAAATCTTCATGCAACAACAGTCTCCACAGACAGTCAGTTTAGAAGTGTCTACCTGCTATTTTGCTCAATCATCTATTTGCATAGAGGTTAGTGTATGTAGTGTTCTCACGTATCTGTAAAAGTGCATTCGTGTGGTCAGCAGCATGTGTTTGTGTGTGTGTGTGTGTTTTATAACTTAGCGCTGGAGCCAAGTGGTCTTATTATGTGGCCTGGTAATTATACAGAGCTGTCTGAGGAGGCTAGAGTAGCATGACATCAAAGAGGGTCAGGACTGGGTCTTAGTGAGGAGAAGCGCAGTGTTTAGCGGAGTTGAGTGCAGCTGAGCTCTCCTTTGTCCTGGCCCCTGGCCCATACCTAACCAAATGGAAGCCAGCTGGGCTTTACTGGCTGTCTGATAAACACACAGCATCTCCGGTGGAATAGCAGTCTGTTTATTTCCCTTAGCGTGACTGTCTTTCTGCCTCCTTTTCCTTTACCGGTTCTTGGTTTAGAGCACGTTTTATTCAATCCTTTACTGTGAGGTTTTGATAGCCAGGATAAACAGGATGTAAACAATGTGATATTTTCAGTGATTTCATGTGTTGAACATTTTTTTCGGACATGTATTGTCTGTTGCATTTAATTGTGGGTAAAACAGTTTAATTTCTATCTTTTATTTGTGATTTCTGACATCCTGTCAGGAAGTGATGTGTCTTTGTCCTGACTCATCAGTATTTTAACTTTTCAGTATCCTATGAGAAGACATGGCGTCTTAAGAGGTCATGTCAAGATTCAAGACCGTGCAGTAGTTTGGAGTTCAGAATGGTTCGCAAGTTTTGTTACCATAGTGCAAAGTAGCAGTAGGTTAGCCACCAACAACCGACACTTCGAAACTTTGGATTTGAAGCAAGTATTTTCCTGGAGAAAGCTACGAGAACTGGACAATGGTGGAGCTGGATATTGGCAATTAATGCAGTTTGCGATACGATTACAATTGGGGTGACAATTCGACTTCGGTGCAAACGTGTGCATATTAATGGATGTTATTAGACACTTATCTTTGATATCCCAGACCTCAACCTATTCTGTGAAGCAGCACGTGCCCATCTCTTCAACATTTTTTAAATGATCTTGGGCAGATGAGACCCGAAACAGGTGTTGCTCATGGCCCTTTAAAACACTGCAAAGCTCCAAGTGATTGACTAGTGCACTGCATCTAGTTTACTGCATTTTTGAGGAGTGTGTTTATTTTAAATACAGTAAACACAATATTTACTCACAATATTCCCACAAAGTTTTTAAATATCTGAAGTTATCAGCTATGTTTTGGTGAACAATGGATGTGGAGGTGACCAAGATTAATGACTCTCCCTGACATTTCATCATCAATCATATCAACTAGTTCCTCTAAAATATCTATTTGTCATCCATAAACTGCTTTGTTCAAACTAAATTTTACAACAGTGTTGTACTGTTGGGACAATAGATGGGACAAGGCTTTCTAGTTAAAACATAAATGACATCTTAAGATAGAAATGAATAGCATCCAATAGAAAACAAATAAAGACAAATTTTACATACTGGGTCTTGTAGTATGTTTATGTAAAGTTTAAAGTATAACTTTTTTTGTAATTGAATTTCAATAAGTCCACAACAGTCATAGACATTTTACTGTAAATATAATAAGAAGCCTTACGGATGCATGGCCATGGAGTCAATATAGTGTTTACAACCTTTATTTTAACTCTTCAATGAACTGCTAGACTAGTCTGGTTTAATTGAGTACAAATCAAATACATAGTGCTTGCATTGTCTGATGGAGCTAAAGTTATTATTTGAAAAGTTTACAACGATTTGTAAATTCTGATCATTTTCAGTTTTTAAATGAAAATCCCTGTTTGCTCACGTCATATGCCTTGCAATGAAGCAATACTTCCCTTTGTTTAAGGAAAAGCGTTTAATATGCACTCTATATGACTTTCACTCGACTGACAAGGAGGTAACGGTGAATAGATTTGGTGGGCTGAATTAGCATGAAGAGCTTGACCCCTCCGTAGTTGAGCGATCTATCTGCAGCCAGGATCAAGACCAGATGTCTACATTAATTTTCTTCTCTAAAGTCCTCCCCCCTGAAGAGGCCAACCAAGGTGATCCACAAAGGGCTTTCATCCCCCATTTCCTCAACCAAAACTCTAACAACAGCCAAATTGTTGGACCGGGAGCACATGGCTCAATGAAACGTCAACATTCCCTAGACCTCAACTTCAGTGACAAATAAAAGTACATCTTGTTTGCAACACTTCATGCCAGCAGTGCAAATATCCCCTGACACTTTGCCTGCTGAGGTCTAAAAGCATCCTGTGGCGCAGTTCAGACCCCAGGGCCCCATATATCCTGTGTGTGCCTGCACAGTAATGAAGGAGCTGGAATTGGTAAGTTCACATCTGGAAGCAGCTGCTGACAGAGCAGAAAAGTCACAATAACAGCAACAACATTTTCCAAAAAATAACCTCCAACCACAGTAGAAAATGTTTCGGCCTATCTTAAGATGTAAACAATTACAACTTGAATTGTAATTTCAAATGACCAAATCAGGGCGGCACGGTGGTCCAGTGGATAGCACTGTGGCCTTCCAATTAGAAGGTTGCAGGTTCGAGGCTTGCAGATGTTCTCCCTGTGCTTGCATCGGTTTCCTTCGAGATCTACAGTTTCCACCACAATCCCAAAAACCTGCGGTTAGGTTAATCAAATAATGTGCTGGGGATAGTCACCGGCTGACCCCCGTGACCCTAAAAAGGTAATAAGTGGGTTTTCTAAAATGAATTTCACAGGTCATAATGTGGATTTTAATCAGAATATGTTCAAACTATTTCTGGGCAATGTGTGGAATGTTTGAAACTCCACAACTTGTTGCAAACTACCTGTCGGGAGTGGCATGTGAGCATGGCATGTGAGCATCCACCTTAATGGCCAGCAGAATATTGCCCAAAACATCACTCTCCCTTCCATATTCTCCACAGCCTCAAAGTTTGGGTTTCGTTCAGCGAAATGAACAAATCTATTTTTTTCAAGTCATTCTGTTCATTTTAGTAAAATACCAATAAAATGTTACTTCCCCTACACATCTACTATATACGCAAGCCATCACACTACAAATACGACAACACTATAATGAAAGCAGACTACTAAAAAAACTACTTTAGTCTCATATAAAATCTGACTTGTCTTTAGGTTTAAGTCTTGACACATTAGCTCTCTCTGACAGTAACGAGTGCAGACTGAGCCAGAATGAAAATGTATTTAATTTGACTATCATTAATTATTATTAGTTATTAGTTATTGTCAGATTAATTACCATTGAACAATGTTATTTTTGTCATGTTAAGGCATGCCAATATATTGTATTTTTTTTGCAACAAAGGTACTATTAAAGGCACTACAATTAATGTAATAATCTAATACCAAGATTCATTATTGAACGATCAACTTATTTGAACACAGATTAAAATATGGTTATTTTTTAAATGCACACCTTTGGTAGTGAACTGCGTTGAAACATTATGTAAAAAAAAAAGAAAAAAGTGTCAGGATGCAGTCTGCAGGGTTCAGAGAGTTTATTAGCCGTAACTTGTGTGTGTGAGAAAAAGTTGGGGCAGTTGACAGACAGGGATCATAAATACGAACAGTTTCAGCTTTAGAACACAAGCCATTGAAACCAGCCCCAGTAATGCTGCTGACCAGAAATCTGCCCCAGTACTGCTGCGACACTGAAGTATGCCTCAGCACATTCTTTTCCCCCAATTCTGCAAATAACAAAGCATTAGCAACTGCAAGCTGACCACAATCAAAAACAGAAAACCTCTTCAGTTGAACTTTCAAATGAGATGGAAGTGACAGATTAAAAACCTGCTAGTTAATAATGCCAGCTGTATTGTCATGCTGGCACTTTGGGAGTCAGATTTCAGAGTAATGAGGAAGTTGTTTTTAAATGAACAAAAATGTAAAAAAGTGTGTGTCTTTCACCTACAGGCAAAAAAAAAGAAAAATGGAAACTTGAAAACAAGGCTCATGCATTTCTCAGTAAACAAGAACATGAGAATAAAAATATAGTATGTGGGTAGTGGTCATAAAGACTTTATGGCATTAATGGAATTTTGCAAGTTTTTTTAATGTTGCGGGGAGGTGGAAGCCTACTTAAATTTTATAGCGCTTTTCCCACGACAACAGGAAGGAGGTGTCTTGGGGAACTGCTTGGAAAAAAATGCATTGCCATAAAATAATGAACAAAACAAAAACATACATGGGTGCTTGACAAATCGCACAAAAGTGATTGTCTGTGGGTCACAAAAAGATAAAAAAGTTATATTTTCAATTATATATATTTAAATGTTGTTCCTATGACAAGATACCGTAAATGCTACCAAAGTTTTTTGTGTGTGTGTGTGTGTGTGTGTGTGTGTGTGCGTGTGCGTGCGTGCGCGTGCGTGTGTGTGTGTGCGTGTGATAAGATTTCTACTTAATATAAAAAACATGAAAAAAATTAATATGGTGTGAGGAAGACAATTGTGACAAAAAACAGCTTTGTTAGTGGCAATTGCTCTAAATATCAACAGAATACAAAGAAATGTATCAAAAATTTTCCACCAAATTTAAATCAATAAGGTTTGTAAGTAATTTTTTACTGTTGCCATAAGGTTTAAGAGAATTTAATACAAATATTTACAAATATTTCAAAATTTTCAAATGGAAATGTTAACCTCTTAAGCCCTAAGGCCTTTTTTCCAAAAATCCTATACCTTCACTTTATAAGGCATTTCTCAGCTTTTACAAGGTCTAAACTGCAAATCTTGGTATCAAAATGAAGATGGGTTGTTGGGGGGGTGGTGTGGATGAATCAATTTGACAGTCAAGAACACTGGGTAAGAGTAAATGATGTTGAACTGACCAAAAATTGACTACATGTTTCCTCTTATATCTCCTTATTTTACTTGTAAACAAGCAAATAAACACAATCAATTGTGACCACTACATGTGAAGGACATCTGTAGCAAGTTTGGTGTCCATACTACAAGAAAGTAATATTCTGTACAGGTTTTGATTGAACAAAGTTCAGGCGTAATCCATTTTGGCAAAGTTTGGCACAATAATTGAAATATGGAAAAAATCTTGTCCAAAGCTTCTGCTACGTTCATGGTCATCTTTTCTTGCTTACGGGACATGATTTCAGCAAAAAACTCCTAAAGAAACACTGTAAAAGTTAGGGTTGAAGCCCCTTTATGCTGTCTCCGTGCGCCATGCGTGAGCTCTTATTTATACCGCTTCCAACCTTGTAACTTTCCTGTGTGCCCACCCCTTGATCGTCTGCCCAATCCGGGAGCTCTATACCTTGTTGGAAAGCTTTGAATCTGTAGAATCCAATGATATTCACCCTTTTGAGATGGACAGGATCCCCGACGAATCACAGGACACGGAGCGTGGAGAGGATTGCTTTTACGCACCGGGAGTGTTTCCATATTTGGTAATGTTATGCGAGCACAGAGCTACGGAAAAGACCCAAAATTGAGTTTTTGCAAAGTTAATGACCGGATATAGCAACAAACGGACTTTTATCGCTATGGAAATAACTTTTGTTGAAAAAACAGCAAGATTTACAAGGTTAGACAAGATTTACATGCTTGCTTTGTTTTTGCTTGTTTTGTTATATTGTGGATACATATCGCACATAAACAAAAACTTGGTCATGAATTATACTCTGTATATGTTGTTGTTTATTTGCATATTTAGAGCTGTGGTTCACGGATATGAAATTGAAGTAGATACGTTGTTAGAGGAGTTTCCGCTGAGCACAACGGTATGTAATATGTGTGGGTCACTCTCAGGGTTAGTGAGCTATAAGCGGAAATGTAATGTACAAGGCGGCAAGTCCCCGGTACCGGGGTCTCTCGGGCTTAAGAGGATAAATAGCAAAGAAGTCACAATTAAAATACTTAAGGAAGTGAGTTGAGGAAAATGCGCACTCCGTTTTCACCCTATATGAAAACACCATATGACAATTTAAGATATTAGTTCATCAAATTGATAGAAAAATGCATATTTGACGCAATATCTAATACAACAAAAACATTTGGAAATTTTAAAGTCAGAACTATATAAGAAATAAAAGAAATCTTGAAAAGAAATCTATTTTCAAGTAATAATTCATTTTACATCATAATTCATGTATTTATTCATTTGATGTCTACAATGTGAAAAGTTGTGAAGAGAGGCTGTGTTCTAACTTTTGACATGTGACCATAATAATATCAAACACTACCACGTCAACCAGTAGAAAAATATTGAATGCTAAAAACAGCACAGACTGTTTCCTTTTCTATCGAACTTCAACGTTTGTCTATTAATCTAAAAAGAGGAACACTTCATGACTCAAATGATGCACTTCACCTTTAAGAGTGGACAGGAGAGGCTCTGAAGAACGAACACTGGTTACTAGGCAAGACACACATGAGTCACTCTACTGCCCTCAAAGCTCTCATCCTGACTCCAAGACTCTTTTCTGAATCTCTCTCTCTCTCTCTCGCTCCTGACTTATTTACTCTTGAGGTCTGAGAGTGCACTTTGAGACTTTCTATAATCTTCAAGCAGTCAGGTATGAGGCCTGGTATTAAGAAACTGAGCTGTGACGTGGCTTTACTGGGGCACTTTGAAACACTCTCAACTCGCAAGCCTTTCTAGATTTTGTGGCAGAGTTGCTCCATCCTCTGCAACCCTCACTAATGCTTTTTCAGAAGAAATAGACTAAAGAGAAAGAGCAAGAGACTGACATGAGACTTAGAGATATTTCTCACACCAACGTGCCTCAGAGGAATAGCTGAACCGAGGACTAGGAAGATACATGCTTGAATAAGAACCTCAGTGATCCACAACTTCGTCGACAGCACTTGCCTCAAACAATGACTGCAAATTCATCTTTCATCATTTGAAATCCAACACAGCTAATTAAAATCCACTTGCCATCTAGAGATAATGTGTAAGTGAATCTGTATTCAGCATGCACCAAGAGAGAACTGAACTGGAATAAGTTGACAAAGCAAACTGTAATCTCTGAGGTAACACTGGAAGAGCGATGAAATAACCACTTTTGTTGAGATAATTATTTATTACTATAATGGTATTAAAAATGTGAACACGAGGTGATTGTAAAAAAAAAAAGAAGAAAGAAAAATGAAAGGCTTAAAAAATGTTTCATGCATTCATGCTAATTTAATCATGGGCCTCAGGTTTTGGAGAAACTGCCCGCTGTAACTTGGAAGGCAAATGGAACAATGTTTTAGGCACAGAACATAGAAGAATACAAATATGGGAAAGCCCCTCCTAAAAGCAGCTCATATTTCTATTACAAACGTTGATATCTTTCAAACGACAGCCCAGTGCATTGCATTAACTTCAGAAACTGTGCTAGGCAAACAACCTCCTGCTCTGAAAACTTCTCATGCAGCACATTCCAGTTGAACTCCAGGCAGGTAAGGTGTGCACCCAGGAGAAGGTTCTTTATTGCAGATACGTATTCAGATTTAAAAGGGTTTGCATGAATTTAGGCATGTTTGCTGCCATCCCAATTCTAGTCCCTGTTTTAAGGAACATATATCCTCATTTTGAAAGGTTCATTATTTGGTGTATGAAGTCTCCAACAACAGATTGAAACACATCCAAGGTCTTCCTGCACATCCAACCTTCCGCACTCATTGGACATCTGCTCTCTCCGAAAATGAAAATCTAACAATAAATATTGCACTACTGTTATTACTCATATATTATGTTAAAAAGTGCATTGAAAGTCAAGAATACCTTGACGCTGCCTTATCAGTATGAACCGGCCACGAAGCAGGGAATTGAGAACTCAAACGAGGGAGGTAAAGATAAAGTAATGAGCACTGATAGATTAACAAAACTCCAGGAAGGTCCTGTGAGTGTAAAAGAACCTATGTCGGAGGAAGAAGAGGGCTCAGGGGTTGATGACACTTCAAATCAAAAGCGATTGGAGCAGGATTCCTCTCAGTGGTAAATAACGAGTTAAATTAAAGTGTAAAATGTTTTGCACAATTATGTGTATCCATCTTAGAGCTATGTTAAACACAAGATGAAAGTTAATTTTTTAAAATGAATGAAATGGCCACTTTATAATGAAATAATTATCTGTACCAGCACCTTAACTAAAAACAGTATCTGTATAAAACACTATGAATACTGGACTAGTTCTTAAATTGTAGCACAACAACATTCCAAAATCCCTTTCACAGTTGGCTGTATTTTAGAACAAGTTCTATGCATGAAACATTGCACCCATATGGCCGACATCTTCCAGGCCTTTAAATCAGTTATTGCTCTCAGAAAGCCAAACTCAGCGAGTGTTTCATATTTATTGGCATTCATCTTCACCTCGCTGAGAGCTGTGCAACTGCATTAATTGCTACAGGAAACAGTTGGTGCCACTTAGTGGAGCATCTCAGATAGATTTAGGTGGAGCACCTCATTTACAGTGCACATTCATCCTCCCCTGTTACACGCTTGTGAGCCCATCATGACTTTGATGATTTTTAAAACAATGACCCCTCAGGGAAGTAATTAGGAGAGTAAAAAGAAATCAATTAAGCAAATGTCTGGCTGATTCTCAAAAGAAGACATGCTGATAACAATGGTAACATCTTCACTAAGCTTGGGTTTGAAACAATAGAGTCTAATCTGGGCTTGTAAACTTGCCAAGGATACGCACACTTTGGGGGAGGGAGCATCTGAGAAGCATTTTGGAAAGCATCCAGAATCAAAGGTTATTTAGCTAGTACAATTGAAAACACTAAGCTCATAAATAAAGAAAAAGATTAATATCTAACAGGTTTCAGTGGGATTTGTTGAGACCATATATTTTATTTTTTTCGGAGCTTGGCATCTCTAAGCATGACTCCTAGCATTCGCTTTTCTGTTATATACCTCTATTGGCTACACAACATCAACAGGAAGCTACAGCAATTTCTCAATATCTAGATAATATTTTTCAAATGTTCACGAACAGTGTCCCTAATTTGCAATTTTACCAGTGAGAGAAGAAAAGAGGCATGAATCTCCCCCCACACAAGAATCTCGACAGCAACTTAAAACCATCAGGCCAGGCATCAAAGAAAGACCCCAAAATGTTAGAGAACACGATGAAATCCCTTCAGTTTTTCCCACACAAAGAAGACCTGTGTTATCTGTCTCATACATGTAGAACAGCCAAAATACACAACTTGAAAGAACAAGATGATCATTTGCTAAAAACATTGAAACAATGGCCAATTGTAAATAATATAAGAAAATACATCACAAGAAAGCAGACGCCTTTTGAAGGACCAGGTGAAGATCCTGTGCAGCAATAAGAGGTAAGCATTCATTAGAAGCCACCAAGCACTCAAACCTGATTCAAATACCAACATTCTTTTCTTGTCTTTAACAGGTTCTGCTGCAGCCTACTTTACAGAAAAGAAACGCTATAAAACGTCAAGCTCTGGCAGTATCACTAAACAATAACTCATAATCCAGTCTCTTTGTTTCCTTATAAAAAATGTCTCAAATCTTTCATTAATATAGTGATGAGCAGACTTGCTGTATCACATAACCCCCCCGCCCCCCCCACCCCAACTCAAGCTTGCAAACTGTGTGAGGTGAAACAGCTAGTCTGTAGTTGCGTTGTCCTTCCCCTTGCGCACTGAGAACTGTAAATGATTCCCTTGTTACATTTTGCCTTGGATGGAAGCAATGTGATGAATAATGGAGATGGGGAACTATTCTGCAAGTTATATTCTGACTCATACATCACTAAATCTAAACATCATCCACTATTTCTTCAAAATCAAATTTGAGCAAAAATAGACAAATAATAACAATACCCCAGGGACACCACCCACTGAATCCAATTCTAGCGATACTCGATCAATGACTCCGCAACCAGCTCTTTTAACCGTCACAGATAAAGCTGTATCTCTTACATGTTAAACTGGATAACACTATTTTTTAAATATTTTTAAACAAGTAACCCCAACATTGGCTATCTGTAGCTAATGCAACTAACAAACAAGATTTTTTTTAATAAAACAGACTCTAAAGAAGCCATGACCTGGTGTCTGTATTAATTTACGTCACTCAAATGAACAACTGACTTTTATTAAAATGTGTGATTTAGGTTTGTCCTTTACATGCATTTACAAAAGGAACAAATGTTCTACCATAATCACAAACCTTTTCCTTCACCAGTAACCACGACTTTGGCATAGATCATGCAACAGGATCCCACGAAGCCTCAGTGCATCATAATGGTAGGACTTCCAAATCCATAAACTTGCCTTATATCTACAATAGATGTAAAACCCTTACAGGTTTCATAAATCTTTGAAATAAACAGAGCTCCTGTCATCTCTGCAACATCATAACTCAGTTCAAGTTCAGCTTGTCAAGTCTCAAATTTCACAGAAAGGCCTTTGATCTTAATTCTTTCTGAAACTAAGCAAAAAACTCAAAACAGAGTTGTTTTATTTATCTAGTGAAACCAGATTTAATCACTCTGGAGAGTAGCGAGTTAGCATGGAGGTCAGTGCCGTACACAGAGCCACTACAGCACAGAGGCTGAAGGGAGTTAGTGAATGCGGGTAGTGTTTAGCCTTGGATGGGTACCATGTGCCTCATCAGGCAGCCTCATACAAGGTTATGTTTGCATAGACTTCTTCATGAGTCGAGGTCCTGTTAAACTGCAATGACGGACTCTTACCCTTTTGTTTCATTTGAAAGTACTTCCAACAATTAAATTTTTTGGTGTTTCCAACCTCAGTTTCCTCAGAGATAATTTTCCATTTTGGTACAAATAGTTTGGTCAGGTCAGAACTCAGCAATCTCAGATAAATCCATACAAATTTGATTAACAAACAAGCATTGAGATCGGCTGGAGGGTCTGAGTACACTTCAAACCAAAATTGCAGTTGGTGGTGAGTACAAAATAAGGAGATCTAGATGAAAAAAAAAGTGCATTTTGAAACTAATCCTGTTGCCATCAGCTGTGAGTGGCATTATCTGTATATACAAGTTGACATGTAGGAATTGGTGTCAGCATAAAGGGTGCCGATGAAGAAGCTCATAGAACTAGCTCATGTGCAGTAGCACCATTTCATTGTGCAGACAAAATTGGAAGAAAGAGAGACAGGGCGAAATTTATACAAAACAATAAAGGGTAAAAATAATCATAATAATAATAAATAAAAAAAAATAAATAAATAGACAAGAAGAAACATTGAAACCAAGATTGAAAATTGTACATACAGGATTTGTTGTCTATTTTGACCATTTATTAGATTAGTGTGCCCCCCACTAGCAAAAACATGTTGTCTGGAACAACTTAACTAAACCCATGTGGAAACTTTGCAATGTTAATGTTTAAAATTGTCAAATTATCATTACTGCATTGAATACATCTATTCAAAAAACTAGAGAAGACATATACTGTCTAATTTAACTCAGGTTTGGACTTAAATTCTATGTTTAACCCTTAAAATATTTAACTTGCAATGCTGTTATTAATACTTAAGTACAGACATTTACATTAGCAAGCGTTCTATGAACATTGAAATGTTAACAGACAGTCATTTTTGTGGAAGTATTTATGTAGATATGAAGAACTAAAAATGGCACAGTAAACTAATCCCCAAATGCAGAGTTGTAGTTCCTTAAATGAGTGAGCTTCATGCCGAGGCAGTCACAATGTGGCATGTATGAGAAGAAAAAAGAGCTAAGGTTAATTTGGAATTACTAATAATATTTATGCTGAGAACATAATTTAATCTGTGGCTGACTTCCTAATGTGCACTGTCTGTGGCAGTCACACAGGAATCGACATGCTCATGCATTTGCACTGTTATGCAAAAGGAGGACTGGGCCAGACTTGCCCTATACCATAGTAAATAGGAGGCCTCCGCCTACATACTTGATTCCTGCGCATTAGACTGGGGCTGTCTACAGAGGTGGCATTCAGTTGTTCACACATGTGCATTCATGTTACAAACCCTCAGACAAATCAAAAACATGGTTGGATACACACACAAACACTCTCCAGCCACTCAAATTCTGCCATGCTTTTGACAAGGGGACCATGACTAATCTGGAACTTCGACCCCTCACTAGTAAAACAGCATGGCTTTCTGAAAACATTTAAAAAAAAAAAGCCAGTTAGGAGCTAATCAATGCTATAATTATGAAACTTCACACTATTCACAAAAAGTTTTTTTTCCCACCACATTTTAGGAATTATATAACAGAGATGGAACATGCAATTCTAACAAAAAATTGAAAACATAAAACTACTCTCAATATTATAACCTTAGCCCCTCCCTAAGAAACTGTAAGGATTAGTTTAATTAAGGATTGTATTGGACTTGAGAGCAAGCATTGTTAATGCTCACAAGGCATTACGCTTTGAAGTGGTTTCAAAAGTCAAAACTACAGTCAGCACAGCAGAACACACAGATTTTAAAACTTTGGAAAGAAAACCCTTCTGTTCATTTTTAGCAAACTACAAAATATCTTTTTTTAAAAGCAGGATTTTCAAAAGACACAGGGACCATTGTTTACATTACCAGCAGAGACATGAATGTGACTGCGAGACAATATGAAGCTCTAGAGGATGCATCATGACCATGAGTAGGAAAGTGACATAAAACAAGCTGACACGTCGTTTCATTGATGGAGGTACTGAACTGAGCAACAATCTCGAAACACATACAAGATTATAAAATCAAAATATACTGAGTTATTTATATATATATATATATATATATATATATATTTATATATATATATATATTTAGCTCTTACAGAGGATATATATTGACATATTTATCACAAATCTGCCACTCACTGAATCCGAGGGACTTAACAAGTGGTTAAATGGCTGCAGCAATTAATATGTAAATGAGTTGAACTGCTCTTATTCCTCATAAGAAATCCTTATTCTGAGGATTTCATTCTTTAAAAAAATTGGAGTCATCTGTGGTCCCCATGACTTACCAGGTGGCGAGCTTTCCATGATTTGACTAGACATTGCCACTCACAACTTGTGGGTACCGTGATGTCATGTGCATACCCTTGTGCACAAGTTTGAATCTTTACCATCATTTGATAGAGGGTTGGAGCTGTTCATTTAATATGTACATCTTGTGCTCAGACCTAGTCAGTACTAGATTTTAGGACCCTATTGCAGATCTCCTATAAAATAATTTCTGCAAGGCCACTACTATGTTATGGTCAATCACAGTACAGAATGATTTACGCAGAAGAATTAGTCAACACAACTGAAACTGACATTTTGTAGACAACTAACAACTTTCTTTAAAATACAGTGGTACCTCGAAATACGAATGCTTCGAGTTACGAATTGTTTAACCTCTTAAGCCCTGAGGCCTATTTTCCGAAAATCCTATACTTTTACTTTTTAAGGCATTTCTCAGCTTTTACAAGGTCTAAACTGCAAATCTTGGTATCAAAATGAAGATAGGTTCTTGGGGAGTGGTGTGGATGAGTTAATTTGACAGTCAAGAACACTGGGTAAGAGTAATTGATGTTGGAATGGCCAAAAAATGAACTCCGCTTAAAAAAAAACCACGTTTCCTCCAATATCTCCTTATTTTACTTATAACGAAGCAAATAAACACAATCAATTGTAACCACTACATATCAAGAACATCTGTAGCAAGTTTGGTGTTCATACTACAAGAAACTAATATTCTGTAAAGGTTTTGATTGAACAAAGTTCAGGCGTAATCCATGTTGGCACAGTTTGGCACAATAATTGAAATATGGAAAAAATCTTGTCCAAAGCTTCAGCTACGTTCATAGTCTTTCTTTTCTTGCTTACAGGACATGATTTCAGCAAAAAAAACTCCTAAAGAAACGCTGTAAAAGGGGGGTAGAAGCTCATTTAAGCCATCTTGCTGCGCTTTTGGGAACCTTTCATTCACAAACGCTTTCGACGTCGAGCTTCCGCGTGTCCCTACCCCCCGACCATCTGTCCAATCCGGGAGATCTATACATCGCTCGAAAGCTCTGATTCTGAGGAAACCAATCAGCTCAACCATTTTGAGACTGACTGGATTGCCGACGAATCACACGACGCGCAGCGTGGAGAGACGTGCTCTTACGCACGGGGAGTCATTCCATATTTGGTGACGTAAGAGGAGCACTCGAGCAACAGAAAAAACACAAAATGGACTTTTCGTGAAGCTATCGACCGGACATAACAACAAACGGACTTTTATCGCTATGGAAATAACTTTTTGTTGAAAAAACGGCAAAGGTAAGACAAGATTTACATGCTTGCTTGGTTTTTGCTGGCGTTTTTTCGGGGAACTTTCGCTCCCTGCTCTGAAATATTTCATGCAATGTTAATGAGTTACATATCGCTGGATTCAGCTGGTTGTTAGCTTTCATTTAATGTAATGGTTTGGGTGTTTCCGTTTATATTGTGGATACATATCGCACATAAACAAAAACGTGGTCATGAATTATACTCCGGACATGTTGTTGTTTATTTGCATGGCGTTCGAGCTGTGGTTCACGAATATGAAATTGAATTAGATACGTTTTTAGAGGAGTTTCCGCTGAACACAACAGTATTTAATATGTGTGGGTTATTCTCAGGGTTAGTGAGCTATGATTGAAAATGTAACGCACAAGGGGGCAAGTCCCCGGTACTCTCGGGCTTAAGAGGTTAAGATTCGAAGGGTCTTGCGGGAAATATTTTGCTTCGAGATACGAAAAAAATTCCAAGATACAAAAAACACCAACAGTTCTGCTCTATTATCTATTTGTTAAGTCTGACGTCATGCTGCGTTTCCGGGTCCTGGTGCTCTATTCTCCCATTGCAGACAGTGCTAAAAGGGGCTGATATGCTTTAAAACACTTTAAATCAGTTTTAAATCAAGCGAAACATTATATATAGACAATCAAAAACGTGCTATAACAATTGTTAGAGTCAATGTGTCTTACAAGAAATAATGTTTATAAAGTGGAAAGTGCTGTTCTGTATCACAAGTTGAAAGAAACCTTGTGACGCATTCTCAGAAGCGTCTCTCCATCCCTTCTCACACGCTTGATGCTTGAAACTGTGTTGGTGTTAGTAAATTGTGAACTATCTTGAGAAAGTTAACTTTCATACGTTGTGCTGTAATGTTTTCTGCAACCCGCTCCGCCTCCTTTGACACATCGCTTTACTCGCAAGCTAAGGTTTCACATTTGTGTATTACGTATAGTACGTATTTTGCATGTGTTTTATTCTGTTTCATTATCATTTATTACAGTAACAATGTGTAGATTTAAGGATTGATGAAACATTACTTGATTTTTCTCTGGTTTTCCATTTTTTATTAGCTTATACTGTTGTTTCTGAGAGCCGTTGCACAGATTAGGCATTTTACATGTAAAACTTGCTTCAAGATACGCAATGTTCGAGATACGAAAGCCACCCTGGAATGGATTGATTTCATATCTCGGGGTACCACTGTAATTATGATTGTTTCACAAAACCATGTGATCACAATAGGTGGACAGATGAAAAAACCCTCACATTCTATTCATTTCTATTCAACACTAAACATACACTTAATCAATCAATGGCACACTTTTAATCAAATGACTTTCATTGCCCTGTAAGCAAACATCTTTTTTAGCAAGGAACAATGATAATTTAATATAAATACATTTGAGATATACTATACATCTTAATCACTACAGTTTATGGTGATTAAACCACACCGGAAACATGTTAAAAAGATGAGAAATTCGGCAATCACCTACTGTGGATTTCTGAACTGCCTGTAAAGCAACTTTTACAACAATATTTAACACTGCACTACAATATTGTTTTTAACCTTTACTTCAATGAATAAGAGTTTGAATATATGGCAAGATGGGTGTAGCTTGACATTTTAAGCCAGTTGCCACTAGCCATGTATAAATCACTTTATTGTTGTATTTTGTTATCATTCACAAACATACTTCATACTGATGGAGTTGTCAGTTTGTGAAAAAACAAGTCATTATAGCATTTTGTGGAACATTTTTGTCTAATAAATTTAGATCAGATTTTTTGTTAGCATGACTAAGCATGATCTATAACAGTTTGTTTAAGAAAAAAATGTTTATGTAAACCTTTTCTTTGGGAAGAAATCACCTGTTTTTCAATTTAAGATTAACGGATTCATCATTTTGAAACCAAACTCTTCATATATAAATCAGAAGTAGATCTACCAACCAATGCTAGTAAATTTCTGAAATGGAATGGAAATCTTATGTTACACCTTTTAAAAGAACAATGTATTTTTAAACCTTTTCAGTTTAATGCATCAGCTAAATTTATTTATTTTATTTTACCTGGATTCAAACTTGTGACTGCTTCCTCGATCCTATTCTCCATTCGGTCTCCATTTGGAGGTTCAGACTGGCTGGCACTGTGGCTGTGGTCCTCTTTGGACATCTGTTCTGGAGCCAGGTGCTAGGTAACTAGAAAATACCCTGCAAAAGACACACAAATTTATTTTCAAACAAGCAAAAGCAGCTTTCCTTGCTCAAGCTATCACTTTCCCCTACGATTCAAATCAAGTTGGCATTTAAAATCAGTACCAGCTTGGGGAATAATGCTTGGCAAAAGAGGAGGAAACTAAAATTGCACAAAAAACATTGCCAAAACTTATTAATGCAGTACAGTTTGTTACACTACAATACAGGCTGCCTTTTATTGCCTTGGCTAAAAAAGACCATGGCATTCCTGTGGCGAGCATGGCATTTCTTTAATTAAAATGCTTTGTGCTGAAGAAGAACCTATGAAATTGTGTTATTGGAGTATTCTTAAAGCATCAATTTACTTAAGAATCAAACGGTAAAATTGACATATTGTTATTAAACCTGGAGTATTTCACAGAACACGTAGCTATTTTTCATGTGATTGTCTGTGAGCGAGTCTCTGCATGCAAAAACCTGTTGAACGTGCCTGCAGTCCACTTTATAGACTTATACTTACAAAAAAACCCACAACGTGATAAAAAATGCTATAATTAACAGACCAAGCGTCTTACCAGCCAATGTCACTCGGTCCCAGCGTTGTTTCAGTGAAGCATCTTCTAGAAGTCGCGCAAAACAAACTTTTGAGAGTCCCGTTTCGAGTTTTCTTCCTCTTCATCTATCTAAAACGTATTTGACAAGTCTAAAAAGTAATCAAATAAGCACGTGCTGCTCGTCGTTTGCTAATTTGTAATCCATTGCTTACTAAGATTGCCTATTCCTCGTCTTCAAACTCACAAGAGAAAAACAATCGTTTCAGATATCATCATAAAGTTGACAAAGCCAATTGTTTTTCGTAACGGTGATTAGAAAAGGCAAACAACAGTCGCTAAAAGTAAATAAAAATGTATTTTCCCTGCAATGCCGCTCACTTCAAGAGCTAATCAAGCAGCTGGAGTTCCTGGCTGTTTTTGAGACTCGCGTGCAGCAGCAGCAGCAGAAGCAGACGCCGCTCCCGCTCAAGCAAGCTCTGGACTCCTCGACAGGAAATGACATGGGCACCGATTACCTACTCTGACTCTCTGCAGTCTAGATGCCTGTACTCTGCTATTAAACTGATTACACTCCCAGAAGCATATCAAGCACACAAACATATGAAAAGAATAGAATAGAATAGAATAGAATAGAATAGAATAGAATAGAATAGAATAGAATAGAATAGAATAGAATAGAATAGTGCACAGTGACCTTCCAGTTAGAAGGTTGTCGGTTCGAGGCCACTGACCTTCCTGGAAGGAGTTTGCATGTTCTCCCCATGCTTGTGTGGGTTTCCTCCGGGTTCTCCGGTTTACTTCACAATCCCCAAAACATGCGGTTAGGTTTATAGAATAATCTAAATTCCCCTGATGTGTGAATGTGTGAGTGAAAGTTGTCCTTCGACGGACTGGCGACCTGTCTAGGGTGTACCCCTGCTTCTCGCCCAATGTGCCCTGCACCGGCAGACCCCTGTGACCCCAAAAAGGGAATAAGCGGGTTGGAAAATGAATAGAATAGAATAGACATGCGTTAACTCAAAGGTTGGTTTGAGTCCCAGCACCTTTCTCGAGTCCGCATGTTCCCTCAGTGCTTCTAGCTAACAGTTCATAAATTTGATCTGGCCCTGCTCTGTTGCACCTTGTGACCTCTGCAAAGTTTGAAAGAGACCTCTGCAGAGTTTTTAACGCAGGCAAAAATGTGCTTGGAAAGACCTGTACCTGATTAAAATTGACAGAAATTGCATAACAGCACTACGAACAAATCGTTGTGATTTGTTGATTCTGTCACATTGATCTCAAAGGAGCACAGCTGAGGTTTTTAGTCAAACTTCACATTTTATGAAAGAAAGGATATAGAATGCTCTGCAGGTGTGAACATGCTGTAAACAAAGAATGATTTCAGAAAATGTATTTTTGCAAATAAACAAAACACTAAATCGCTTTTAAACCAGCATCAGTTCTAAGAGGTATTTTTAAACAAAATCTGGGAGTTTATAAGATGAAATTCAAGTGTATGATTAACCAATTTTACCACACAAGTGCTAATGATCATCAATGTCACATGTTGATTGAAACAAAGTGATGAACTGAAATAGAAACAGTTGTGTAGGAGGCTTAGAGATTGGTTGAAGAACAGCTGACATCTACTACTGAGGCAAGGTTGAGAAAGACAGTTTGAACACAGCGACAAGACACAAGGTAGTTATACTGCATCAACAAGGTCTCTCCCAGACAATGATCGAGTTTTCAGGGGGGGGGTGCTGTTTCTTTGATGAAGCATGATGTCTGAGTGGCTGAATAGCTAAGGGTTAATACAAACATAATATAATACAAAAATCACAATACAATTCAATACAATATAATGTTTTGCAGGTGAAAATTTGTGAAATTAACTTAAAAACTTGACTTTTATCAAGTTTGTCCTCTATTGTCCCTATCTGCTCTGCTCTGACAACTGATTTTAGTGTGCAGTTGATGAACTGATGTCACGTCCCGCTCATTTAGATCACAGTAAGATATTACTGCTTGTTCATTACCAAACTTACCCAACTCTGTTTTTTGGCCCCACAAATTTTAACTGCGAAAGCCATATAGTTAATCTAGGGACACATTTTTTATTATTTCTGAATAAATACATAAATGAATATAAATACATTCTAAAAGATAGTATGTGCCTTTAAATGCTTGACTATTATGTTATTAGAATAATGGAAATAATCAGATCCAATAGTGAAAGCATATATTAAAAAGTATTACTACCAGCATGTTATCAGTGGACAACATTCAATATTGTCTTTGTCTAATTTAAGGTGGCAACTTGATCTAAAAACGCAGCATGAATTGAGGAAGTGGGTTTCTTGGGACAGAACCTGATATTGTGACTCTGCCTGCCGTCTGACGCAGTCTGACACAAAAAATTGGACAGCTCCTGGGCACCGTGTGCTGCAATTGTTTGTTTGTTAGATATGTGTGGTTCGTCCAGCACGCTGTTTGTGATCTTTGGTATGTTATGTATTTTTCCTCCCATGTAGCTGAGTTACATTTTAAAGCGTACAACATTATTATCACCTCACTTAAAATATTGGCTGTGTATGTATGAATATTTAAACATGTGTGTCTGAATATACAAACTGCAATAACTGTTTTACATGAACAATAACAAACGGACATGGACAAAATGAACTGTTACTAGGACTTATGCGTCATGTTCAGGTAGGTATTTATATATATGTTATTTTTTCATTTACTGATTTTTATTATTATTATTATTATTATTATTTTTTTTTCTTTCTCTACTTTTCCTCTTCCTTTTTTTCTTTTTCACCCGTGTACCTTTACCCTCCACCAATCCTTTATCCACTCCCTCTTTCAGTTAAACACCGTTTTGTCCTGACACAACTGATATAAACTGACTCGCAGGAACCACAACTAATAAATATTTACATACATTTAATGTTTCAATCCAGAGGAGAAAACACCACACCAGGTGTTTTACTCCCCTGGAGAAAGCAAAACTGTCCAACTCAGCAAGGCATATACTCTCCCATGTGATGGCTTTTGAGCAGGACAGGACAAGGTAAAAAAAAATAAAAACAAAAATAAATAAATAAAACACATTGTAACTGACGAGTGTGCGCGTGGTCTCGGTAGGGGCTCGACTGACACGTCATAAATCTGAAGACCTCTCTGTGAGTGAAACATCACTGTTGTCGAAGTGATATCATCTCGGAAATATAGAAAACAATCTTCAATAAATGTGAAAATAAAAGAAAGAAACACTTAGCACCGAAAGAAACTTGTGATGACTTTATTATCAAGTTTAAACTATTCATTGTAACCGGTTTATAGGATCTATAGTAATCTCATACATCGAAAGATTCATTATAGTTTATTGGGGTAAATTGTGAACATATCTGTAATAGATTTATCTGTAAAAAGTTTATTCTTAGCTGTAATAAAATTAGAAAAAAGTGGTAAATGCAAGAGGGTTGGCTTTATAAACCTAAAGGTTAGTGAAGGTGGTTTTTGAAGGTAATTTAGCCAAACAAAGATGAGAAAGTTATGAAAAACAGAATACATTTTTTTTACCATCTTGTGTTAGTGAGAAATTAGTAGTCTAACATTTAGACGAGCCATTGATAGTTGATCAACCATAAATTTAAATAATCTGGAGAAAAAATTATAGCCTCAGTTTGCAGCTCAGTGAGACTCGAATCTCAAATATTTGTTTGCCCTTATATGGTACCGATGTGTTCGTGACAGTCTGAGCAACTCAATTCAGATTTTCAAAAACGACCTGTGTCTTCGCAACTCAATTCAGGTCGATGTGTACAAGGCCTTTATTCCAAAAATACTCTTTGGTTTATCTTGGTCTCTTTCAGCACAATCATCTTCAACTAACAGAGCGTTAGATACTGAAAAACACCAAATGTGATATGTGTTAATTAGGTTACAATCTTAAGCCTGGCACTGCATGCTCTTCACCTGAGTACTGTAATCTGGGATGTAAGTTGATACTTCAGTTGCTTATTGAGAGTTTTTCACCGGCGTTGTAAAAAAAAGACTGCTGTTTGGCCAAAACTGCCTTTAACTCGCAAGCTTTTTCTTTTCGTAGAGCGCTGCCGGGTGCGCAGTCAGCATCGTAGCTTTTGTGACAAGTGCTGAAGTGTCTCTCAACGTTGTGTCGCTTTGCCGTCGCCACAGTCGCACCGCAAATGAGACACACACACACACTTTTCTTTCACATTAGTAAAAAAGAATTCTTCCTCCCATTCAATAATAAAATAATACGTTTGCTTCCTTTTTTCCGCAATTTTTATGTGGGTAGAAACCGCTTTCGTATCCTCGTCTTTGCAACACTCAAGACCAAGGCTAAGTTTGTCATTGCGCAAATTGCGCACTAGATTGACCTCTGCCTTATTCTCCTATTAGCGAACTCTGCTACTTTATGATTTTTTAAAAGGTTTTTATATTTTTTTTATACGTTTTGTTTTTAATTTACATCACTGTAAATGCAATTCAAAAAGAATGGCAACACAATTTAATCAAATTTTAGACAGTGATAGTTCGTGATTAGTTCTATTTTTAGAACTGGCTTGCGGGCGACTGATATGGGCACTGCGGGCGACGCGATGCCCGCGGGCACCAGGTTGGCGACCCCTGTTCTAGACTCTTAAGGCCTTTACACACAGATGTTTTTTTTAGTGCAGGGGCTGCATGCAGTGGAACTTTACTCTTTATTACACGGGCACTAATGTAACTATACACACCAGCAGGAAAAAAACCCTGCATCAGTTTTCAAGAAACCAGCCCATTTTTTTTTCAAGCAGTTTGTCAAACACTGTGATTGGCTTGTTTGTTCACATGTTTACAAGCGGTACGCTGCGCTCGAGAACAAAATGGGGAGCAGTGCTTCCAGAGGGGAAGAAGAAGAAGCTTGGTAGCTTCAAACTTTGCATCCAGTCGTTGCTAATTAAACTCTGGTTGAGATCAGTGACAGAGGATTTCACACAACATGATTTTAGACAGAATCGCAGTGAACTTGTTCTTAAACTGCATCTTGCAACCAAGCACTCGCAAGAAAGATTTGAAAACCGTGCGAGGTTACGTGTGTCACACTGAAGCACAAGAATTGGATTCTTACCAAAAATTGGGGCATGCAAGTTTTTAATTGATTTATTGGTTCAAAATAAACCATAAAATAAACCCCCTTTGAACCGAAACCACTGTTTACATTGCCATCTATGAGTTTGTATCTCTGCAACTTCCCGTTGCTCTGGATGTGGCTCTCATTGGCTGCAAATAATCATAGACATTATTTCAGTCAGAACACACTGCATGATTGTGACTCTCGACACACACAGATATTTGAGAAGCATCTCGCTAACCTCAGAGAGAGTCATTGGTGCTTCAATCTGTGCGATTGTCTCACGTGTACACAAACCGGTTTACATTTGATTCTGTGCATAAACTCAAATCCGGGCTGAAATCATGCGTCTGAAACTGGGTTTAAAGAGAAGTGGTTTGTTTTCCAGAAAACAAATAGTTTAGCTTCATGATGACAGATGAGCGATAGCCAGACCTGGGCGTGTAAAAAAAAAAAAAAGGTTGTTTTTTTTTTAATCCTCTGTACTTGGACTCTGAAGACACATTGAATGTGTCGCCACATCAGCAGTAGATCTGCTCTTCAGCCTCTTGATAATCAACACTGTAGTCTCAGGGTGAATCTTAGGCATGTTTGCAGGAGTCTAGTTGACATTTTTACTTTGAAGTTAGTTTTTTTTATCCATATGCTACAGAAAACCACATTTAACTTATCTTTATATTTGACCAAATGATCAGTTTGAAAGCATGCAAGTTCACTAATTTGAAGTTGTGATGTAAAATAAAGTGTCAGCTTCTCTTTGAGGTAAAACTACATCTTCAGGAAGGAATGTGGACATCTTTAGAAAGACGTTTAGTGCCCAGAATTAATTTTTAACTGTACCTAATCTCCTGAAACATTCAAGAGAGTTCTGTTTGCGCTGTTGGGGATCAATTCTGCAAACATTGACCACTGAAACTATTAAATTGGGAGGGCAATGGCTCAATAAATCTTTTTTCTTAGCATTTGAATGGCTGCAACACTGCACTGGACTCTTAATGTCTGAATTTATCCTGTCTTCTCTGTCCTTCAAATGAGAAGATGTGAATAGCTCCTCTCCAGGGTCCCACATAATATTAGAAGTCTCCTAATTAGGCCTAGCTCTCATTAGTCCAGTTAACAGATGGATAAAACAAGAAAGAACATTTACAAATGTCCAGATTTAGCAATTCTTTACATTCTGTCATCTATGGACTTCCAAGAATGATGAACGCCATGTCGGTGAAAAATAAAGATAACTCTGTTTCTAGTGTAATCTGTGAACTATGTTCAGTTTAATGTTATCAGTGGATTAATGAAAAAATATCATATTTTAGTCATGTTGATAATAGGGATGGGCGATACCACATTTATTGGAATCGATATAATAGGATTTATAATAATAGGATAATATGATTTATAATAATAGGATATATAATAGGATTTAAACAGTATTTTTAATATATCGTAAATGTGCACTGTATTAAAAAAAATTATATGTTAATGCACATTGCAATGTTCAAACTAAATTAATGAGAAACTAGAAAAGGAAGAGTGCACAAATTTGAATTTATTCAAGTCAAATTAGAATATTACATTTTATTTAACAGAACATAAAATGTAATAATTAATACACCATTAAGTTACAACTAAATTTGTTTATAAACAGCAACCTGTCAACAAAGAACAATCTAAAGTGCACAACATTAAGTTAAATTAAAACAAAAAAAAATGCACTATATTTAAGCAGCAGATTTTGTAATACATTTTAAGTGCATAGTATTCAAGTAAAATTAAAATGTAAAATGTGCACTATTAGATTACTGTAAAAGAAACTAAAAAGAAAAAACAATTTGTGTTCTAGTAAAGTATGCCTGGTTTATTAAACCATTATTACATTTCCAACTTTAGATTTGTGTTTAGGAAGAGCAACTTCTCAACATTCTTTGCTTTGAGGCGATTATGTCTTTGGCTAACAGCTTCACCAGCTTTGGAGAACAGCCTTTCTGCAGGAACAGATGTTGCCACAGTTCCAAGGTAATTCTTTGCCACTTGACTCAACAGTGGAAACGTCTCTTCCGAAGCAAAGGTTCTTCGCTCCTTGCTATAACTTTTCCCTCTGTGTATCTGCGCATTTCAATGTATGCATCCATGCTTGTGGTGCGCTGGTTTTGTGAGGCCAACACACCGCTGCCAAACTCTTGCCATAACCTCTCCAGGCAACTTGAGGACTGTGGTGTTGATGGAGTTGGTGTAGCAGCTTCAGTATCTGTTGAATCCCTCTCATTGCAATGCAGCGCTTGCATCTCACTGATGATTCGTGCCTTGATATTTTACACATTACTAGGGTCACTGAAAACAATATTTTTGACCCTCATATCTAAAAATGTTGGAAACGGCGCCTGCACTGTGCCAGAAGATGTGGGGCCAGTTTATTCATCTGTCCTGCAGAACGTTGAAGACGACAGACTAAAGGAATAATCTTGGAAATCGTTACATATTGCTCTGCAGACACCTCTCAAGTAGCCTCTTTAAATGGCATTAGAGCTTCTATTGTTTGGCCAATGGTGGACCAGCTTTCATCATCAAGGCAAAATGTAATTTTCCAAAGGAGACAAAGGGCAGTTGTGACAGCTTGTTGTTGTTCATGTAGTCTCACCAGCATATACAGGACAGAGTTCCAGCGTGTGTCCACTGCCTGGATGAATTTGTGCTGTGGCATCTGCAAATGATTTTGTACTTCTTTCAGTTTGTCTGCTGTTTTTGGCTGTGGTGGAAGTATCGCACAATTGCACCACATTTGTCCAAGATGGGCACAAGATCAGTGTCTGCTTTAATGGAGTCCTTAACTATAAGGGTGTGCGCAAAACAGGGAAGATGTTTCTAGCCAGCCTTTCTTACAGCAACCATATTTGCTCCATTGTCTGTGACAACCGTGTGGACTTTTCATGCAATGCTCCAGTCATTGGTTATTTTCAGGAGAATTTCAGCAACATTGTCTGCAGTGTGCTGAATAGCAACATGCTTTGTTGTAATATTACAAGACTGCATCTGTCCGTTCTTGTCTATAAAGTGTCCTGTCACTGTCAAATATCATTCAGTAGTTCTAGAGGTCCACATGTCACTCACCAACACAACACTGTTTAGAATGTCTAGGGAGCTTTTCAATTTATGCTGCTCACACTCATATAGTGTTAGAATGACCGATGACATCATTTTTTTTGCTGCTTGGCATTTGATAGCGTCGAGCCACCTTCTTCATTGGGAATTGGAACCCTTCATCCTCCACCATTGATATGGGTTGCAAGTCGTTTGCAATCATCTTGCCAATGGTCCCGGTAAGATCCAGAGCAAAAGGGGAGCCATCTGAAAAATTATGAGAAAAATTAAAACCTTGAAAATATAACTATCATGTGCACATGCAACATTTCCTCTGGTAAGGGAGAATTACCATTAGAAGGAGGCATGTCAGTCCTAATACTGTAAAATAGATTAAATAAATGTTAATGTTACATGGGAGTAAACTTTAGAGGCAAGATTTACACTGATGATAATCCACCTAAAAAAATGAAAAAGTGAAAGTGTCTAAAAGAGGGAGAGTAAATTATTAACGTGGATAACCAGTTGTGAAGCTGGTAATGACCAAACAATGAGATGCATCACACTGGAAGTCTTTTTCAAAGCTGTTTCGAGATTACAATCCTCATTGTCTTGTGAGAGATGGTCATATTCCATTTAAATGACAATTATCTTGTAAAGATGTATAAAAATATGCCTAATCATTTCATACGGACTCAAATACAGTACTGATCATACCTGGATAAGCTTTTTTATGCTTGAAACTTTCCATCAAACTCCTCTGTATTAAAGATGCTCCTCTATAAAGTTATTGACAACGCTAGGGAACGCTTGACGGAGGTGGGTTTTCCGCAATCTGATTCAGCTGCCCCAGAGGGGGTGTTTAGCAACACAAATGAAGGTAGCGATACAACAATATAGAACACTTTCTCCTGTTTTTATGTTTTGAATAATGTATTAATAAGTATCGATACTGTAATCAATAGATCGATACCCAAAAAATGACGGGTGAGTATTTATCGATACCACAGTATCAATCCGCCCATAACTAGTTGATAACACTGGTCTCATTGTGCGCTGGATTCAGTGTAGCTATAGAGGACTTGGGAAAGTCTTAACTGTCTTATTTTGTTGAATTGAGCCACATTTCTGACGGCATATTTGCCCGGGTCTTTAAACTGCTTTCACTTTGTTTGCTATATCTTTTTTCCTGATTGGAATAAATCGTTGGGAATGCTGGGAAATGTTAGTTTGACTCTACTGCAAATTTGACCTTTACTCACAGAAACTCAGCACACTTGTGGAGGATAATAATAATAATAATAATAATAATAATAATAATAATAATAATAATAATGTCACAGAAAATCAAAGGGTAATTGGTAAATTCAAATTGCTTGAATGTCCAACAATCAACGCTCCGACAAAAAGTTCAACCTATCTTCCATTACGTGAATTTTTTTATTGCTCAATATGAAGCAAATGTACGTTTGTAGGATGTCAATATTGCTATTATTTTTGATGTGTTATTTCAAGTGTGACCGTACCCCATCATCCTAATTTGTCGGGACTGGCCGGGAGGAGATTGGGGGATCATCCTCACCTGGTCTCAATCCCAGTAGAGTTCTATTTACTTCACTTTCTGTGTGTGGACACCGTATTGGAAGATGCTCTCGAGTGGAGGAGTTTCCAGTTTTGTGTCGTGTAAGTTTTGACCGTATATGAATCTAAGGATGTTGTGTATACTTTAGTTCGGTAGAAGAGGGTTTTTCTCATGACTCTTCCTGTTGAATATGTTCTGGAGTTGTTCAGCCAACTGAATGTTTGTGTAGAAACTTTAAAATCTAGCACTTGTGATCGTAGATTGTGAGGGAGAGCAAGTGTGGCTCAAACTGTGTTTTGTCTATTCATTGGAAAGATCAGCCAATGTGGTACAATGCTGCTCGGTTCATTCTCTTCACCTGTTATGGATGATATGCTTCCGCTTCAGAAAAATAAACACCAAGTAAATTGAGAGAAATAATATCATGAATAAAAAGTTATTTTTACAGCACATAATATGCTTTTCTCCTACTTTCATTACATTTTTGTTCTCTGCGCATCATTTTTAGCTGTGGTGAGACATCTTCTTTTGACCTGTTCAAAGCACTCTTAGGTTATAAACAAAAGACAGAGTCAGAGTGTATAAACACTGCCAGCTGGCCTGTAAATCTTTTATAGTTTGTTGAGAATCAAGTGGCATAACTCACTTTAACTCTATAGACTCAGGATGTGGTGGGTCCCATGCATATGATATTCAATGATATTCTAAATCTGTTTTTGAAAACTATCCCGGAGATCTGGAGATCCTGTCCTAGTTTACAACGATAGGAAATGTTACTCCCAGCAGATCTGCCAGTGTATTGGAGGGCACACTCATTCACCATTTACAGCCAAATACACCCTCAAACTGATCCATCAATGCTTGGATAAGCATGCTTCTGGAAACATGCAACAACATACAAACACCATTTTAAAAGAAGCAAATCACAAAACAGTCACTAATACGCCAAATGCTTGGTTTAGGCTTTTAAGATGCATATTAGTGTACATCGTTAACCCAGCCTCCATCAGTCTTATCCAATTAAAAAGAAATTAGAGTGAAAACCGCTCCCTCAATCTGTAACTGTGTGATTGATATCAAAAAATACTGCGGATATTTGGTTGTGTTCCTTGTTCTCTGACTGTAATTCTGTATATTGTTATTCACTGGAACACTCCCTAGTTTGGGTTGTGTTTGTATTCTCCACAGTCGATTGACTGTCTATGGTTCTCTCTTTGTTTGTAGTTACACACAATTACATAATCCAATTTTTGATCCTGTCTGCTCCTGTACTCCGAACACACAGTTGTAACGGAGTGGGCTTCTTGGAATAGCCCTCCCACTCCACCAGAGTCTCAAGGAGTTTTCCACAACATAGAAAGTCTACGAAAGTCTATTTTTTTCACAGTGTAGACTGTGTAGTCAACCTCTAGCTCTGGAGGAATAGGGGGCTCAGCTGCAAACTCAGGGTGATATGTAGGGGGAGAAAAGCACCTTTTAAAGAGGGAGGCTTGAAAAAAGAGGTGTATTAGATACCAGAAAGGAAGTCGTAGCCAATACTTCACATTATGATGAATTTGGAAATGAACCACAAACTGAGGAATTACAGGGTAGGTGCAATCAAAGATCCAGACTCTTGGTTGGTTAGAGGGAGTTTTGCCTCTTTTCGGATCTGTGAAGCACCGCCTGCTCTAAGTCGGTGCTAATTACCATACTTTCTCACTTTCTTGTTACGCCAGTTCAGGTGAGTGAAAGCCAAAACGCAGGAAGAGGGTTCAAACGATTTATTTCTCCTCATAAAGCAAATCCCCAGACAGGAGATTGAACATAGCCAGGAAATAAATCTAATCCAAGTCGTTGTTTCACTCGTTCATAACATAAAACAACTTGGCTAGCATGCCAACAAGAAAACGGCGATTTACTTGTGGCAGGTTAAAGTAAACAAAACCACTAAGAAAATCTCAGACGGAATTCTTAATGGACTAGACCAACAGAACACACTACAATGAATCAATGATAAAGTGAAACAAATGACAAGCCTAAATACCAAACCAAAGCAAGTGCATAGGAAACAGGGAGAGAGAGAAGAAGCACGGAAGTAACTGTGCCTCTAGGAGTAAACTGTGACAATCTTGGAATCAAGAATCAACCACAAAAATGTTGATGGGTTCTTCCTTCCACAGGTATAGTGGTGCCTGAGCATGAACTGCAAGGGAGTAAGACCCGTCGATTTGTGCCGAGAAGAATTCGTTCCAGTGATTATCTGAGAATGGTAACCACAGGATAATTTCAAACCATTTCATAACCAAGGGAAGAAAGTTTTCCATAAATCTCGAAAAAAGGGGATAATGAACAAAAACACAGAATTCCCTAAAAGTAACAGAAGGGTCTTCCATTCTTTTGGAGAAGCCGTAGTATAGAAATACTACATTGAAAAGTTTCTCACTGTTTGCCATTGAGGTTCCCTAAGGTAGGTCAGTTAAAAAAATTAGAGTTCTTAGATGTGACCAGAGAAGGTGGATGTGTTGAGTTCTTAGACATAGCACAGACACATTCCAGTGTTTCCCCTAGGATCATGGCCTTTTGGGGGGGGGGGGGGGGGTTGTGGTGTTATGGGTGGTGCGGCAAAACACTCACACAAACACTTAATAGTGTTTATATGTTTCTTTTAATTGCAGTATACCAATATATTATAATGTCTGAACAATTACTGTACAATAACTAAACAACTGTACACTGAACTAAACACTAAACATCAGATTTATTTTAATATGTTAATTATTCACAAAGTGTGCAGCTTTTGTCACTGCAGTGCATCTTTCTGGGCTTCTGAAAGAACATTTCCAGAGCATCTTAGTATGGATAGTCTGAAACTTCTGGCCCATTTGTTGAGATCCGCATGCAGGCTGCAAGATGGTCCCCTTGCAGCCTATTGCGAATGTCTGTTTTGACCTGTAAATACATTAACTGTTAGGCTTTAAAAGTGATAACTGATAGTAACAACAGTAAAAATCAACTTAACATAGTGATAGTTTAAAGCAGGAAATGCCATTGTATAACTAACTAGCTAGCTATTAATTAAGCAATTTATTTATCAATTCGTTCATTCATGCTTGTGTGTATTTACTTACTTACCAAGATCAGTCTTGTACAGCCAGGGGGAGTATTTCCCCTCTGACAGCCAAGCTGGGTCAAAACCTGTTGTTCTGTGGTGGCTAGACTTTTGCTGCTTGTCAGGGGCAAGACATGCAGCACTTGGGCTCTTTTCTGTACTTTGATTCGGAGTAGGAAAGCTACACCGGCTGCTGCTCGCAGCAGAACACGTGCTGTCATCGTCACCACCTTGGGAGCGTTTAAAAAACGCGGATATTTTTGCCTGCTGCGACATACTCTCCGACGCGCGGTCTCTCTCTGTCCGCTGATGGGTGTGTGTGTGCGTGCGCATTGGAGCGGAACTCCGCCGTGCGCGATACGGAGGACAATTGTAAACGCGCAAACATTGAGACAGAAATTACATGCCATCGTATAAATAACATAATGCTATTTAGTTTAATAAAAGAAAAAAGCAAAGACCTGTTATATATAAATTACTTCTGTCGTTATTCGACGAAAATAAAATAAAATTAACTTGACCTTCAAGGGGGGCGGGGGGTGCCGTTGGGGGGGCGGGGCACCCCCCTAATATAATGGTAAGGGAAACACTGCATTCAGCTCTGGACAAACCGGATGACCGAACTGGGCCACCAATACTGTTTCCTGAGCAATGAGAGAGTATGTCTGCTACCCAGGAGTCCAGAGCCGAGAACTGAATACATTCATTCTCCAACCCGCTTTTTCCCTTTCGAGGTCACGGGGGTCTGCCGGTGCCTATCTCCAGCACACATTGGGCGAGAGGCGGGGGTACACCCTGGACAGGACGTCAGTCCATCGCAGGGCAACATTTACTCACACATTCACACCTAAGGGGAATTTTGATTATTCAATTAACCTAACCCAGGGGTCGGCAACCCAAAATGTTGAAAGAGCCATATTGGTACAAAAAAAAACAAAAAGCAAATATGTTAGGAGCAGCAAAAAATCAAAGCCTTATCGAGCCTTATAATGAAGGCAACACAAGCTGTATGTATCTATATTAGCCTACTATCAAAATGACTAAGTTCGCTACAAATGCATAATGAGCCTTCATGATTAAATGTTTATTTTCCGCGATGCGCATCCTGTAGAGAATGACGCACCATGTGACTACTCTGTTGTACGATGCTGCCTCACATTTAACTTCATTACAATATCGATGAATCATGTTTCATTGCTTTGATGAAATTAAAGAAATTTTTGACATGACTAATTTTTCTGCCTGGCATCCTGTTCTGCTGATAGAAACGTGTGTCGCAGGCTATGACGCAAATCTTCGTTGACAGAAATGTTGAAATGTAATATTTATTCCTCACATTTTTACAGCATTGGAAAACGTTAAGAATGTTGTGTCATGTTTGTCCTCCTACAGAATCTATATTAAAACAAAAAAATCTTTTTTCATTTTCAAACATTTTTGAAAAAGCTCCAGGGAGCCACTAGGCAGCGCTAAAAAGCCGCGGGTTGCCGACCCCTGACCTACCCGCATGTTTTGGGAAATCGGAGTACCCGGAGGAAACCCACGCAAGCACAGGCAGAACATGCAAACTCCTTCCAGGAAGGTCACCGGCGACCAACAGCCTTGAACTGGTGACGTTCTAACTGGAAGGCCACGGTGCTACAACCTGTGCGGTTATACTGTCACGCTTGTGACCTGTGTTTCATATGTGTTTATTTACCTCCTTCTCGTGTCTGCTTCTCTCTTCGTCCGGCACACCTCTGGTCCATTGTTTTTGTTCTCTTCTTTTTTCATTTGTTCCCTTTGTCATTATTCTTCTGAGTATTAACACAAGGTTTGCGGTACAGGATCATTCACTGTTTACACGCATGAAGTGCATCTGCCGCAATCGCGGTTCCTTAATGTTGTGAGTTTCTCCGTAGCCTTTGTTATTATATATATATATATATCGTACTTTATATAAATGCTGTGTGAACTTCATCTTTCTTTAAATTGTATTTAGTTCTTAGTTTTCCCTTAGTAGTCCCACTGAGGCGCCTTATACAGCACTGGTGGAACAGCAGATTCGTTCGGAAATTTCATTCTGTGGCTTACCCTCCTGCTTTAGGGTGTCAGTGATGGTCTTCTAGACGGCAGTCTTACCCATGAATGTGGTTTTGAGTAATGAACCGGTCTGGGAGTTTTTAAAGCCTGGGGAATCTTTTGCAGGTGTTTAGAGTTAATTAGTTGATTCTGATGATTAGGTTAATAGCTCGTTTAGAGAACCTTTTCATCATATGCTAATTTTTTGAGTTTTCATGAGCTGTATGCCAAAGTCATAAATATTAAAACAATAAAAGGCTTGAACTACTTCAGTTGTGTGTAAATGAAAGTGAAATATATGAAAGTCTAATGTTTATCAGTACATAAAAGAAAATAATGAACTTCATCACAATATGCACATTTTTTGAGCCTCAAAATGAACAGATTTCTAGAGAGTATTAGGGTACACTCCAGTTTTTCTGGTGGAGTGTGAGCCTCTGAACTGAAGGCATAGGCTTGTGTCCCCGTGTTTGAGTAGATCTAAGTGAATCAGAGAGTTCTTGTGGTGTGTTTTAACCTCCTGTGTTCCCTGTTCTGAGTGTTTGCTCATCTTTCAACATGACTTCTTCTTCTACTGTGTGCTTGATCGTCTTTCATTTCTCTAATGACTGCTCAGGTCTCCAAGGAGTGCCTGTGTTCTCTCGTTCCTAATGAAATAGAGTGCAGAGGAACACCTCAAAGGGGTCACTGTCTGAACATCACTTTCTTGATTGCTGCTGCCTTGATTTGAGCAGTGCTTCTGATTCTTTATCATTTTTCTTATTCTAGATGAGTTTTTACATAATTATGTTAGCCCCTCCCTCAAATCTGTTGAGACAATTTAAATATTTTCCTAATAGAATAATGTAGAGGCGTGTGGCTTTCTATATATTAAACCAAGTAGAATGGAGATTTTAAAATGATGGCCTGCAACAGTATTTAAAGAAAAAAAAAAATGTTAAAACAGAACATAATCATGATCCAAGGGTTACGATAATTATTCTAAGTGTAAAGCAGATACTAACATGATGTTTATAACAGGGTTTACTGTGTGTTGATAGAAAAGGGCATTATAACATATTATTTCAGTGATCTTCTGAATCCACATTTATTTCAGTGAATCAATCATCATTTTGACACAAAACCCCAAAAAGCAATTTGGCTCTCCGCTCTCAACTGGAACCGGAGGCGATGCCAGATTTAACATTTAAACCTGTGCTCTGGAACAGGTTTTCATCTTTCCCTCAATCCTGACTCATCTCCAGTTACTGCAGAACATCCTCAAAGCATGACGCTGCCACCACCATGCTTCACAGTTCGAATGTTGTTGTTGGTGTGATGATTTCCTCCAAATATGACTTTTGACAAAAAGAGATCAAGCTTAAGTAGACTGTGCTAAGTTTTTAGCATCATGACAAATGTTGTGAATATCTTTTATCTTTATATATTTTGCAATTTGGATGAAAGACGGGGTGAGGGGCTAATCTGCATTTCCAGGTGTGCCTTGCTGAAGCGCACACTTAAAAATTGCGACAAAGTTAGCTGAGGACAAAGGAGCCACTTCCCCAGCATGAAAAAGCGTCCTTTCAGGACAGTCATTCCCCCAGAGAGCCCACCAAGCATCAGGCCGTCCATGTTTTGACATTGTTGATTACATTGGGATGGGCGCATCGAGTTCAGAGCCTGCAGTCGGATCGATCCCATGTCTCTAGCCCAGAAATCTAGACACCACTGGACCAGAAGGGGTCACCCTGGGAACTCCGTCCTGTGCAGAGGAAGCCAAGTTTTATTGCCCTTGTTAGCCTTTATTTTTTTAACAGATAGGACAGTAGCTAGACAGGAAGAGAGTTGGATAGAGTGAGAGGGGGAAGGATAGGAAATGACGACGGGTTTGGGATACGAACCCGCGTTGCCCTGTGCAACCGCGTTTATATATCTGGCATACCTTCCTCTATACCACAGGGCTGGACGCCAAGTGACTCTTTTTAATTATTTAATTAATTTACCGTTACATTTTTGGTATTATGGTGCACCTTTTTAATAAATGCCCCTGTGCCGCATCGAATGGTGTGTGTGTCTCTCGCTGACAACATATAAAAGATGTATTTCTGCATTGATTTTTGTTTATTTTTAATGTTAATTGCCTATGCAAATCCGGTTATTTTCTATTGAAAACATTCATTTGCTGATGTATGTTTGTTTGGAATGAATAAAATTGAGTTGTTTCACATTGTTGTTATAGTCAGATTCTCAGTTGAAAACTGACAAACTGCTATATTTTCCTCAGAGTGCCTCCTGAGGGGCGTAACACGTACTACACATCACGCAACAAAGACCCTGAAACGGTGATGAATTTTACAATAAAATGAGTATTTGCTTGGGTTTATAACAGAAGGAGATCATATCGCACCGTGACCTGTGTAGATGCAAATCTGAAAACAAGCCTAAACACAATCTCTTACTGTAACTATTACTAACATGTGTTCTGGAATGCGCAAACTCATTGTAGGTGAGCTATAGTTCATATTGGACCAGGTGTGTTTGAACCGTCATGCACAAAAGTAACCGGAAGCGGAGCCAGACACGCTTTTGCTGATGTGATTAGATGAGTAGTTTCTCTTGTTCTGAAGCCGCAGTAAAGGTGTTACGGTGTTTCATGTCAAAGCTTTTGTTACCACGATTGTGTCTCTCCCGGTAGAACAGAGCCTCTGAGGTTGCTTTCATCTCTTGACAGCATTCATACGGTTGAGTCTGGCAACAGTGAATGGCTTACAGTTGTGAGGTGAACATGAAACTTTTTTGTGTGTTAAAACATTCAGATATGTCCCTTTTTCAAGAGCATATGACTAAACTGTGTTAAAACGAAGCTTTTTTCTACACGGCCATCTGAACGGAGGGTCGCATGAATCTTCAGATGCTTCTCAGCAGGGGGCTCTTTGTCTGGGGTGAGGAAATATTAATGCAGTGATGCTCCCTGCCTGAAGATGGCGTTTGCTGTACAACAGATGCATTCTGCATATTTGTAATCTTTATGGCATTTTTCAAACTGTGATCAGCTATGTGTTCTTTGATTTCTTCTCTGTCGTCGTCTTCTATTTCCTGTTCTTCTTCCTTCCTTTGTGAAGTTGCTATAAAAATGTAAGATGAGCGCCACAGAGTGGCTCCTTTACTGCGATCTTCATGTGAAAAAACATTCTTTGCTAGGAGAGCAAAACTCTTTTTCGTTGACACCCATACTTTTCGATCGAGGTGCATTTTCGCTCTAAACTTTGGCCTCTAATCTCCAATGCTTCTGTTTTGGACGTACATTTAGAAATGCTGGAACTGGGATTTTGATTTCTGCAGTAGTTATAGCAGAAACACTGGTGTATGCCGTGGAATCAACAAGGGCCACACACCCACTGAACAGCCCTCGCAGCACAGTACAGTGTACATAGCTGGCATGAGAGGGGCACAGTGGCATTCCCCAGTCAGTCCCTGAACATACACTTATATCTCACCTCACAGACGCATGATACCCACTGACAACATGCTTTCCCCTCCTTTGCATGCATTATTTTTAGCATGAGGAAACGAGCTGGATGCTAAATTGTGTTGGCCTCATATGATGATGGAGAGATTTTCATGTTGATCCGCTCTCACTCTCCATACGCTTCTGTTTAGTTCATAGATGTTTTGGGAGTTGATAAAAAAAGAAAAGTTCTTTTAGGAGATTTAATACTTGCACATGTTACACTTCGAACTCTTGCAATTCGAATTGTTAGGAGCTAGAAAAACAAGCAACATTTGTAGACAGGCTGGACTGTATTTTCATGGTTAGCTGAGCTGGAAGACCTCTTGGGTGAGGACCTCCTGACAGTAAAAGACTTCCACAAGCGTTCCCACCCAAAGTTCACTTCTTATGCTTTTAATTGTGCTGCATTTGTTCATTAGGGTTTTAGGCACGAAGTTCTTAAAGAGACAGGATCTGGTTTAGATCAGATGAGACCTGTGGCAACCATTGGACAGAGCACTGCAGTAAAGCTGGCATTGACAAGAGCCCAAGAAATTAATTTGTGTGAGTGGTTCAGGCAGGACCAAAGTCTGCCATGAAGCAGGCAGAGCCAATAGCTGGGAAGTTGATGGCAGTGTGAAATGTTAGGGGTGGCACTGGTAACGCATAACATTGAGGGTATGTGAAGCTAGATGATAACACTGTACCAGGTTAACCAATACAGTGGTAAACTTAAAGTCAGATGTCTTTCCCCGATGACTGCGTCAGAGAAATTTAACAGTCTCAACCTCTCTATTTAGCTGCTTCTGGAACATAGACTATTAATCCATGAATTTTGGCCTTGCGGTGGCAGACAAAATGCACTTCTGGGCACGAAGAAACTAAAAAGAGTATCCTGGGGTGGCTTCAGGCCCATGAGAAACTAGACCAGGGTCAAACAGAAGCAAAGCTTTATGAGAAGTGATTGGATTACAGGGGAGGAGCTATAATGGTCAAAATGTGTACAAAAGTTATTTAAATATGAAATTTTGGAAAATGTATGCATCATGTCATGAAATTTTCACCTCATTAGAACAGAACAAGTACACGAGAGCCTCTGGAGTTCTATGGTCATGAATGATGAAAGAAGGCTAAAATACAAACACAACCTTAAAGTGCTTAGGTGCTTAAAACCCGACGATTGCTGCTTGCAGCTATATTCTTCTTTTTGTATTTGCTTGTTTTATGTTTTCTCTTGTACTATGCTGACTTTGTTTCCATCATGTGCAGAATTGATATTATTTCATTGCCAGAGCATTTGATTTATGATTCTAAAATGATTATTTAGTTTTAAAACTGTGACAGCAACTAATCTGAGTGCTGTAAAACTAAATCCCAGATAAGATTCAGGGTATGTATTCCCTAGTGTGCGCTGTAAATATCAGAACAAAGGTTTGACGGCAGGTCATGACATGCATTAACGGACGCTAAAAGAATTGCAAGATTTCTCTTCTCTCAGGGGAAGAGTCTTTCAAACATGTGCAAACGGAGCATTCATGAAACATAACGTGTAGAACCTTAAAGGGCTTGTGACATTGTTTTATTTTTAATAATATGTTGCTCACTTTGATGTAATTGTAAGAGAAATGTTCATCTTTTTTTCTCAAAAAGTCTCTATTTATGATTAATCACTTTTAATCTCTTCATTTTGTAGCCCCTGCTTATTCCGGAAACTGTCTGAAATTTTCATTCGGAAAAGTTACTCTACTTTAAGTCATCTACTCCTCAGATGCTCATCTATTCTCATTTGCATATTCATGACTTGTATGCAAAGTTACTATCTGAAGATCAACATAGATGTGTGGGAGATTAGATTAATTAGGAGCAATTTCAATTCTGAGCGATCAACTTTTTATTAAAGCAACATTGACAGACATTGTAATTGCTTTTGGAAGAAATGTTACCTTCACCATGACTGTCAAATCCAGAGAATTAATAAATACACTAGAACGTCTAGGTTACCTTACGTAACCCCCGTTCCCTTTCAGTCGAGACGCAGACTGGTGTCGATGTCTCGACTATGGGAACTCCCTTTCAGTCGAGACACAGACTGGTGTCGATGTCTCGACTATGGGTGGAGCCATCCTGAAAGTGGGATGAGCCGAATATTTAACGGGCAATTAATTTGCGAGTGAAGTTGATTAACGATCAATTGATCAATCAACTGCTCTATAAGAGCAGAGCGTAGCTCTACACTCACTCTGCCTTCTTCCTCGGAGCGAATGGTGGTTGCTTTGTATTTCGACGCTCTTTACGAGCTGAAATATCAAAGGTTGCTTACCTCTGCGCTTGATGTGCTGCTGCTAGCCCAGATAGCTACGCCATCTTATCGCGGCACCTCTGATTCCCAGCTAGAGCCTGTCCAGTGCATTCAGTTTTGTCCTGTAAACGTCCGTTTTTCACGACGATGGGCAAAATCTGTATTATTCCTGGCTGCGGTGGTTTTATCTCGTCGAAGGACGGTCACGAGCGATGTATGGCTTGTTTGGGCTTCAAACATGCCTGCATTGCTCTCGTGCGTCGCGAGTGTTTGCACTGCAACGCTCTTCCGAAGCGCACACTGAAGTACAGGAGGTCCTTCTTCGAGGAAGAGGACGCTGAAGCTTCGGCTTCTGTCGCTCCGCTAACTCGGGCTAGTTCCTCCGAGGCTTCAGCTGGCGGCGCAGGGCTAGTGACATCAGGAAACCCATCGCGTCATCCCTGTTCCCCGGATGTGCGCCCCGTCTGGTCTGCGGGGGATGCCTCTGTTGCTCCGGCTTCACCGGCTTCCCCGTACGACCCTGTTGACGATCTGCTATCCATCGCAGCTTCGGAAGGGGCCCGGTCTTTGGTGTCTTCGGAATCAGAACTGCCACTCTCCGGGGTCGTGGCTGATCCGGAACCCGAAACCATCACGATGCTCTCTAAGGCCGCGACAGCCATTGGTTTAGAGGTGCCTTCGCCCTCTGAATCAACCCCGTCGCGGCTGGATGACTGGTACTATGGCAAGCGCCGGGACTCCGCTCCCCGCCATCCGCCAGTACCTTTCTTCCCGGAGGTGCATGACGAGCTCACGAAACTCTGGCAGGCTCCCCTGTCTGCGAGGGTCCGTAGCTCCTCCCCCTTCACCACTTTGGCGCAAGCTGCAGCTAGGGGTTACACCGCGATTCCCCGAGTGGAGCAGGCTGTTGCGGTGCACCTGTGCCCTAACAGTGCTGCCGCTTGGAGATCGCGCCCAGGTGTCCCCTCCAAAGCGGGTAAATTTTCGTCAGACCTGATGACAAAGGCTTACTCGGCTGCGGGTCAAGCTGCAGCTGCATTGCATGCTATGACGACTTTTCAGGTCTACCAGGCCAAAGTCCTCCGTGACATGCACCAGAGTGGTGGCGGCATCGAGTCCTTGCAAGACTTGCGCTCTGCCACGGATCTAGCGCTTCGTGCGACGAAATCCGCTGCGCAGAGTATTGGCCGCACGATGTCCACACTTGTGGTCCAGGAACGCCATCTATGGTTGGAAGAGGCGTCTATGCTCAAAGAGGACCGTAACAGGTTCCTCGACGCGCCTATTTCCCCAGATGGCCTCTTTGGCGTCGCCGTGGATGACTTTGCGTCGAAGGTCTCCACGATCAGGAAGCAGGCGGAGGGTCTGGGCGAGCTCATGGTCCCACGCCGTAACAAGCGTGGTTCAAGGCCACGGTCCAAGTCTCCGGCCAAGAGCCCGAGAAGGACCCCAGCACGGCGCAGGGCACTGTCATCCTCAGAGGGTACTCGCAGGCAGACGAGGTCTTCTTCCAGTAAGAAGCGCCCCTGAGGATGACAACTCGGGAAGATGCGAGATCTGTCAGGGTCTGTCCATTGACCCAGCTCCCCCTGGAGGGGGGGGAGACCCTCACACACTCCTCGCTGCCGACCTTCGGGTTGGCGGCCCCCAATGTGTCAAAGATAGATCTCAAACTCTTTCCGAGTATAAAGGAAACTCCCACCCAACCTTCAGGGACACACCCCTCTCACACTCTGACGGGGGCCCAGACATGGGTTCGAGCTCCAGAGGCCAGGTCAGTGGATGCGGTGGCTCCGGCCCCCTACACAGACCCGTTCCCAGGGCCCCGCCCTGGTGATTCCGCCCCTAAGCCCGCATCCGTGCGGCCCCGCCATGTGACTGGTCGGCACGTCCGGCGTCGGATCACTGGTAGCTTGCCTGGGAGCCTGGCGGAAGCTTCCCGGGGTCAGCCAGTGGATCCTCCGGACCATCCGGCTGGGTTATACGATTCAGTTCGTAAAACCTCCCAGGTTTTGAGGCGTTTTAGAGACCCCTGTCCCCGGTCAGGCGCCTCACTCCTGCGAGAGGAGATCGCTGCCCTTCTTTCGAAGAGAGCAGTCGAGCCGGTCCCTCCAGCTGATGCAGAAAGAGGCTTTTACAGCCGTTACTTTCTCGTCCCCAAAAAGTCAGGCAGGTTGCGACCAATCCTGGATCTGAGATATCTAAACCGGAACCTGGCCCAGTTCCGCTTCAAGATGTTGACGATCCGCAGCCTTCTGCCGTGCGTTCGTCCTGGGGATTGGTTCACCACCATAGACCTGAAGGACGCATACTTTCACGTGGCGATAAGGCGGCATCACAGACCCTTTCTAAGGTTCTGCTTCAAGGGCCAAGCCTATCAGTACTGCGTCCTGCCCTTCGGCCTGTCCCTCTCCTTGCGCACCTTCACAAAGGTCACCCGGGCTGCTCTCGCCCCGCTACGCTGGGCAGGCATCCGTGTCCTGGACTACCTCGACGACTGGCTCGTGCTAGCCTCGTCCAGGGACCAGTTGATCACACACAGGGACAGAGTGCTTTCGCACCTCAGCCAATTAGGGTTTCAGGTCAACTGGGAAAAGAGTCGCTTGACCCCGGTCCGTACGACGATTTTTCTCGGTTTGGAGCTGAACTCGGTGAAGATGAGGGTGCGCCTTACGGCCGCACCCGGGCCTTGCTGTCCGCTCTCAGAGCTGCATCTTCACGACGGACGGTCCAACTGAAAGGATTTCAGAGGCTCCTGGGGCATATGGCAGCTGCAGCCCCTGTGATTCCGCTCGGGCTCCTGCATATGCGACCGTTTCAGCTATGGCTTTATTCCCGAGTTCCGAGTTGGGCATGGCGCAAAGGTCAGCTTCAGGTGCCCGTGACACATCGCTGCCTCTACACCCTCAAGGTCTGGGGCTCCGTGAGCTTCCTCCGCGCAGGGGTTCTCCTGGGTGGGATCACTCTGCGCAAGGTCGTCACCACAGATGCCTCCATGACAGGTTGGGGCGGCGTGTGCGGTTCCCGTCGAGGGTCCGGCTCCTGGAACCGGCGTCTCGCTCGATGGCACATAAACCGTCTCGAGCTAGCTGCAGTCATACTGGCACTACGCGTTTCCGCCCTCTACTGCTTCAGTCACACGTGCTTGTCAGGACGGACAGCACGGCAGTTGTAGCTTACATCAACTCCCAAGGAGGTGTTCACTCCTGCCATCTGCACTACCTCGCCCAACGGCTGCTCCTGTGGAGTCAGAGCAGACTCTTGTCGTTCAGAGCCGTTCACATCCCCGGCGCTTCGAACAAGATCGCGGATGCGCTGTCGAGGTTCAAGCCGACCGCAGGGGAATGGCGACTCCACCCCCTGGCTGTCCAGCAGATATAGAGTGTGTTCGGGGAGGCCCACGTAGATCTGTTTGCCTCCCAGGAGAACACCCACTGTCAGCTCTTTTACTCCCTATCCCTGGCTCCTCTCGGGATAGACGCGCTGGCACACAGCTGGCCCAGGAAGAAACGCCTATACGCGTTTCCCCCAGTGAGCCTTCTAGCACAAGGTCAGGGAGGACGAGCTCGAGCTGCTTCTTGTTGCGCCCATGTGGCCCAACACAGCATGGTTCCCCGAACTCTCGTCGCTCGTGACAGTCCATCCCTGGCCAATCCCCCTGAGACCCGATCTTCTCACTCAGGGGGGGGGATTCAGGCACCCGAGACCGGATTTATGGGCTCTACACGTATGGCATATCCGGCCTCGGTGGACCCCCAGCCTCTACCGCCCGCGGTATTGAGGACCTTAGAGCATGCATTAGCCTCCTCCACGAGGTTATGCTACACAGGCAAGTGGGCTCAGTTCGTCGAGTGGTGCTCTTCCCAACGAGAAGATGCTAGGACATGTCCCATCAGAGTCTGTTGACCTTCCTCCAGGAAGGGTTCGATCAGGGGCTGTCCCCTTCGTCCCTGAAGGTCTACGCAGCTGCGATTTCCTTCTTTCACCTCCGGGTCGAAGGGAAATCAGTTGGCAGCCACGATCTGACGTTGAGATTTCTCCAAGGGGCCAGACGGCTACGTCCCTCCAGGCACCCCTCTGTACCCTCTTGGGACCTCTCCATCGCCCTGAGAGGGCTGAGGATGTCCCCGTTCGAGCCTCTTGCCCTCGCAGACCTGCACGCCCTCACTCTCAAGACGGCGCTTTTGCTGGCTCTGGCATCGCTCAAGAGGGTTGGAGATCTCCAAGCACTGTCCGCCGACGAAACCTGCCTGGAATTCGGCCCTGAGGATTCTCTGGTGCGAATCAGACCCAGGCCCGGATTCATCCCCAAGGTCCCGTCGGTCCCCTTCCGGGACCAGATGGTGACACTGCAGGCCCTGCCCCGGAAGGAGGCAGACCCAGCCCAGAGTTTCGTAACTCTCAGCAGCTCCTCATATGCTACCACGGCCAGCGCAAGGGGTACGCTGTGTCTAAGCAGCGGATAGCGCACTGGATTGTGGAGGCTATCCAGCTGGCTTACCAGGCGAGTGATGTACCCTGCCCTCTAACGAAGCTGAGGGCCCATTCCACCCGCGGCATCGCCGCCTCGTGGGCATTGGCCAAGGGGGTCTCACTCGCCGACATATGTCGAGCTGCGGGCTGGTTGACACCCCAAACCTTCATCAGGCATTACTGCCTTGACTTAGGCGCTGTGCCTTCTGCGGTCCTGAGTGGTGGCAGTGACCCGCTGGCACAGTAGGGGGTAATACCCATGGACGCACATCCCCATGGGTCTGTCGAACATCCGCTCCTTAATCACCAACTCAAATACCGATGAGGGCTCTGATCCGGGGCTTAAGCACCACTAGGACCCCCGCATCAAGGATGTGCTGCGCCTGCAGGTTCCTAGTCCTACGGGAAGGAACCTTTTTCACGTCTCCTGTATGGTGGATCGGTGAACTCTATCCTCCCACCCACTCTGCATCTGACTGACGCGGAGCAGTCAGCTCTGCTAGGTTCTGTAGTAAGGTTTTGCCGCTAGGCCTGATCCCTACAGAACTCGGGCCGGACTTGCGGACCCCCCCCCTATCTGGGTAGCCCAATCCGTGTACTCTATACAAAGCCCCTTTTCAGGTGAGTTGTATTACCCCGTTTCCATTCCGTCCCCTACCTGGGCGGGGAACGATGGCTTTTCGATTCCGCCCCCTTTTATAGCCGGCGGAACGCTTTATCGCTTGCTGGATGCCCTCTTCAGGTCCCGATGCAAGCCTCCGCGTGCCCCTGTTCCACATCAGGGGCACACTCCTTCTGGTTGCTCTGCTTCGAGCTCCTCAGCAGTTTGCAACGACCCCGCAATAGACTAATGTCCGGGCTAAGGGGCAGAAGGAGTTCCCGACCAGTGGCCTGACTAATACCTAACCTTCACGCTTAGAGTCAGCCTGGTTGGATGGACTTGGTCATGGCCTTTTCGAGGGAGTTCCCATAGACATCGACACCGTCTGCGTCTCGACTGAAAGGGAACGTCTAGGTTACATACGTAACCCGCGTTCCCTGAAGGAGGGAACGCAGACGTCCCTTGGCCATGTACCTCAAGTCGCTGTTCTGAGGTGCCGTAGAGGTAAGTGGGTTCAGCTCCTCGGAAGAAAGCAGAATGAGTGTAGAGCTACGCTCTGCTCTTATAGAGCAGTTGATTGATCAATTGATCGTTAATCAACTTCACTCGCAAATTAATTTCCCGTTAAATATTCGGCTCCACCCACTTTCAGGATGGCTCCACCCATAGTCGAGACATCGACACCAGTCTGCGTCTCGACTGAAAGGGAGTTCCCATAGTCGAGACATTGACACCAGTCTGCGTTCCCTCCTTCAGGGAATGCGGGTTACGTATGTAACCTAGACGTTCCCTAAAGGAGGGAATGCAGACGAATGTCGAGTTCTTTGACTATGGGACTTACCGAATCTGGGAGGTGGTACCGAGTATTTAACGGCCAAATTATTTGATTTGCGAGTGTAGATGATTAACAATAACTTTAACCATAACGGCATGCCTCAAGTCCATCCAGTCAGTCTGATACGTACCAGAGAGCCCTCAGGGCCGAATTCCAGGCAAGACCGGAGCGAGTTGACTCTTTTCCCAGTTGACCTGTAACCACAGGCCCAACGTGTGCCAAGACCATATTCAAGCAGAGGCAAGCGCTCCTGTTAAAGAGCGGCTGATTGCTAATCATCTACACTCGCAAATCAATTAATTTGCCCGTTAAATACTCTGTACCACCTCCCAGGTTCGGTAAGTCCCATAGTCGAAGAACTCGCCATTCGTCTGCGTTCACGACTGTAAGGGAACTGTAGATTAACGAGCCACTAAAGAAATGATTTCATTATGCTAAGACCAATTAGTGCCTTGCTGCCTGAATTGACTCATAGACGAGAGGCAGAAACCGTGCATTCTAGCTAAAGAAACCTTCGAGAGACTCACAGTTTCAAGTAACTGAACAATAACTTTTGTTAAACGAATTAAGTCGTAACCATTTTTAAGTGATGACCCAGATATCAATGTCGCCTAATTCCTCCATATAACGCACTTTAACATGATAATTTTTTATAAACAATTAAATTATCAATGAAACAAGCTTTTGATTTATTTTGTTAGTTAAAAAAAGTTGAGCAAAATTACTTGTAAAAATAATTGAGGATGCCCCTACCGGGATTTGAACCATCTTCAAAAATCTAACCGTCACGACAGCAGTCTTCTTAAAGGTTGCACCAAATACACTTAGGAGGTAAGTGCCCTTGAATCTGTAATTATTCCAAGAATATCAACACTTTAAGTTGCTTATTAGAGTCTGGGATCAGCCCCGAAGGTTTTCAGGCCCAAGTAATGGCCTGTTTGCCACAGTAACATCGAATGATGAGCCGGTTTCGGAGTACTAACTTCATTTATTGGTGTTACACATGTGTGTTCCATCTATTTGACTCCTGCAGGTTTGTTTCCAGATATCACGAGAGAAGGCGTGGCTTTGTGTGTAGCGCATCACCTCCGGGGCTAGCGTGCTTTGACATAACAATTTGACTTGTGATGGTGTGAATAAAATCATGTTAAAAAATGTTTTATTTTTTTTGGAACGTCCATGTTTTTTTTTTTTTTTTTTTTTTTTACTCTTAGAAATCATTTTAAAAGCCAACAAAAGGCTCAACGTGTCACAAATCCTTTAATAAATTCCAAGCTTCATGTATTCCCTATCCGCTAACAGGGATGGTGTTCTAACGGATCTTTATCCCATAACATGTATCTACCCTGCCATTGTGTGTTTGCACACACACATCTTTTGTAATCTTTATATTAGTTTACGTTAAGAATATTCCAAATGTGCATTTATTCTTGTCGATTTGTTGCCTCGTGCTCTTCAGTACAGAAGGAAATTGTGTCCAATGTTTAGACATGTTTTAAATAAACATTCTTTAAAAATAGTCGATTTAAGTTTAGGCTTCGATTTGTAGCTCTATTATAATTTTTTATTAGTGTTGTAAAAAAATAAACACTAATTTGTGTGTGTGTGTGGGGGGGGTGGCAATCATGAGATTAAATTATTTGTATTATTCATGGCAAGAAATCATGATCCTTATAAATTGTCTCCAAGCAATTTTCACAAGACTTTTATTATATGTTCAGTCTTTTGTGATCTCCCATGCTCTCAGTAATATTGTTTGATATAAACAATATTTAAATAAACACTGAAGTGTGATTTTGTTCTTTTTCTGCAGATTTCTCTGAAGCATATGGCTTGCGATCACAAAAGAAACTCTCGGAGAATGTGGAGTGGTCATACACTGGTGAGTTTTGTTTTCTACCAGTGTTTATGCACTGGGTGATTATAGCCGGGATTATTCTTCAGTTCGGGGATATAGGCCGAATGTCAGCAGAAGCAGTAGTGGCATCCTCACCCCATGCAAGCTCAGGTTAAACCCCTCAGATTAAACTCCCCTCGCTGTGTTTTTAGCTTAATGTGGACTAAATAATGGGTCCTGTCTGATCTCACTCAGACGGTTTTTCAGTATGTTGTACAGAGATCTGGAGAGTGTGTGTGTGTGCGTGTGCGTGTGCGTGTGTGTGTGTGTGTGTGTGTGTGTGTGTGTGTGTGCGTGTGCGTGTGTGTGTGTGTGTGCAAGGGTTTTTAATCCTCTTGACTTCTAGCTGTGACTTCATCATATCATGTAATGCTTCAGTGAGAAGTGAGAAGGATGAAGTTATGTAAAACAGTCAGGGTTCTCTATAAGTGTTCGAAAATCCCTGGCTTGAATCTACTGTTGAGTAATTGAAAAAAATAGTTCTTACATCGTGAATTTAAATTGTATTTATATTCACCACAAAAAACAAACAAAAGTAAAAATAAAACAATTCCATAAATTAAATCAAAACTTATTATGGTATTCCTGAAATCCAATAAACCAAACTATGGAGCTTTAAATTGAATTACAGACCCTAAAAATATAGACAGTAAGAAAAACTGTTTCTCCTCAACCACCACCACGGACTTGCCCCAACATGTCTAATCCAAGTCTATTAAGGTAGGTGTGGCTTAATGAGAACAGAAACTTAAGGAATGACCAAATTAACATAAATAATACTAACATTTTGCTTAAAATATTCATAAAGAACATTTCCATTATGACAGCAATACTTTTACGATATTTATACATCTATACATCAATATTTATACATCAATAAACAAAATACCCAACATATGAGTTTGGCTCTTACATTTAGTATAATGTCAGGGCTAATCAAGGCGATCTGTGCACAAACACATCTTTTAAATCACACTGAAACACAAAAAAAAAACGTGTTCCCACTAGGGCTGTGCAATTAATCGCAAAAAAATGCGATTTAAACGCATGCAGTTTCTAAATTGCAGAAGGCTAAGTTAGTTTATTTAAATTTTACTCAGAATACGTTCTTGTGCGCAGAATTTTCCAATCAGACCTGAGCGGAAGACAGATGTTAACCAATCACAGCTCACCTGGTGAATCAACGAATCTTTGTGTTCCTGCCCCCTGCTCTTCTTCCGAGAGAGTGTTTAGTACTGTGGTAAATCTGGTGACATGCTAAAAACCAGAATGTTTTTTGGTTTTGATTGAATTTATTGTTTTGACTGGAATTCAGATTAGTTAATCTTTATTTTTTACAGTTAATTTAATTTATTACAGTTTTGTTTAAATAGTGTATACTGTTTATATAGTGTAATTATGTAGTGTATACTGTACTATATACAGGATGCTATTAACTAGAGTTGAGATTATTCATTCATTTTGCAACACGCTTATTCCCTTTTTGGGGTCACGGGCATCTGCCATTTCATTGTAAAATGTTTTGTTATGCACTTCTTGTGCACTGACTACATTGAGAAGGTATGTATGTAGCTTCTTTGAAAAAGCAAAACAGTTGCCAAAATCGCAAATAAAATTGCAATCGCAATATTCGTAAAAAAAAAAAAAGCTATTCAGCTATTAAACAGGAAACATATGCATGTACAGGATTGCATGTAAACAGTTTCATTCGCCATTAGACTTGGTCTTTGTAAACTCAAATTTCTCTTTACAATATTCCACAGATTCTCTATGGGGTTCTGCTCAGGAGAGTGGGCACCAGTAATACCATGGTCAGTAAACCATTTACAAGCAGGTGCCAGGTCGTGCTGAAAAATGAAATCTTCATCTCCATAAAGCTTTTCAACAGATGGAAGCATGAAGTGCTCCAAAATCTCCTGATAGCTAGCTGCATTGATACTGCCCTTGATAAAACACAGTGGACCAACACCAGCAGCTGACATGGCACCCCAGACCATCACTGACTGTGGGTACTGGACACTGGACTTCAGGCATTTCCCTCTCCCCAGTCTTCCTCCAGACTCTGGCACCTTGATTTCCGAATGACATGCAAAATTTGAGCAACAGTCCACTGCTGCTTCTCTGTAGCCCAGGTGAGGCTCTTCTGCCGCTGTACGCACACACACGCCTGTACACAGTGGCTCTGGATGTTTCTACTCCAGACTCAGTCCACTGCTTCCGCAGTTCCCCCAATGTCTGGAATCGCTCCTTCTCCACAATCTTCTCATGGTCCGGTCACCTCTTGTTGTGCAGCATTTTCTGCCACACTTTTTCCTTCCCACAAACTTCCCACTGAGACACCTTGATACAGCACTCTTGGAACAGCAGATTCGTTCAGAAATTTCTTTCTGTGGCTTACCCTCCTGCTTGAGGGTGTCAGTGATGGTCTTCTTGACGGCAGTCTTACCCATGATTGTGGTTTTGAGGAATGAACCGGTCTGGGAGTTTTTTAAACCTCAGGAATCTTTTGCTGGTGTTTAGAGTTAATTAGTTGATTCAGATGATTAGGTTAATAGCTCATTAGAGAACCTTTTCATGATATCCTAATTTTTGAAAACTTTGTTTACACAAACTACTTCAGTTGTGTGTAAATGAATCTGAAATTTTTGAAAGTCTAATGTTTCAGTTCTTCTTTTTCTGTCAGCTGTTCCCAGTTTAGGGGTCACCACAGTGAATCATCTGTTTCCACCTAACTCTGTCCTCAGTATCCTCTACTCTTCCACCAACTAACTTCATGTCCTCTTTCAGCACTTCCATATATCTCGTTTTTGGCCTTCCTCTTGACCTCTTGCCTGGCATCTCCATCTCCAACATCCTTCTACCAATATAACCACTATCCCTCCTCTGCACATCTCAATCTGGCCCCTCCCACTTGTCCACCCTAAACTGAACCTCAACATCCTCATCTCTGCCTCTTGTCTCTTCCTCACTGCCACAGTCTCTAACCCATACATCATAGCTGCTCTCACTACTGTTCTGTACACCTTTCCTTTGATTCTTGCTGACACTCTTCTGTCACACAACACCCCTGACACTTTTCTCCACCCACTCCAACCTGCCTGCACTCGTCTCTTCACCTCTTTTCCACACGCCTCCTCGCACTGGACTGTTGACCCTAAATACCTAAACTCCTGCACCTTCTTGACCTCAGCCCCCTGTAACCTCACTGTTCTATTTCCCTCCCTCTCGTTCAAACACATGTATTCTGTCTTACTGCGACTGACTTTCATTCCTCTTCTTTCTAGAGCTGACCTCCAACTTTCCAGGTTTCCCCCCACCTGCTCTCTGCTCTCACTACAAATCACAATGTCATCTGCAAACATCATGGTCCATGGAGATTCCTGTCTGACCTCATCTGTCAACCTGTCTATCATCATAGCAAACAAGAACTGACTCAAAGCTGATGCTTGATGTAGCCCCACCTCCACCTTGAACTCCTTTGTCTGACCTACAGCACATCTCACTGCTGTCTTACTTCTCTCATACATATCCTGAACTACTCTGACATACTTCTCTGCCACTCCTGACATCCTCATACAGGACCAAAGCTCCTCTCTCGGCATCCTGTCATACACTTTTTCTAAATCCACAAAGACGCAGTACAGCTTCTTCGGACCATCTCTGTACTTCTCCATTAACATTTTCAGAAGAAATATTGCATCAGTAGTGCTCTTCCTGGACATGAAGCCATACTGCTGTTCACAATTATCCACTTCCCTTCTTAGCCTAGCTTCCACTACTCTTTCCCAAAGTTTCATTGTGTGGCTCATCAACTTTATGCCTCTGTAGTTGGTACAACTCTGCACATCACCCTTGTTCTTAAAGATTCTCTCTCTCTAAAATCCTGTTGAATAACCTAGATAGGAACTCCACTGCTGTCTCTCCTAGACACTTCCACACCTCCACAGGTATGTCATCTAGACATAACAGAAAATAATGAACTTTATCACAATATGCAAATTGTTTGAGAAGGACCTGTATACATTCTCTAATGCCATCAGAGATCAATTGTCTGGTCCACCCGTTGATAAAAAAAAACATTGGCATGAACATTTAAAGCAAACAAAAAAAAGGTCATGACTGTTTTAGCTTTCAATTCTTTCACCAGGTCCCCTGCTCTTTGTGATTTAGAAGGTCCTTTTTCTGTACTTCTCCCATTTTGCTTTGCTTGCAAAGTTCATTCTTCTGTGAAAAGTCATAAAATCCACCATGAGCGTTGATGTACGGGGTTTGCTATCAGGATCTTAATCCTGTGGAGGGAGTTGGCTTTTTTTTGATGCTTCAGGTTTTTTCGATGGTGCTTAAAGGTATTGCATTAAAATTGTGTTGTTACTAAATAGAGTTCTTTGTGGTGAGCACTATACTCTACACCACATTATACGGTGTGAGCAGTTACGTCACATGAGAGCACCGTGTAACTGTGAGCTGCAAACTTTTAACACAAAATGGACTCCTACAGTTTAAAGGGGCCATGGGCATATGTTTTTACAGTACAATTTTTTTTTTCAAACACAACCACTGATGAATGTTTCAGGAATACATTTAACGTATCAATACGTAGCATCTGCTTTACTCCAAAACTCCTGGGTACCTTAGAGCTCAGTCTGTTGGTCCACTACTTTTCAACCCAGTACCTCAAACCTCTTTCTAATTACACTCAATGTGTATCACATGACCTGCTGAAGGAGGCTAGAGTGTGAAAACACTCCATGTGAGTCAATGAGAGATTAAAGGGGCAATATTATGCAAGTCAACTTTTCTGGAATTGCTAGCATCTTTTGGCGTCGTTCCCTTCTTAAAAACATTCCTCGGGTTTATTCAGAATCTTTCATGCATCTCTGTTTAATCCTGTTTTCCTTTTGTGAGCTGAAAACTGCTCGATGTTCCTTACCACACCCATAGTTCTTACCTCCGCCCACTGACCAGTCAGATTAATCGTTATTACAGTTCATCTCTATGTAGATGCGGTGCGCTGCCAGACCTAAAAGTGTGTTTTCTGTTGATTATAATGAAATAGTTGCTAGGGTTGTTGCTAAGCAATTTGTGAAACATTGTGATATATGATGACCTCGTCCCAATCACCAACTAAGAATTGTTCAACCTAACGTTACAGAGAGCATTGCTGCCTAATAAATTATGCTGCAGTAATATTAGCGGTTTTGGTAACCATCCCAAACTTTGTTCATTAACTTTCTCACACAAACAGCATGAGAGCTTGTTAGCATACACAGGCACTGAACTGCGTGAAGCATGTTATTATTTCTTATTCATTAGCTTCAATGTGAAGAGACTTATACAGAACTCTTCGATGCACTTTGTACTTTATTCACGTCCCTTTCCAGCTTGAGCGACACATTAATTCTCATTTGAACAACTTCTTGCCATTCTATTCCCTAAATGGATTATTCGAAAGCATGACTGTGGAAGGAACAGGGTTAAATGGTACATTTTGCAGAGGCAAGAAATATGAGTTGATTCAAAGACATTTTTTATGATTAATATTACATTTAGAAAGTTACTAAAGTTGCAGTGCTGTTGCAATATTTATTTTAGCTGCTTTAAAAATGGCATAATATGGCCCCTATTACCAACTTTTAAAAATGAAGTATTCATCAAATAATTTGAACATTGAATGAATTTTAGAAAGACCCATACACAGTGGAAATATCCAGTGTTTCCTTACCACTGGCAACTTGATCCCCCAAAATTTATCCAATGTTTCAAAAATCAACTGTACTGAATGGAGGGGAAATTAAAATGTTAACCATTATCATGTTGTTTAGAGAGCAGTTTATAATACATTTGTCTGTTGTTAAGTTGTTTCTACTCTTTGAAGTGTAGGAGATGACATGAGAAAAAATAACATCTCAGGTCTTTTCATCTCTGCCGTATTAATCCACAAAGCAGAATTCCCATGTCCCTCTAGATGGTTGAACTTATATGAGATTTGCACTCCTGACATACTTTTGATTTTTTATGGTTTGTTCATTATCTTTTTGGAAGATTACTTATTCAGTGGGTCAGGGGCTCAGAAATCCACAGCAAAGTTTTTGTCTTGGAGAAAAGAATGTAGATGGAAAGAGTTCATCCATCTTCTAAAAACCTTTTGTTTGGACCATCTCAACAGAGCAGATCTGAGTGTCACTGGAGGCTGCCACAACAAAAGAACATTTTAGTGGGAGCAGGCAGGCGGTCGCTGATGCAGATGGGATATTGTTCTTTACTATTACCCAGGATGCTATGCCCCCCCACTTCATTGACCCCTTTTCTTTTTGTGCCTGATACAACGTCAAAAGCATTCTGAAAGAGGATTGCTAATCCCTGCTGTCGAACAGTGATTCTCTTTAACAGTACAGTTATTTTCACCTCACACATGTAAGATAGATTAATGAACACCTTTTTCATTTTCTGTCTTCAGTTAAAGTTCTAATTTAATAGAAAATGTAAAATGTTGATGATTTCTTTGAAAATTTTAGTGTGAAAGACTATGAAGAAACACCAGCATCGCCTGGCTCTGGATTTTACTGGAAAGACTGACACGAAGAGAGAAAGTGAAGCATATATTTGGTTTTGCACACTTTTCATTTTTGATTTCATTATTAGAATTATTATTTGTTGTTCTAGATAAGAAAAATATGTTTTCTTCTTTTTACAAATTAAAATGTACACTTTTTACCGTGAGTAATGATGGATGATTACATGTAAATCAAAATAGACTCAAAGGATAATAATTACAATTCTTTGTAAAAAAGAAATATACACATCCAACAGTTTTGTTGTCCACTGATCATTTCATTTTATTAATCTATTTACATAAAAAATCAATACAATTTACATTTGCATTAATTAAACTGATATATTTAAAGAGATTATAAAGTTTTTTCATTTTTTAATAATATAAATTGTGGCATATTACACTTGACCTATAGTTCTAAGGTTAAAGGGGTACATTACTTAAAATTACAATTCTGACGATATAACTTAACTAAACAATGTTAAAAATGAAAATTAGAAATCACAATTGAAAGAATGAACGGTGAACTCCCTCTGTTATAAAAGCAGTGCTTTTTAAAACCACAGATAAAAAACATGACTAACATAATAATAATAAAGGTTCAACTTTTGCTTCATAGATGCTATACATTCATCATCTCAACAAATTTTCCGACTGATTATTTTTCTGTGGAGGGTAGAATATTGTCCATAATCAGTGTTAAAATTTGTGCACTCTGGAGGCTCGCCGAAAATTAGTTTACACTATAAGAGAGCCTTACCGTTTTTGTGAAATTGGCCCATGGCGCCACACTGGCACTTTAGTGTTGCTGAATCAAAACTACAAAGTATAGTATAGTATAGTATAATACAGAAAGTATAGTACACTTTATGTTGCTGACCTGATAAAGAAAGGGTGGAGAGACCCCTGGAAAATCTCAATACAATTATATCGGCAATGCACGAAAGATTGTACCACCTACAAGGTTTTCCTTGAGGAACGCCCAAAGAATCCAAGCCCAAATCTGGCCTTGAGGTTAAATACCTCACAGTTGAAACTGCCTCTTGCTTGATACCTGCTCATTTGGGAATGGCGCATTGTGTACCAGGTTTGTGTTGGGTGGCACAGTTTCTTTTGCAATAGCAAAAAGGTAACATATTCTTTGCACATTAGGCTTCTTCAAACATTTGCTCTGGTTCGTAATACTTTTAGCAAGAAACTTTTTCACATTTTGTCCACAAATTTGATCACACGCACAGAATGAGTAGATTATAGGCTAAACCTGATTATTAAAAAAGTAGTTAAGCAAGAAAAGCGTTTAGTTCTGCCAGAAGTTCCCAGGCAAGGATGTTTGGGCGGCAAAATGTTGTGTGGTTAACTGGTGACGGTGCATGAAGACATTTTCAGGCACAATACCGAAAATAAACATTGAAGTCCTGTGTGGTTGTGCCTTTGAGGTGCTAGACATCGATTCTAGACTATGATGCAAGTTAGTAGGAAAGCATTTCCAGTATCGGGCCTGGAGTTAAGCATTGTGACATGGTAGTGGGACTTATTATCGTTGCCAGGTGCTTCTCATACAGACTGCGCACGCTTGCTAGCTTTAACAATTAAAATGCTACAGCAGCCATTGAGAGGAGAGTTACACCAATCAGTGTACTGGAGAGGGCGGACCATTTTCCTCCACTGGGAGCAGCATCAGAGATTCCCGATGCCACCAGGAGCCGAAGGAGCCTAGGAGGAGCCCACTGACCAGGTCTATAGTGTTGTCGCCAGACCAGTTGAGTCACTGGACTTGGCTTGCACCCGCTCCCTGAGAGGAGGCTTCTGGAGTGCCATGGCCCCACAGGTATTGGCTCATGGAGTTGGGGCCAATAGCTCAAGCCAGGAATCACAGAAGAGACCAGCCACAGGAGATCCCGTACTTCTGGCTGGGAAACCACGCGTCACTGGACTGAACGGGGTGAAAGTAACCCGCAGCACTCCCCAGCACACATCCCGGGAGCCCAGGCACGGCTTGTTTGCTCATAATCATCATCTATGTCTCTTGGAAAGGAAACAAGTGACTGATCTATTTAAAAAAAAGAGTGAATGCATTTGCCGCAGCGTTTCTGCCTGACATTGATCCTGATTACTGCACCATAATGAGAATTGACCAGTCACAACCCATCAGCACAGCAGCCACATTGATTATAAAGATAGAGATTACGTATAATGATGGGGTTTGTTTAAGTATTCACTCGTTTTTTTTTGCCCTCTAATTCTGTCAGGGTCACAGAATTCTGCTGTGGTAAACTTAAATATAGTTATGTTGGAACAGGAAGGGGCAATCCCTAAACTGTTTTGACAAATTTGGGTGCACTTAACGGTCCAAAATGGTCTGCTTTGCTAGAGCATTCATTTCTTTTTAATGGAGCTAAAGAATCAAACCCAGTTCTTGAAAACCAAACTAAATTTCAGAGTTGGCACAGTCATGTTTGGCTGCAAGTCTTTGAAAACCCATTCCAAGAAACTTTTTACCCACTCTTTCACATGACTCTCTGTAATTTTACAGCTCATGGGCAGATATCACTCCAAGGTAAAAACCAACCAATCAGAGCACTCCAATCCATCTCCCTCGGTTATGGTATGGTGACCCTATGAGAAAATTAGACTTGGATGGGATCTCATCTTACAATGCAAAACCGGAAATTTGTCCCTACGCAGTTCAAATGTCCTTTTTTAGGACAGTATTGCTTTAAATGTCAGTATTTCTTTAAAGTGGATTTTGAAAAGCATGCTTTTATATTGTGACTTTTTTTTATTTAATGAGGCTGGTTTGCACAGGATAGAGCTGCATGCGGCGTGAATTTTCATGGTTTGAATTGCCAGTGTTTCCGGGGCTTCAAAAGATGATTCTCAGTTGTCAGATCTACGGTGTATCCCCCCTGACTCTCCATGATTGCTCACTGCCTTCCTAGATTCTCCTGTGTGGTTTGCTGTGTCTGTTCTGGGTTTCGATCATCAGTCCATGTGCTCCTGCTCCTCAACTACTACTCTACACCGTTCCTGTACGAGCTCTGAAGGGACATCAACTTGTATATTATTGTTAGGTTCCTATCTGTGTTTGCCACTTTGTCAGGTCTCTTCTTTCCCTCATTTTTTCCTCTCATCATCATCAAGATGCTGATCTTCAATCAAGCTCCTTTTATATTCTCCTCTGTTCTTTCCCCCTTTGACCGTTACCCAACCAACTTCACAGAGAAAATTCGCTGCTGACCTAATTTGAACTTCTAGTGCACGTGGATATGTGGGTTTCCTCTGCTTGAGTGTGTACTCTTCTCTTTTGGAATTTGATGGTTGTTGGACCTGACCTCCACGACCTCGATTTCCTAACTGGTGGAGTTATTGATTGAACTGAGGCTTTGCTGCTACCATCTGTTCTTGAGTAATTAAAGAACTGTATGTGAACTTTCCTCACAACAAACAATAATTCTGTAAAAAAGTTGAATAAAGTAGGTTTTTGGACTGTGGTTTTCAATTTTTAATTTAGTTGATTTTTGATTGGAAATTTAGAAATGTATTTCATGTCAAGCATCTCTGCTTGTAGCCTGTATTAATAATATATCTCATGGGCTCCTAATTTGAGGACTGGAATTGATTCCCAGTAAAGGCCCCAAACCTCTATTATTGAGATGTTTGCCTCTACTCTGGTTTTGGAAATGACCTTTTGTTAAAAGTGCTTGATGTATAAAGTCTGTGCTGCCATGTAAAACTGTACTCTGGGTTCAGTTCAGTGTCGATGATGCTATTGACATGCAAATGTGAATGACCTACAACGAAGACCTACTTTGGAATGATAGGCGATGATTATGTTACTCAATGATGTGAATGATTTTGGTGCCTTGGTCTTCATTATTAACATGGCTGTCCACCTTTTAGTGCCCCTACTCTCCTGCCACAGTTACATAATCCTTTAATTCCACACACAAACACATTGTACAAGTCATGTCGATACAGAGAGGAGCGTTTTGTGTTTGCACTGCCGGAATCAACATGTATCTAATAACATGACAAAGGCATACAAGATATATACAAAATAAAATACACCACATTCTATTATTTATCATAAAGTCTTCAATTACGTAAAGATCACAAAACGTATCTGTCTCTGTTTCTCTCAAAGGTATTTGTTCTAAATCCTGTTGAGAGGCTATTCTAGGTCAATTTCACAAGCCTTTGTTGGTGCAAAATTAATGACTTTATAAAATGTATAAATTAAAATGTATTAATATTTGCAGAAAACAGAGGAGAGGCAGACCTTTGATACACCCAAGAGAAACGCTATGAGATTATGAGAATATCCAGGGGTTCTGGAATATAATGTTAATATCTGACAACTTCTGTGGTGTACTACCCTTGTCTATCTATTTTTTCAGGAACTCTAAACCAAATTAACTGGGCAAAGAAGTTCCCATCATGCAGCAATGCCAAACAGTCCCCGATAAACATCGAAGAGAACCTGGCGCAGGTTAAAATGCAGTTCCAGAAGCTGAATTTCGAGGGATGGGAGAAAAGAACATCAGATTCTACAACTGTGAAAAATGATGGAAAAACAGGTGAGAAAGACAGAACTTGAACTACTGGGAAGATTCAGACAGAGAGCCTGGCTAATGATCCAAAATTCACAAGATGAACGTGACTCTAGAAAAGGCTGGAAATACAACAAATGATCAGTTTCGAACGCAGTGTCTATCTCTGGAGATAGAGCTACAGAAAACCTAGTTATCATCTTTGATCATTCAAGTTCAAATACCTAAAGCTTTACCTCAGTTTGTTCTATGTTTGCTTCATATTTTAAGATGACATTTAGAATTAATGTTTAACCAGTGCTACACTTCTTTAAATTTCGATGAGCTGTGCGGTTAAATGAGGTTTGCTTTGTGTGCAGTGGCCATCGATGTCGGGGGCGAGTTCTACTTGAGCGGAGGGGGGCTGAGGTCCAGGTTTAAGGTGGCACGCATCACTTTTCACTGGGGTCTGTGTAACGCCTCCTCTGATGGATCCGAGCATAGCTTCAATGGAGATAAATTTCCTCTGGAGGTATTGTGATCATTGGTTGGCTGATGAATTCGATTTTTCTTTCTGGGTTTGTTAAACTGCATGAGGACTGGACATCTTGTCACTCTGGATTCTCTTGACTTTTAGCCTGAACCTTGTTTAGAATAATGGACCTGAGCGTGTCTTGGTTGAACACTAAAACTTGACACATGCTTTTATGTTGTCACCAGCAGTTAAAGTCATAATTAATGGCAGCCTTAGGGCTGAGCAAATTAAGCCGTCTGCAGGAAGATACCACCAATAACAAAAATTCCTTATTTTAATGCATTTCTGTATTATTTGGAACATTACAGGTCCTTCTCAAAATATTAGAGATTATATATCATTTTTGTAATAGATAAACTGTAACTTTCTAATGAATCTCTCTGTTTATTCAAAACTGACCAATACTGTGTTATGTCTGGAATAAAACTGTTCACTTAATTAATTTTCCTGAACAGTAAATATCCCGGACAAGCCCCCATTAAATGTTATGCCCCTACTCCTAAAAGATTGGCTCACAGGGCGCACATTGAAGTATATGGTCAGTTTGAACAAAAAGAAAGAAACTAATTGGGACCAAGTAAGTTCAATAAATACAATTTATTTTACAGCAACGAAAAACAATGGCAATTACCAGAATTCACAACAAAAACATTCAATAGAGAGTAAATTTGAGATATGTAATTCCCCAGGACTCCGGGAGAGGGGGAAAAACAAACGAACAGTGAAATAGCGCCAAAATAAATAAAAGCTCCTTAACTGAAACTCCAACCTCTTACCTAAACTATAACAAATGAAAACCCGGAATCTTCAGCGACACGGCGCCCTAAATAACCTTCACTATCTAAATAAAAATACAACCACGGGCGCTATTTCACCCCTATCTAGTGTGTTTAACATAAATTGAACTATGTATTGTGCATTTGAAACTAACTAATAACCACTAAATCCACTTAAGCATATCAAAGAAAATTCATAAAGCAAATTCTCACAAAGCCTTTAAAAAAAAAACTCGCTCTAAAGCCAAGACTCGCTCAATGTCTCTCTCTCTCTCTCTCTCTCTCTCTCTCTCTCTCTCTCTCTCTTTCTCTCTCTAGTGCGCTTTGATTTAGCGCACGCACAGGTACACAGTTCGGAGAACGCTGACTTCACCTAGCTGGATGCTCACACACACACGAAAACCAGCAGACAGCGCTCAGCACAGATGCACACAGCAGCGTAGTGTTCTCAAAAGAAGCTGGGCTGAGAAGGGAGGCGGGGCGAGTCGTGTTCAGCTGAGAGGCTTTTGTAGAGCAGCCATGCTTCCGGATTGGTCTACCAGTTGCGCGTCATTCATTGTGGCTCCAATCGGCAGTGTGAAGAACATAAATAAAGACGTGTTAGAAAATACAAAAACATTTAATCAAAAACACTTATGATCTTGAGAAGATCGTAACATGATTAAGTTCATTATTTTCTGTAAAATATTGATAAATATTAGACTTTCATATATTTTCAGATTCATTTACACACAACTGAAGTAGTTCAAGCCATTTATTGTTTTAATATTGATGATTTTGGCATCTTGTGCACGCGTGTGTATGTGTGTGTGCACTTGGATGGGTGAAATCCAGAGCACAAATTCCTTATATGGCTCAGTTCACACTTGAGAATGAAATCAGAGAGTATCAAGAAAATACAAAACCAAGGCCTTGACTGGCCGAGACCAGACATGACAAAAACAATTCTTAATTAGGGGCCAAGCAGCAAAGCTGCGTTTCGTTTCTTCCTATTATTCTTCTTCTTCCGATTCTTCTTCCATTTCCAGCGCGAAATCAATGGCAGCCGTATGAACCGTTTGCGGGAAAGTTATGAAATTTGGCCCACTTACTGCCAAGCCTCTGACCTACAATATGACCAAATTTGACTCTACAAACAAAACCATCTAGCGCCACCAATAGGCCAAAGTTACACCCACGTTTATGCTAATAACTTTTGAACCGTAAGTCGTAAAAACGAAATTCCACTTCCCACTGATTCCTTGGCTCAAGACGAATCGACTGATGTCCGACATGAAAAATTTTCCGCCATGAAAAATTTTATGTAAAACCTACTTTTGCCAACTTCTCCGTGGCCATTTGTCCAAACTTCACGAAATTCGCTCCATATCATCTACTGACTATGCCGAGCAAAAGTTATTTCTTGAATTTTTGATTTGTCAAACCGTTATCGAATTATTAGCGAATGATCCTTACACAAAACTCGCAAAAATGATTGTAAGGCGATAACTTCGCAACGCTTTAGCCTATGTACACCAAACTTTGTCTATGTTGTAACACCTATGATCTGAGGCTGCATGCAGTGTTTCATCGCTCTGCCCCCTTGTTTCATATTTGCCACCATGCTCTGAAAGGACTCAACTAATTTTACGCCAGTGCCACCTTGTGGTCAAAAGACAAAGTCATTTAGAAAAATGCTAATAACTTTTGCTAGCTTTAGCCTATTGTCAAATATCCCATCCAGTTTTGTTCCTAAGGTCAAGCTGAGAACACAGATATAAAATTTACCATAGTTGACTGAACTTCCTGTCTGCCATGTTGAATTGGCTGAAAACCTTACTTTTTCTTACTCCACCCAGACCGTTTGTCCGATTCTCATCAAATTTGAATCGGAACATCCTTAGACCTTGCTGGCAAAAAGTTATTCGTATCTTGTTGATTGCGGTTTCGGATTTCGATAAGAACCATGATGATTGTGATGCTGTTGGGTCAAGTGGTTTCCGAAACCGTTTGCCATATTGACGCCAAATTTGTTGTGAGTCATCAGTACCAAAGGCAGACTCCAAAACAAAAGTTACTAAGAGTGCCACCTAATGGTCAAAATTCATAAAATTTTAAATAGAGCTCGATTTCGATTTTTTTTTTTTAGTCGATTTCATGTCTTTGGTTTACATTTTGATGGTGCTTCTGCTCACGTTTTGCCTACTGGATGCTTGGCCCCGCATTACTGCTTGCAGTTATATATTTAACTGTTACTGTAATTTTAAGTTGTGAGATTTTTGACCGGTTTTGAGGCAGTTTGTCAGTCTGCCTGATTTTTGGCTAATCGTGTGTTGTGCGTTGTGCAGTATACATGACATCACGAAAAGCAGTTAACATTTCACATTGGGCCCACAATCCTAAGAAAATCAAACCTGTTTGAAATATTGTTGCTTCTGATGAGGTTCTTGAACTGTTGAAGCAGCGCTACGAGCAGATTTCACTCATGTTGATAAGAGATAGAGAGATGAAACTCATCAACATGGAGCACAGGACACAGGGAATTGAGTCCCGAAATCTCTTCATATCATCCATCTATCTGCACAGAAAACACCGCAGCAACACAGATGTTGGGTGTCATTATTAATTGTATATATTTTATATTTTACAAATGTACTTTATAAGCTGTCAGCCACTTCCTTGTTTGAACATGTCTTTTTTTCTGGATATATTTAAGGAGAGGCATGAAAAGTAGCCAATAATATTGTTTTATTTGATGAAAGCACTTACAGCTTGCTTTATGCCCTTGGAATTAAATCACCATGACACTGGTGAAGCCGAGACTGAGCTGACATTGAGATCACAGAGAGTCGATACCGAGACCGCAATGGTTTGTTCTGTGACAAAACCGAGACCATAGAAAATTGAGACTGGGACCTCCGCATTATTATCATTTTTGAAAATGTCAAAAAGTGGTCAGCCGTGTTCTGTCAGACCCATGTCAGTATACATTTTAGGCATTATTAGATGAGAGGAGGTCGAGGAGGAGGGTTAAACAGGACTGTTGAGCTCTGAGAGTGGACCAGACAGCATGTAACCAACTAAAATAACTTCTGGTGGTTAGTCCACACACAGACCAATGGCTAATAGTTCACTTTCCCCAACGTCATATTATGTTCAGCAGGCCAAGGAGGATTCGAAACCTTGTGAAACAATGGCTCCAATCCCTGTGGCGGCGGAGGCATCAACCTCCACAATAAATATATGAAAACGAAGGCCTTTAACATGTCATGAAAGTTTTGAAAGGTGCCCAGAGTGTCACACAGCTCCAACGGCACAACTCTGTATTTTTTATTTAATCCACGATAATTAAAAATCAAACGAATAAAGGCTTGAAATATTTCTCATTGTGTGTAGTGAAAAAAAATAATATACAAGCTTCATTATTTGAAACTGTTGAAATAAATGGGCTTTTCCTTGCTTTTCTAATTGTTTGGCACATACCATATCCATGTTTTTTTTCTGTTGCAGATGCAGATTTATTGTTACGAAGCAGAGGTTTTCAGCGACCTCGACGAAGCTCTTAGAGAAGGAGGGAGAATAACTGCACTGGCTGTGCTGTTTGAGGTCAGTATATGAATTATTGTTTAGCATTAAATATTCTATCAATTTGCTTATCGAAAAACTTTTAAGCTCAACCCTGTGATATATATTAACAGAAAATTACTTTAAAGTAATCTTTTACTTTAAAACATTTTTTGTTTTCGATAATTGTTAAAACTTTTAAATTATTATAAATTATAAATTGACCATTTGTCAATATCATCCAGATGTTATCAAACATCCCTATTAGTGAGCTGATACCTACTCCACCTGCTTATGTTCTATGTCTGCAAGATTAATTAAACTAACTATCCAGGCAATCCAAATATTTACACTTTAGCAGAAACACTCCACCTACTGAGGGTTGCATTTGCACAATATCATCAGAGCCAGGATGCATTTTATTTCATGACTTGAATCGTTCTTTCCTCAGGTGGGTGTAGAGGACAATGAAAGCTACGAGGCTATCATTGATGCGGTCAGCAGTGTGAGTCGCTATGGTACGTACAGATTATCTGCAGCAAAAGCAAATGTATGCTGGTTTGGAGATGCCGTAGATCAGGGGTCGCCAACCTTTTTGAAGCTGAGAGCTACTTCAAGGGCACTGAGTAATGAAAGGGCTACCACTTTGATAACACACTTCTGAAATCAGAAAGTTGCACAGTTCACCTTTAATTTTATAATAATGACATTCTACCTGAGAACACTGATTGTTAATGATTCATAATTTATCATTCAACAAGGTAGGAAACAGATCAACTTAAACATGCAATATTTTATTTCTTATTTACCTTTCCAATTGTTTAATTTTCAAATGATAACTACCACAACATGTTGCAGGAATCACGTACAATTTTTCAAGACGGTTTCAGTTTTTATCAAATAATGAACTGTATGTACAAATAATGTTTGTACAAATAATCAATAATCTAAGATTTAACAAAAATCAATTAATTTTAGAATACATCTTAACACATTTTTACTAATCACTACATTTGCAGCCATTAAAACAAATCATGTCTGTTAAACTTAGTAACACATCTGTAACAGTTTATCATTCATTTATATCATTCTATCTTTGCCATGGCACTGACATTTCACTGGCATCTGTCATTTGTTTCTTTGCGTGTTAGTGGGAAGCCTGGCATTGCATGCTCTTCACCAGAGTACTGTAATCTGGGATGTAAGTTGATGTAAGAGTTTTTCACCGGCGTTGTAAAAAAAGACTGCTGTTTGGCCAAAGCTGCCTTTAACTCGCAAGCTTTTTCTTTTCGTAGAGAGCTGCTGGGTGCGCAGTTAGCATCGTAGCTTTTGTGACAAGTGCTGAAGTGTCTCTCAACGTTGTGTCGCTTTGCCGTCGCCACAGTCGCACCGCAAATGAGACACACACTTTTCTTTCACATTAGTAAAAAAGAATTCTTCCTCCCATTCACTATTAAAATAATTACTTTTTGCCGCAATTTTTATGTGGGTAGAAACCGCTTTCGTATCCTCGTCTTTGCAACGCTCAAGACCAAGGCTAAGTTTGTCATGCGCACTAGACTGACCTCTGCCTTATTCTCCTATTAGCGAACTCTGCTATTTTATGATTTTTTTAAAAGGCTTTTATATTTTTTTTATACGTTTTGTTTTTAATTTACATCACTGTAAATGCAATTCAAAAAGAATGGCAACACAATTTAATCAAATTTTAGACAGTGATAGTTCGTGATTAGTTCTAGTTTTAGAACTGGCTTGCGGGCGACTGATATGGGCTCTGCGGGCGATGCGATTGGCGCCAGGTTGGCGACCCCTGCTGTAGGTCAAGCCACATGAGGAAGGGATCCAAGCAAATGTTGGAAAATATTCAAATCCCGTGATTATGTTGATGGTCATTTACCTCTCTTTTTCTTCCAGGTAAGAGTGGAGTAATCTCTCCATTCACCCTCCAAGATCTCCTCCCTGTCTCCAAAGAGAAGTTCTTCATCTATAATGGCTCTCTGACCAATCCGCCATGCTCCGAGACTGTGGAGTGGATCATCTTTAGGAACACGGTGGCCATCTCAGATGTTCAGGTCAGCTTCAGGACAAGGGGCTCGACCACTCTCAATTGTTGATGCTGTACTACTGTTATAATACTCCATCCTGAGCTCAAAGTCTCTGAATCGTGTTTAGTACCATGTAATCAAGATGTTTCCACCTTCGTCAGTGAGTTAGTGCATACAGAGACATAGAACATAAAACACAAGTAAGTGAACTAAGAACAGTTAAGGGTAAAAAAAAGTAAATATCTTAAACTTTAACGGCTGTTTTAGGAGACCAAAATACCAGTTGTTGCCTGACATCTGGCCTTGTCTTCCCTCAAGAAGAAAACCCTGGGCCAGGATGCAGATTTTGACTTTGGCCTTCCTTCATCATTTTGCATCTGCAGTCAACTATTGATGACACTCTAACGCTTTAAAGGATTAGCAAAATTTTTTGCATGCCAAAACAGGATGCTGAGAGCATCAATTAACATTCCAAGTGTTTTACCTTGTCAGAAGGCCGGAAGTTTATTATCGATTTAAAATTTGTTTGCATTCTTTTGATGATGCATCAACCTCTTGAAAAGGTATTTGACAACATTCTCATCAGCTTAGCATTCGACATAAATTACAAAAGATCACAAACAACAGAAGCCAACTCCATCCCTAAAAGGAAGGCATTAACATTTGTGATTGTTGTGAAATTGGATGCCACACATTCAAAAGCAAGCAGTCGTTAAATGAAATTAGAGGGAGCAAGTGTAGAGTTACGCGTCCTCTAAATGCTTAAATACGGCCATTGTGTTGTGTGTCATTGAGTCTGGGCTTTTGCCCTTTAGGGATTTGCAAGTCGATACAAGCTGCAGTTGAAACACATGCATCCAGCAGCGACCAAACCTTCTGCTGTCGGCACAATGAGAATGACTTTGACTCACGCACATTAAACACCAGCTTTGATGTTTCAGCATAATGCAGGGCGTCGTTCTTATGGGCTACACTGTGTAATTGCTATTTGTTGGCCTACTTTTCTTTGTTTACAGACAATATCGAATACAGTTTGTAATATACCTTACATATCTCTACAATCTTGTGTGTGTGTGTGTGTATATATATATATAGGAGGAAGCAGGACAGACCAGGCAGGCCCAAACGTTTTGTGAGGGTCTGTTGAGAATGTCTAGCTAAGCCCTCGGTCAGAGAGGTCTTCAACTCCCACCACCGAGAGAGCTTCTCCCGGATTCAAAGGGAGGCCGGGGACATGAGTCAAAGTGGACCATGTTCTCTGCCTCTATTGTTTCTGCAGCAGCTCAAAGTTGTGGACGCAGGGTCTCTGGTGCATGTCGTGGCGGCAATCCCCGAACCCGGCCGTGGACACTGGAAGTAAAGGATGCCGTCAGGTTGAAGAAGGAGTCTTATCGGGCCTTGTTAGCCTGTGGGACTCGTGGCACAGCTGACAGAGCTGACAGGTACCGGCAGGCCAAGCAAGCTGCAGCTCGGGCTGTCCAGGAGGCAAAAACTCGAGTCTGGGAGAAGTTCAGAGAGGCCATGGAGGAGGACTATCGGTTGGCACTGAAGAGATTCTGGCAGACAGTCCGGCGCCTCTGAAGGGGGAAGCAGTACCCTGCTAATACTGTTTATGGTGTGAGTGGAAATATGCTGACCACAACTGGAGACATTGTCGGACAGTGGAAGGAATACTTTGAGCATCTCCTCAATCCCACCGACATGCCTTCCGCTGAGGAAGCAGAGGCTGGGGATTCTGCGGTGGAATCTTCCATCACCCAAGCCGAAGTCACTGAGGTGGTTCGCAAACTCCTTGGTGGCAGGCCCTTTGCTATGGGCTGTTTGGTCTCTGTATGACAGGAGCAGGAGTTTGGTTCGCATTGCCGGTAATAAATCAGACCTGTTCCCGGTGCATGTTGGAGTCCGGCAGGGCTGCCTTTTGTCACCGATTCTGTTCATAATTTTTATGGACAGGATCTCTAGGCATAGCCAGGGGCCAGAGGGGGTCCAGTTTGGGAATCACAAGATTTCATCTCTGCTTTTCGCAGATGATGTTGTCTTGTTGGCTTCATCGAGCCAGTACCTTCAGCATGCGCTGGAACGGTTTGCATCCGAGTGCGAAGCAGCTGGGATGAGAATCAGCACCTCCAAATCCAAGGCCATGGTTCTTGACCGGAAAAGGGTGGCTTGCCCTCTCCGGGAAGGTGGAGATGTCCTGCCTCAAGTGGAGGAGTTTAAGTATCTCGGGATTTTTTTCACAAGTGAGGGAAAGATGGAGGAGAGATTGACAGACAGATTGGTCGATGTACCGAACCGTCGTGGTGAAGAAGGAGCTGAGTCTCAAGGCGAAGCTCTCTATTTACCGGTCAATCTACGCTTCCACCCTCCCTATGGCCATGAACTTTGGGTAATGACCGAAAGAACAAGATCACGGATACAAGCGGCTGAAATGAGTTTCCTTCGCAGGGTGGCTGGGTGCTCCCTTAGAGATAGGGTGAGAAGCTCAGTCATCCGGGAGGAGCTCCGGGTGGAGCCTCTGCTCCTCCACATCAAGAGGAGTCAGCTGAGGTGGCTTGGGCATCTGTTGAGGATGCCTCCTGGATGCCTCCCTAAAGACGTGTTCCAGGAATGTCCCACTGGAAGGAGGCCCCGGGAAGACCCAGGACACGCTGGAGAGACTATATATATATATATATATATATTGTGACGGAGGTCCATTCCAATCAGCGCGGTCCTGGCATAAAAGGAAAACACCTGACGCCCGTCATCATAAGAGGATCGGGAACAGCCGCGCCTCATCAGCGCGGCAGCATAAGAGGGAGAGAGAAAGCTGCCACAACAAGCGTGATCTCGAGCGAATGCAGCAGCTAACATCTCTCTCTCTCTCTCTTCCCCAAGCAGACAGCCCGTGAGCCCACGGAACGGCCCCGCTCAGAAGCCCGATCCTCCTAGGACACTACCTTCACGAGCACCTCTGGGAGAACTCACCGGCACGCACAAGAGGAGAAGACACGAGCACCGAGCACATAGAAGACTGCACCGCACTTGAGCACCTTATAATCACGTATTTGTTCAATAAATCCACCCTCTGGGGACATTTCTGTTTACAACCTTGTTGATCCCTCTCCTGCGACAACTGGTGGAGAATGCGGGTATAACACCCAGGGGGGATCACACTCAAGCGTTTTACACCCCGGATTTTCTGACACTGTTTTCTTTTTTTTTTATTTTTTTGGATTCAAGTTGAGTACGGTGCGCGACGCTCTCCCAACATGGAAGACCTGGTCAAACACCTTGCCGAAGTCAGCATAAGACAGCAGCAGATTGTGGAATTCCTGGCAAAGCAGCAGAGCGAGACGGACAGGAGGGTCTGCGATCTCCGGGGCGCCAGCGCCCAGCAAATCCCACTGCTCGACGCAAGAGCACAGGCTGCGCGACTTCTACAAAAGCTCACCCCCCATGACGACGTCGAGTCTTACCTGCAACTCTTTGAATCCACCGCAGTGACGGAAGGATGGCCACGAGATGAATGGGCACGGGCGCTGGTGCCGCTACTGACCGGTGAGGCGCAACGTGCTTACTTTTCGTTGGAATCAAACATACGTGAAAATTATAAAGAACTCAAGAGAGAGATACTCGCTCAGCTGGGCCTATCACCTATCTCCGCGGCCCAACAGTTCCACGGATGGGAATATCGCCCTGCCGGCCAGCTCGCGCCCAAGCAGCTGACCTGTCCCGTCTCGCCCGACTCTGGCTGCTCGAAGGAAGCCCTTCCGCCAGCCAGGTCGTGGAACGTGTAGTGCTGGACAAGCTGTTAAGGGCCCTCCCTCGTGCGCAGAAGCAGGCCGTCCGTATGCGCAACCCAGCCATATTATGGGAGGCCGTGGAGGCCATTGAGCTGGCGGAGGTGGCCCACCCCGGCGACCTCGGAGAGCGTGCGCCACCGTACCCCCGGAGGGTGGTCCAGGACCCGCATCCGCCAGAGGGCGCCTTGCGACCAGAGAGCAGGCCGGCGGCTCCTTTCCCCCAGGATGAACCGATGCCCACGCAACCACCATCGCCACCCAGGAAGAAATGGCTGGCGGGTTGTGCCGCAACCAGCCGACCCGTCAGCCCTGGAAGGAGCCGCCCAACCCCGTCGCAGGAGAAGGCTTCATCCACCCAGGCTGTAACCCTAACGTTGGATAGCGGGAGAGATGGTGAGTCCGCCCCCCCCTCTGCTAACCTTTTCTACGATGTATTCCAGCGGGTTACGCGAGGCACCTGGGAGCGGCAAACACGGCGCAGCGGATCCAGGACCGCTTCCATTGGCCGGGGATAGACGGCGAGGTAAAGGCTTTCTGCCGGGCATGCCCCATTTGCCAACAGATGTCGCCACGTATGCCTCCCCCCAGTCCGCTGATTCCACTCCCCATCATCGGGGTGCCCTTTGAGCGGATTGGGATGGACTTAGTGGGGCCGTTGCCGAAGTCTGCCCGAGGCCATGAACACATCCTGGTCATCGTGGACTACGCCACCCGGTACCCGGAAGCCGTGCCCCTACGCAAAGCCAACGCTAAAAACATCGCCCACGAGCTGTTCCTGCTGTTTAGCCGGGTGGGCATCCCCAGCCAGATCCTGACTGAGCAGGGAACCCCCTTTATGTCCCGGCTGATGGCTGACCTCTGCCGGCTGCTAAAGGTCGAACAGCTCCGCACGTCCGTCTACCACCCCCAGACTGACGGCCTAGTCGAGAGATTTAACCAGACCCTGAAGACGATGTTAAAGAAGGTGGCTGCTGAAGACAGGCGTGACTGGGATCGGATGATCCCCTATGTCCTTTTCGGGATCCGAGAGGTACCCCAAGCCTCCACAGGATTCACGCCCTTCGAGCTGCTGTTCGGCCGTCAGCCTAGGGGGCTCCTGGATGTCGCCCGAGATGCGTGGGAGCAGCAGCCGGTAGCGCTCCGCTCTGTGGTCGGGCACGTGACCCAGATGTGTCAGAACATCGAGCGGGTCATGCCGTTAGTCCGGGAACACCTGGTCCAGGCGCAGCAAGCCCAACAACGGCACTTCAACAGGGCAGCCCAGCCCAGCCCCGGGAGTTCCAGCCGGGAGATCGAGTGATGGTCCTGGTCCCCACCTCAGCCTGCAAGTTTCTGGCCAAGTGGCGGGGGCCATACACCATCACAGCAAAGGTCGGCGACGTCAACTATAAAGTGCGACAGCCTGGGAGAAGACAGCCGGAGAAACTTTACCACATCAACCTCCTGAAGAAGTGGGTGGGGACCAGAGACCAACGGGCCGCACTCGCCTCCTGTTCCCCGGTGGTGGTGGACTCCAGCGAAGACCTCTCGGCTGCCCAGAAGAAGGAGCTGCAGCACCTGGTCAGTCAGTTCCAGGATGTGTTCTCCGATCAGCCAGGGCAGACCAACGTTGTCGAACACCACATCAGGACCCAACCAGGAGTTATCGTCCGGCAGCGGCCCTACAGAGTACCGGAAGCCCGTCGGCAAGCTATAGAGGAGGAAATCCAACAGATGCTTAAGTTGGGGATAATCGAGCCATCCCGGAGCCCGTGGTCCAGCCCCATCGTGATGGTTCCCAAACCCGACGGCACCCTCCGCTTCTGCAATGACTTCAGGCGGTTGAATGAAATCTCCGAGTTTGACAGCTACCCCATGCCCCGAGTGGATGAGCTCCTGGATCGCCTAGGGCGGGCAAGATACATCTCGACCCTCGACCTAACAAAGGGCTACTGGCAGGTGCCAGTGGCCACAGAAGACCGACCCAAGACCGCCTTCTCCACACCATCCGGCCACTGGCAGTATCGGCGTCTTCCGTTTGGCCTTCACGGAGCCCCGCCCACGTTCCAACGGATGATGGACATCTTGCTCCGCCCACACCAACCATACGCCGCAGCCTACCTGGATGATGTGGTCATCCACTCGGAGACGTGGGACGACCACCTGGACCGTCTGCGGAGGGTGCTCACGGAGCTCCGGAGAGCCGGGCTCACCGTCAACCCCCGCAAATGTCACCTGGCCCAAGCCGATGCGTCGTACCTGGGATTCCGTGTGGGGCGCGGTGTAATCCGCCCCCAAGACAAGAAGGTCAACGCCATCCAAGAGGCACCCCGCCCCACCACAAAGACCCAGGTACGAGCCTTCCTGGGGTTGGCGGGGTATTATAGATGCTTTATCCCCAACTTCTCCTCTATCGCCGCCCCCCTGACAAACCTGACCAGGAAGGGGCAGCCGGAGAAGATCGGGTGGACTCCGGAACTGGAGGGGACGTTCCGGAGCATAAAGCAGGCGCTCACGACGGAACTGGTACTCCGAGCGCCTGACTTTAGCTGCCCCTTCCTGCTACAGACTGACGCCTCCGACACAGGGTTGGGAGCCGTCCTGTCCAAAGTGCAGGAAGGTGAGGAACACCCTGTGATCTTCATCAGCAGGAAGCTGAACCCGGCCGAGACCCGGTATGCGGCCGTCGAGAAGGAGGCCCTGGCCGTCAAGTGGGCAGTCCTGGAGCTGAAATACTATCTCCTGGGCCGGCGGTTCACCCTCCTGACGGACCACGCCCCACTTCAATGGATGGCAAGAGCGAAAGACACCAACGCTCGGGTGACCCGCTGGTTCCTCGCGCTCCAGGACTTCCATTTTGAAGTCCGTCATCGGGCCGGGGCCGACAACGGCAATGCCGATGGCCTATCCCGGATCTGGGCCGGCTACGCAGGTTTGTCGGGGGTCACTCCCCACCCACCCTTAATTCCCAATTCATCTATGATGCGTACCCACCAGGACAACGCTTGGGGGGGGGGAGTGTGACGGAGGTCCATTCCAATCAGCGCGGTCCTGGCATAAAAGGAAAACACCGGACGCCCGTCATCATAGGAGGATCGGGAACAGCCGCGCCTCATCAGCGCGGCAGCATAAGAGGGAGAGAGAAGGCTGCCACAACAAGCGTGATCTCGAGCGAATGCAGCAGCTAACATCTCTCTCTCTCTCTTCCCCAAGCAGACAGCCCGTGAGCCCACGGAACGGCCCCGCTCAGAAGCCCGATCCCCCTAGGACACCATCTTCACGAGCACCACTGGGAGAACTCACCGGCACGCACAAGAAGAGAAGACACGGGCACCGAGCACATAGAAGACTGCACCGCACTTGAGCACCCTATAATCACGTATTTGTTCAATAAATCCACCCTCTGGGGATATTTCTGTTTACAAACTTGTGTGATCCCTCTCCTGCGACAATATATATATATATATATATATATATATATATATAATCAGAGAAATCGAGAAATGAACCTGAAATGACGTGACTCTAGTGAACTCACCAACAGTTCTGCTCTCTTTTCGCTTGTAAAGTCATGACGCCGTGCGGCCTTCTGGCTCCTGGCGCTCCACTCTCCCATTGACAGTTGATGGTAAAAGGCGCTGAAACTTGGACCATTACTACACCAAAAACGCTATGGACCGTTTGTTAAATGTTTTTCAGGAGGAGTTAATCTGGAGGCGCCACCTATTTTACCTACTCCATTAACCTCAACCCATATATACCAGACCATCCATCTCCTCCCTGACTCTGTCTGAACCAGCTCCACCCCTCGTTTCTGCAGCCGCCACTAGCCATTCGCCTTACGCACCATCCACCTCCATCATACAAAATTTTTTTTTCCCTTGACACCGCTGTCACCCTCTTAATTCTAGCACCCCAAGCATTAACATTCTCATCCCAACTAATGAATTTTCTCTCATTTACTATATCTACCAAGCTGCTTACTTCGTCAAAAAAGCTGTTAAAGGAGCGTGGGTTGCCAAGCTCGATATTTTTTCAGCCTTTCAGATTTTTGGCATTTCCTGGAGAAACAAATTGTTCTTTGCAGTGCATCTAACTTTCAGCTGCAAAAGTAGTCCAAAAATCTTTGACACCTTCTCCGAAGCCCTCTGCTGGATACTGCTCAATTATTACACCATCCAGCTCATAATTCACCTGCTCGACGATTTCTTAACGGTCTTCCCACCTGATGCCATTCCAGCAGCTGAACTAACAACTGCTAAATAAGTATTAAAAAAAATTCTGCATCCCCATTGCTGAAGAAAAATCAGTAGGCCCCTCGAGATCTCTCAAATTTCTTGGCATTACTGTCAGTCCTGACACATTCCAACTAAGCCTACCAAAAAGAAAAAAGTTGATCGCATCATCTAAGTCACAACCTCTGCCCTCTCAAACCAGCCTCTCAGCTAGCCTGTACGTTCATACCCACCACCCACGTTCTCTAACTCAGGGCAAGTCCAGATGATCGAACTGGTGCCACCTATTTCAATTATTCCATTAACCTCCATCTTCATATACCAGACCTTCCATCTCCTCCCTGACTCCGTCTGAACCAGCTTCACTGCACCCACCTTCCTCCACTTCACCTCTAACGTAAAAGGGGGGGGGGGGGTGTCTAATGTAAGGGGGGATTGCATCCGAGCTGTCAACTTGCCTGAATGTTCACATTTATGTACATATAACAATGTGTAGATTTAAGGATTGAAGAAAAGTTACTTGATTTTTCTATGATTTACAGTTGTTTCTGAGAACCATTGCACAGATTAGGCATTTTACTAATGTAAATGACACTTTAAAAAATAGCACTTTGTTATTCCTCCTATTTTTTATGGTATGAACTCAAAGATCTGAAACATTATCTACATGCACAAAATAACCATTTCTCTGAAATAATGTTCACAAATCTGTGATAGTGAGCACTTCTCCTTTGCCAAGATGATCCATTCCACCTCACAGGTGTGCCATAGCAAGATGCTGATTAGACAGCATGGTTATTGCACAGGTTATTCCACAAGAAAAGGCCACTCTGGAAATCTTCAGTTTTGTTTTATTGGTGGGACAGGCATATGTCATGTTTGCCCATAACAAAGGCCTGCCTATACCATAACCCCACCACCACCATGGGCTACTCGATCCACGACATTAACATCAGAAAACCACTCACCCAAACGACGCCACATGCATTGTCTGCCATCTTTCCTTAACAATGTAAACCGGGATTCATCCGTGAGGAGAACACCTCTCCAATATGCAAGACGCCCAGTGAGCATTTTCCCAATCAAGTCGGTTACGACTACGAACTGGAGTGAGGTCGAGACCCCAATGAGGATGACGAGCATGCAGATGAGCTTCCCCAAGATGGTTTCTGTCCGTTTGTGCAGAAATTCTTTGGTTATGCAAACCAAATGTTTCAGCAGCTATCTTGGAGGTGGACATGCTGAATGTGGAGGTCTTGAGCTGGTGTGGTTACACATGGTCTGCGGTTGTGAGGCCGGATGGATGTGCTGCCAAATTCTCTGAAATGCCTTTAGAGACGGCTTATGTTAGAGAAATGAACGTCTAGGTTACTTTCGTAACCCTCGTTCCCTGAAGGAGGGAACGCAGACAATGCCGATATCTCGACTATGGGTGGAGTCATCCTGAAAGTGGGTGGAGCAGAAATATTTAACGGGCAAATTAATTAGCGAGTGAAGTTGATTAGCAATCACGTTGATTAGCAATCAACTGCTCTATAAGAGCAGAGCGTAGCTCTACACTCATTCTGCTTTCTTCCGAGGAGCCGAACCTACTTACCTCTACGGCACCTCAGATCAGCGACTTGAAGTACATGGCCAAGGGACGTCTGCGTTCCCTTCTTCAGGGAAGACGGGTTACGAAAGTAAACTAGACGTTCCCTTTCAGTCGAGACGCAGACTATGGAAACTCCCTCGATAGGGCCATGACCAAGTCCATCCAACCAGGCCGACTCTAAGCTGCGAAGGTTAGGTATTAGTCAGGCGCCTGGTCGGGAAGCTCCTTCTGCCCCTTAGCCCGGACATAGTCCGGGACCAGAAACCGGATGCTAGATAAGAACTGCACACGGCGCCCCAACCTGTCATGGAGGCGTCCGTGGTGACGACCCAGATAATCCAGGACACGGATGCCCGCCCGGCTTAGCAGGGCGAGGGCAGCCCGGGTCACCTTCGTGAAGGTGCGCGGGAGAGGGACAGGCCGAAGGGCAGGACACTGTACTGATAGGCTTGGCCCTCGAAACAGAATCTGAGAAAGGATCTGTGATGCCGCTCTATCGCCACATAAAAGTATGCGTCCTTCAGGTCTATGGTGGCGAACTAATCCCCAGGACGAACGCACGGCAGAAGGCTGCGGATCGTCAGCATCTTGAATCGGAACTGGGCCAGGTCCCAATTTAGACGCCTCAGATCCAGGATTGGTCGCAACCCGCCTGATTTATTGTGGACCAGAAAGTAACGGCTTTAAAAGCCTCTTTCTGCATCGGCTGGAGGGACCGGCTCGACTCCACCTTTGCTCAGAAGGGCAGCGATCTCCTCTCTCAAACAACTCCCTGTGAGCAGCCACCAACAGAATAAACTGCTCGACATCCAGGATTGTTTCCATGTGTTCTTTCATTTCTTCTCTGACGGCGTCATCTTCTGTCCTTTTTCTCCGTGTAGCTCAATTCTGTTGTCCCACAAACGCCATCTTCAGGGAGGGAGTGTGTATGCATCAATATTTTGTTGACAGGTGAAGAGCCCCCTGCTGATAAGAATTTCAAAGATTTATGCACATCTCAGTTCAGATCGGTGTGTAGAGGCCTTTACTTACCCGACACGTAAGTAAAGTATTCAAGCACACTTTTGTTTCTTTGAAAGCAGACTTTGCCTACTCAATAACAAGTGTTCCTCTCTGGAGGAGCATTCATGGTGTTAATCCTGGTGTGGAGATCAGGGCTTCCAGCTCTTCCAGCTGAGATTATAAAAGCTGTCATAAAGGTGATGGCATGTCTCTGTTCTTCTTGGTGCTTTCATTTTTTGCTTTTCGGCAGGTCCCGAATTCTGAGAAAGCATTCACAGTAGTTTTGAGTCACCTCTGGTATGAGCATGCTGGATCCAGTCATCTTCTTCGGGAAGGTCTTCCTTCCACCTTCTTGTTAAATCAAGGAAAACGTGACATTTAGTAATCTTTAGCCATCTAGTTTTCATTGTTGCTGTTTGTGAGGAAACCACTGTTTCCAGGGTTTCCCTTGACACTAACTCAGGTAATGCTGGAGTGCTCTCTTATGGAGCAGCCAACATAAAGCCGTAATGGCCTGTGGGGCATTCACCCGAGCTCTATCTGGTCCTGTACTTCGTTATTCAAGGGCTCAGATTTTGCAGCTTGATGGTGGTTGAGTAACCCAGGGAGATTGAAACTATGGTTTTCACTGGCCATCTGGGCGGTGAAGGATAATTTAGGTATCTCCCAACAGTTTCATTTTCTCTAACTATGTGGTCTATTTTGTTATAATCATTTGAGTATTAGGTGTAATATTAAACTGAAAAATAAATGAGTGATAATTGTGTATTTCTTTTGTTATTTGACTTTAATCAGTAGGATATTTTTATAGACCTGTGTTGTCACCCCAAGTGCCCGAGTGGATTAAGACAGTCCACCATTACAGGAAGTGAACGGCTCACGTCCAAAAGGCCAGACGCAAACGGAACTACGCCCCAACTAATTTGAATTTTTTAAGAACATATATAAGACCATGTCACAAGGGAGGGGTGTGTTTTTGCGACGGGAGCTTGACACACGTTGCTGATGTTTAATGCAGTTAGTTCACCCAGATATATCTGTAATGTGTTATTCATGAAACTCTTAGTAAATATTTGGACTTCAAGCCCTCTCCTGTCTTCTCTGGAATATATTATTATATATTCCCTTCAGCGGCCTGCTTCCTGGTTGATACCGTTGCAGCAATATTCATTGCAGGGTGTTCTGCAGAGGATGCGTTCTTTAGTGGTGAGCACAGAGAGGGTGTTCTCCTCTGATGGAGAAGCATGCATGCAAAGGCAGTTTCAGACTGTATGATTTTATCCGTGAAGACAGGCCAGAATCGCATTGGAGTGTGATTACCATTATCTCTCTAGATGCAGAAAAAGCTTTTGATAGAGTTAACTGGAAATTTCTAATGGCAACACTTCGTAAATTTGGATTCGGTAACTCTTTTATAGAATGGATCCAAATTCTATATAGCTCTGCGAATGCGTCAGTTACAACAAATGAACAAACTTCATCTAGATTTAACCTTCAAAGAGGAACCAGACAAGGCTGCCCACTCTCTCCCTCACTATTTGCTATTTTCATTGAACCACTGGCGCAAGCAATTAGGCAAAACATTAAAATTACTGGAATAAGTACAAAAAATATACATCACAAAATAAGTCTTTATGCAGATGATGTGTTATTATTTCTCCTTCATCCACATCTCTCTCTTCCAGCAGCTATTACTGTTATTGAATCATTTTCAGCTGTCTCTGAATACTCTGTAAACTGGGGGGAATCAACAGTTATGCCACTCAACACGGTTCTTCAGAACCCTTCCTTCTCCACCACTTTTAATTCAGGGAATATTAAATATCTTGGCATTGAATTCTCACCGAGGCTGTCGGATCTGGTACAACTAAATTACTCACCACTACTTAAAAGAATAGAGGATGACCTCAAAAGATGGCAACACTTACCAATTTCACTTATGGGAAGGGTTGCCAGCATTAAAATGATGGTCATGCCCAGAATTAATTATCTGTTATCAATGATTCCTAACCAGCCGTCCCGGGAGTGGTTCAAATCATTGGACTCTCATTTCTCCAGATTTCTATGGAAAGGCAAACCTCCACGCATCAGCTTACACAAGCTCAGGAAATCCAAAGACTGTGGTGGCCTGGAGCTGCCAAACGTATATCATTATTTTCTCTGTCATAGAGTGGAGCATGTGCACCAATGGATTAGTTCTAATTCGACAGAACTCACCTGGCTCGACATTGAACAGA